>QEPC01005917.1:138419-153558 GCA_003113815.1 Sphenodon punctatus
CCCCCTCCAACAAGAGGAGATCCAACCACCCCCAGGTCCCACAAGCCCTCGCCCACCAACATTACCTCCGTCTTGTCAGGATTCAATTGCAGATGGCTCAACCTCATCCAAGCCCCCACATCTGACAGGCACTGGGAAAATAAGGAGACTGCATGGCCTGGGTTGATGGAAAAGGAGAAGTAGAGCTGAGTGTCATCAGCATACTGATGACACTGCATGCCCTGAAACCCCCTCATGATCTCCCCTAACGGCTGCATATAGATGTTAAACAAGTGGGGGGGCAGAATGGCACCCTGCGGGACTCCACATGTGAGGTCCCAGGGGGAAGACGTACACTCCCCCAAGACCACCCGATGAGTTCTCCTGGCCAGGAACGAACGAAACCAGTCCAAGACTGTTCTGCCAATTCTGGCATGGTCCCGCAGGTGAGTCACCAACACCTCATGATCGACTGTGTCGAACGCAGCCAAAAGGTCTAGCAGGACCAGTAAGGTCTGACGACCCTGGTCCAATGTCAAATGGAGATCGTCAACCAAGGCCACTAATGCCATCTCCGTACCATACCCAGGCCAAAACCCAGACTGGGAGGGATCAAGGAAACCAGTGCGGTCCAGATGTTCCTGGAGCTGCTGTGCCACAGCCTGTTCAATAACCTTCCCTAAAAAGGAAAGGTTAGAGACCGGCCGATAACTGGCAGGAGCATCAGTGTCAAGAGATGGTTTCTTGAGCAGGGGTCTAACCACAGCCTCCTTCCGGCAATCAGGCACCCTGCTCTCCTGAAGGGAGGCACTAACCACCCCAGCCAGCAACGGCCGTAGCATCTCCTGGCTAGCTTCAACCAACCAGGACGGGCATGGATCTTGCTCACAAGTAGTGGCACGAACAGATCCCAACAAGGACTCCACATCGGCAGGTGACACCATCTGAAACCGATACCACAAACCGGCCCATCTCCCCAGGACTCCCCCTCTCACAGTGGGTCCCCACAACCCTCCCCCAAGGGCCACCTCCCCTCCTCTCACCAGGGGCGTGGGCCCTATCCACCCTAACCCACTCATACCCCCTACCCATTAAACACCTGACCAAGTACAAAGCTCTGCACACTCCACTCTTTACTTCTCTGCAATGTGAAAACTGACCATTTAATCCTACCTCTTGTTTCCAAGCCTTTAACCAGGCAGTTAGTTACCGATCCACCACAGGACTCTGCCTCCTATCCCATGACTTTTTTATTTCCTCAAGAATCTCACATGAGGGACCTTATCAAAAACTTTCTGAAAATCCAGATACACTAAATTGACCGGCTCACCCTTATCCACATGCTTACTTACTCCCTCAAAAAATTCCAATAAATTAGTGAGGCATGACTTTCCATTGCTAAATCCATGTTGACTCTTTCCCATTAAAGCCACGTTTATCAATATTATCAGTAATTCTGTTCTTAATAATAATTTCTACCATTTTACCAAGCAGAAATGTCTCGAAGCCCTTTTTAAATATTGGTGTTTCACTAGCTACCCTCCAGTCCTCTGGTATAGTGGCAGATTTTAGTGATGGGTTAGAAATTACCAGTAGTAGGTCTGCAATTTCATGTTTGATATTTATTTATTTATTATTGTATTTTATTGTATTTTATTATTTCTTAGCTGCCCCAAGCTGCCTTGGCAGGCGGGGTGGGGTTTAAAGTTTGTTTAAATCAATAAATATTTGACTCAGTTTCATATTTGAGTTCCTGCAGAACTCTGAGGTGTAAACCATCTGGTCCCAATGGTTTGTTACTATTTAGTTTGTCAGTTTTCTCTAGAACCTCCTCAGCAACGAGGAAAGTTATGTCACTTAGTTTCAGAGTCACACTGATTTGTGAGAGCTCTTCCGATTTATCCCCTACAAAGAACATTTCAGGCGTGGGTATCTCCTCAACATCCTCTGTAGTGAAGACCAAATCAAATCATTCATTCAGCTTCTCTGCAACCTCCCTGAGCCAGCGCCCCTTTTACCTGCCGGTCATCGAATGGCCTAACTGACTCTCTAACAGGCTTCTTGCTTCTGATGGACTTTGAAAAGTTTTTATTATTAGTTTTTTCCTCTTTATCGAGTCTCTCTTCAAATTCTCTCTTGGCCGGCCTTATTAACGTGTTGCATCTAATTTACCAGTGCTTTATGCTCTTTTGTATTTTCCTCATTAGAACTAGCTTTCCATTTTTTAAATGACACCTTTTTGGCTCGAATAGCCTCCTTCACCTCCCCATATAGCCACGCTGGCAGGAGTTTGGTCACCTTGCTACATTTTTTAACCTGAGGAATATGTTTAATCTGGGATTCCAAGATGGTGTTTTTAAAATGTCTCCATGACTTTTGCAGACATTTAATCCTTGCAATTGCTCCTTTTAGTTTCCTTCTAACTAGTTTCCTCATTTTATCATAGTCTCCTCTTTTAAAATCTAATATTACTGTAGTAATTTTTTTGTTCATCATTCTTCCTCCGATAATTATGTCAAATTTGATTATATTATGATCACGATTGCCAAGTGGCTCCACCACCATTACGTCTTGCACCAGGTCCTGCGTTCCACTTAGTACTAGATCTAAAGTAGTTCCTCCTCTCATTGTTTCCAGGACCAGATCCTCCAAGAAGCAGTCATTTGTGGCATCTAGAAACTTGATCATACCCAGAGGAGAAATTTACTCAGTTAATACTGGGATAATTGAAATCACTCACTATTATTCTGTTTCCAGCTTTAGTAGCCTGTCTAATCTCCATTAGCATTTCATGGTCAGTCTCACCGTCCTGGCCAGAGGGGTGAGATAGTATAGCCCCACTGCTCGACATGTCCACATTATGCATCAAATTTCTATCCATAGAGATTCCAGAGTACAGTTTCCTTCTTGTAAAATTTTATTCCTATTTGACTCAATGCTTTCTTCAACATGTAGTGCCACCCCACCAGCAGCTCGATCTACTCTGTCATTTCAACGTATTTTGTACCCCGCTGTCTCCCACTGGCTATCCTCATCCAACCAGGTCTCTGAGATGCTGGTTATTTCTAGATCTCCATTTAGTGCCACTGGCTGAAAAGAGATGTGCAGTCAGCTCACCGGCTCTACAGTCCAGGGAGGTGTCCCCTGGCCAAGTCAAATTGGGGCACTGAATGGATTTTTTGTTCCTGTGAACATGTCCTACTAGGTTCCATTGCAGCCCCTGTGGTCAGAGTGCCCTCTTGCAGGCTCGATCGGCTCTTCTTGACCCTCGAACAGGGGGTGCACAGGACGGCACTGGCAGTCACTACCCTAGTTTTGTGGAACTCCCTTCCTAGAGGTTTATCTGAGCCCCATCCTGGACATCCTCCAGAGGTGGTGCAAGACCTTTTTGGTTAAAAAAAAGCATTTGGTGGTGTGGGAGAGGTTGGGTGGGGTTGAGGATTTGGAGAGGGGTTTGAGGGAGGGTAGGTGGGAAAGGTGGGATGGGTAGGGGGAGGGGAAATGCTGGTGGGGAGGTTGGGATTTTTTATGATTTGTATACAGTTTTTTATACGTTGCTTTACAAGTTTGTAAGCCGCCCTGATCCATTTGGGAAGGGCATGGTAAAAATTTGAAAATAAATAAAATAAATAAATAAATGAAGGGACAGACAGTGGGCATTTTTACACACACCTTAAAGTGCTGGTCTTTCAATCTTCTGGGTTTACAAGTCCACAAGTAAGTTCCAGATGCATTCTTCACACACACACTGCCCTGAGGTAGCCTAAAGTAGCCGCAGCTGTAGACGTGAGGAGCTGCCACGGAAACCAAGTGACCACAGCTGCCTGGAGCAAAGCAGTTTACCAGGAGAACTTTTTACACACAAGAGTTCTAGGAGAAGTTCTATGCGGAAGTACAAAGAGCCAGATGTTTAAGATCTCGGTGAGTGATTTAGACACACAGAAAGTTCAGAATGTTACAGAAAACACGCAGGAGAAATGGGTGTGTAAAAACACCCACAGACTCACCGTGGGAATCCCAATTTTAGCAGCTTCTGTACCCAACCCCAGATAAACAAGTGCTATTTGGCATTTCCGAAGGACATAGTTTTAAGCTTGTTCTTCTCTTGTCAGCACCACAAGCTGGGATTGCGAGACAAGTTCAACTCCTCTAAAAGCAGAGCTGGGTCTCCAGTCCGTTACAAGTAGTTATGGGATGGTGACAATGAGGCTGCCTATTTGCCTGCCAAGCAAGGGTTGTAGTACTATGGCCATTCCTATAGGGTAGCAGACAAGTGCGGACATTTACGAAGCTAATTAGCAGTCAATCCTTCCCTGGCTGCCGATAAGCAGTGATTATCTCTGACAGGTAAGTACAATCACTGCAATTGCAGCCTTCCAGTGATTGTAGCCCAGCCTGTGTGTGAGGCAAGGGGAGAAATAGAAGGTCCTGCCCTTTGAATTATAATGGAAACCACCGCATGCTACCTTCTTGGGGCGGTGTGCTTGTGTGGCACTGTGTTTACACAGGCAACAGCTGTCATCGGTGTCCTCATTCACAAAAAGCAGACAGACTCACGGTGACAGGAGGGAAGAGACAAGAGTACAAGATACAGAGAGTGAGACATGCCAGGTCTGACTCGCACTCATGTTGAAAGAGCTCGGAAAACCTTGTCCATTTTCATGCAGAAGGAAATATTCCCCTGCTCCCCTTCTCCCAATCTTATCCCTATTCCTTGTGTCTCTAGACAACCACGACGCTCCCCTTCTCCCAATCTTATCCCTATTCCTTGCCTCCCCCCTCATCAACTACCATTTTTCTGCTCCCTCTGGAACTGTCGCTCATCTATCAGTAAAGCTCCCTATATCCATGATCTTTTCCTCTCTCGCTCCCTCCAGCTCCTTGCCCTTACTGAAACTTGGATCACTCCCTCGGACTCTGTCACGCCTGCTACCCTCTCCTGTGGGGGTCTCTCCTTCTCTCACCAACCCCGCCCTGAAGGACGGGGTGGTGGGGTGGGCCTCCTTCTTGCTAAATCCTGTCAGTTCCAACCAATTTCTCCTCCCCCCTCTCTCTCCTTCCATACCTTTGAGGCTCACTCCGTGCGCCTCTACTCCCCCCTCCATCTACGTGTTGCTGTCATCTACCGTCCCCCTGGTCCTCTCTCTTCCTTTCTTTCTGACTTTGAGTCCTGGCTCACTTTCTTCCTCTCTGTTGATATCCCCACTCTCATCCTTGGTGACTTCAACATTCATGTTGATGACCCATCTCAGCCCTCAGTCTCTCGCTTCCTCTCCCTAGCCTCCTCCTTCAACCTCCACCTTTGGACCAACTCCCCCACCCATACTAATGGCCATTCTCTTGATCTTGTCCTCTCTAGAAACTGCTCTGTCGCTGATCTCTCCTTCGATCCTCATCCTATATCAGACCACTTCCTTGCCTCTTTCAACATTTCCCACTGTCCCCCCTCCTCTTCCCCTTCTCTACGCCCCTTCCGTGACCTTCAAGCTATTGATCCCCTGGACTTTGCCTCCTCTCTCTCTCCCCTTCTTCCTACAGTCTTCTCTTCCTCCTCCCCTGACTCCGCTGTCTCTGCTCTCAACGCCTCTCTCTCCTCCACACTTGACTCCCATGCCCCTCTCTCTTCCCGCCCTGCCTTCTCCCACAACCCCCGTCCTTGGCTCACCCCTAGTATCCGCCACCTCCGTTCTTGCACTCGTGCTGCTGAACGACTCTGGCGCAAATCCCATTCTCACGCTGACTTCCTTCACTTCAAATTCTGTCTCTCCACCCTTACTTCTGCTATCTCCCTTGCTAGACAACACTACTATGCCTCCCGCATTGAGTCCTGTTCTCGGGACCCTCGCCGCCTGTTCTCTACCTTTGACTCCCTCCTCAAGCCTCCCTGTCCTCCCCCTCCTTCTTCCCTTTCTGCTCAGGATCTTGCCTCCTTCTTCACCTCCAAGATAGACAAGATCCGCCTCGACATCGCTTCCCACTCCTCTCTTCCCACTCCCACCCCTCTCCCTCCTCCCCCTCCTTCTCTCATGTCCTCCTTCTCCCCTGCCTCCCTTAAGGAAATCTCCTCTCTGCTCTCCTCCTCCAACCCTTCCACTTGCCCCCTTGATCCCATTCCTTCCCGCCTCCTCACCTCCATTACTCCCACTGTCGCCCCTTCCTTCCTGCACATCATCAACCTCTCCCTCTCTACTGGCTCTTTCCCTTCTGCCTTCAAACATGCCACAGTCTCTCCTATTCTCAAAAAGTCCACTCTTGACCCCTCTGACCCTTCTAGCTATCGTCCTGTCTCACTCCTTCCTTTTGCTTCCAAGCTGCTTGAACGTGTTGTCTACTCCCGCTGCCTTGACTTCCTATCCTCCAACTCCTCCCTTGACCCCCTCCAATCTGGCTTCCGCCCCCTTCATTCTACTGAAACTGCTCTCGCTAAGATCACCAACGATCTTCTGGTGGCTAAATCTAAACGTCTCTATTCCATTCTTGTCCTCCTTGATCTCTCTGCTGCCTTCGATACTGTTGACCACTCACTCTTGCTGGATTCCCTTCACTCCCTTGGCTTTTGTGGCTCTGTCCATAACTGGTTCTCCTCCTACCTCTCTGACCGCTCCTTTAATGTGTCTCTCTCCAACTCCGCCTCCTCCTCCTTCCCCCTCTCAGTTGGTGTTCCTCAAGGCTCTGTTCTTGGCCCTCTCCTCTTCTCGATCTATACCTCATCCTTAGGCAAACTCATTGCCTCCCATGGCTTCCAATACCACCTCTATGCTGATGACACTCAACTCTATCTCTCTACTCCCTCTCTCTCTCCCTCTGTTCAAGCTCGTCTCATCAACTGTCTCTCTGACATCTCTACCTGGATGTCTCAACGTCAACTCAAACTCAACATGGCTAAAACTGAACTCCTTATCTTCCCCCCTCATCCTTCCTCTCCTTCCTCACTGTCAATAACTATTGATGGAGTCACCATCCTGCCTGTCCCCCAAGCCCGTAGCCTAGGCTTCATCTTTGACTCAGCCCTTTCTTTTAAACCCTACATTGACTCTGTTGCTAAATCCTGTCGCTTCTCCCTCCATAACATTGCTAAGATTCGCCCTTTTCTCTCTGTCTCGTCTGCCAAAACTCTTGTTCATGCTCTGGTCATCTCTCGCCTCGATTACTGTAACCTCCTTCTCACTGGCCTTCCCCGGTCTCACCTTTCTCCCCTCATCTCTGTCCAAAACTCTGCTGCCAGGGTCATCTACCTCGCCAGTCGCTTCGACCATGTGCAGCCCCTCCTCTCTTCGCTTCACTGGCTTCCCCTTCCTGAACGAATCCTGCACAAGCTCCTAGTCTTCACCTATAAAGCTCTTCACAACCTTGCTCCCCCCTACCTCTCTGCACTTATCGCCCTCCATACTCCAGCCCGTGCACTTCGCTCCTCCTCTGTCCCTTCTCTCACCCTTCCACGCCTTCCCTGCTCCCCTAAGCGCCTTCGTCCCTTCTCACTTGCTGCCCCCCATGCCTGGAACTCCCTCCCTGTCCACATCCGCCTTGCCCCCTCCCTTCATACCTTCAAATCTCTCCTTAAAACTCACCTCTTTCGCTCTGCTCTGTCTGACTCTTTATCCTGCTGAGCCACTATTCCTATACCTACGATCGGTTTACCCTTATCCTTGCAACATGGACCTGCCTGCTGTCATTCTCATCGTAACCAAGCCAAGTACGTGCACTTGAGACCTCGCATCTTCATGAATGTTAGACCCCTTGTCTCTCCCTCTGTTCCCCTTCCTAAGTCTCTCCCCCAGCTCCTGTCTCTCAGATTGTAAGCCCTAGGGGCAGGGACAGTGTCTATTATATTACTTTGTAAAGTGCCAGGTACACTGCTGGTGCTATATAAATGTTTGTTAATAATAATAATAATAATAACTTCTGAAATGCACTCCCTGCCATGGCCACAACCTGAGATTCCAGGCTGAGCTGTGAATCGAGGAGCACACCCAGACTCCGTACCTGCGAGACCATGGGAGGGCGAACCCCCCAGAGGAAATTCAACCACCCCCAGGCCCCCAAGCCCTCCCCCACCAACGTTACCTCCATCTTGTCAGTATTCAGCTGCAGATGGCTCAACCTCATCCAAGCCCCCACAGCCAACCCATTTAGTGAATTCTCTCTTAAAACGTCCTTTATATGCATGCCCCTGTGACCAACTATTCAAACAGTCTGATGCTAGTTCTGAGCATCCTTCCCTTTGACTATTCGTATACTTCCTCTCTGGTCAGAGAGCGGAGGTGTCCAAACCTGTAGTGGGCGGCCAACAGACTAGGAATGCAGCAGGTAAAACTGCAGGAAGGCCTTGCCCGTAAGGGGCCTTTATCATGGACAACAGTATTTGTTTATTTTATTTTGGGGTTCTGTTATATCTGGTTTTATTAGGTAGGATTATTATTATATATATTTTTGTAATTTTTCTATGCTGTATAGGTGGCAGGGCTATATCACCAGCACAACAACAACAACAATAATAAGCAAATTTGATTTTTAGTTTATGTTTAAAAAATGCCCAGTCCATGTAACTCGGGACCGTGTTGCTAAAGTTGTAGGAGTCAAATGCCACCAGTTCAAGTCCTGTAAAGGGCAAGGGTATTTTGAATGTTTTTTTGTAAAAATGTCCAGCGTTAAAGCTGCTGGAAGTATATATTTACAGATTATTGATTTGTACATTATATTGACAAATTTATATTTTAAATGGATTTCTCGTGATAATCAGGAACTGTTCATGTGGTGATATTATATTGCAAAGACCCAATGGTCAGGTCAATAAAGGAACTGAATAGGACTGACATGAGAGCAAATGTTCCCTTTCTGGGAGCCCGTTGCGATTGTTGGTCAATAATTCCCCACTGATCAGCAATTTTGCACTTCCACCATTACAAGATCAGCATTGGCAATATTCTGTCATTTCCATCACTTTCTGGGACTGTCCTTGTGCATCCCTTTCCAGCACTTTTACATTGCTTAGCCAGTATAGAAAGCAATGTTAAAATCCAATACCGATAAAACCAATAACCAGTAACCAATAATTTGCCATTAGTCCCATCCCTAGTGTACAGCTTGGGTCTGTCTGTTTCTGCCTTACCAGCCCCCAGATCTTGTCTGTCCCTCTAGATCCCCAAGACTTAGGCAATGATTTCCCTTCTCTCCCATTCATCAAGGTCACAAACAGCTTCCTAAATCATCCCAAATACAGGCTCATCCAGCTTCTTAAAAACATTCAGCAAAGGAGAACCCATACCTTTTCTGGGTGGTCTATTCCAATTCTAGAGCTGAAACATGGACTAGCCAGTTCTAGAGCTAACACAGGTATTCAGTTTAGCACCCACTGGCAATACTCACCCTGTCAGGCACCTCAGGGCTTGACAGACTACCCCGGTACAAATCGGGTACATAGATACCTGGAAAATTGATCACTTCCAGTACCGATATTTTTTATTTTCCAATTAATGATTGGTATATCAAGTCAGAAAACTGAAAAATTGGGACAGAAATTAAAATATATATATATAATGGGACTGGAAACTGACTTTCTGGGAGCGGAAGTTGATTCTCCAGGATAGAATTTTTTTAAAAAATTGGCATAAGTAAAAAAATGGACATAGAAGTAAAAAAAAAAAAAATCAGTAGCAGATGGTCAGTGTAAATCTCCCTTTTGCAGGTTGTCCCCATTTGCTCATGTCCCAAGCTCCCTGTCAAGAGAGAACAATTGGTCTCCCTCTTCTTTATCAGCCTTTCAGATTTTGTAGACCGAGTCACAATGTGCTTCTGGTCCCCTCTCTGTTTGTTGTATCCACCTCTTAGCTCTGGTTTTATTAACTGGACTATAAGCTCCTCTGGGGCATGAACTGTCTTCTTGTTCTTTGTGTGTGCGTCTGCATGTTTGTGTGTGCGCACGCACACTGTGCACAATTGATCCATAGCTGAGTTTCCAGATATGGTCACATAAAATTTAGTGATAATCACAATAAACATTTCATCCGGTGCAAATGAAGACATTCTGCACTGCTGGTTAGGAAGAACACTTTTTTCCAGGTTCATTTCATTCAATGTGTGAGAAGTTCTTTCAATGTGCACTGATCTCCCTGGACTCTATTTCTTAATAATAATAATAATAATAATAATAATAATAAATACTTTATTAAGGGAACTAGCTTTCACCATGTCCCATAAGAAAAGAATGACAATAAAATCACAGGTACAAGTACAAGACCCCTCAATTTTTTAATTTTTATTTTATTATTTTTATTTTTTAATCCCCTACCCTTTGCTTTCTAAGCCCTGTTAATATTTATATTGAAGTTTTGACTGTTTTATTAGAATTTTAATGTATTTTATTGTTTTTAATTGTTTTATGCTGTGAGCCGCCCCGGGCTGCGTTGCAGGAGGGGCGGGATATAAATGTGTTTAATAAATAAATAAATAAATAAAATCTAGGGGAAATGCATGTGTCCAAAGCAAGCATATGCACTAATGGAGTGTAATCTCAATCAAGCGGTAAATCAGGGAGGATGGCAGCATGCCAGAAAGGGCTATCTAATCAAGCCAGGAAGCGAAAGGGGCTCGAGAGGGCCGTTAGCAAAGCTCACGGGCCATCAAGGCTAAATTAGTTATATAGTCAGGGTTCTTAGTCGCTGTAAAATACACCAGCAGCTGAATAGGGGAGGAATACAGCCTCCAAGCAAGTCCGGGGGCAAGGAACAGCTCCCTCACATGCTGCGTAAGAGGGCAGACAAAGTATGGAGCAGATCCTCAACGCATCCGAGATTACAAGAACATAATCTTCTTTCATAAGGAGTTCCAGAGTGCCTCCCTAATACTTTGGTGGGCAGCAAATTGAAACGCAGGAGAGTCAAAGCGCTGCGTAGGCCAGGACCTTCTAATAAATCTAGATATATTTCAAGTCCCGTGGAACCCTTAAATTCCCTGTAGAAAGGGGCAGTCTTAAGTGCTCGTATTTTCCCTATCTCCAGCTGGACTGCTTGATCTGTAAGCTGTTTGTGAACAAGCCTCTTTCTGCTGCATTGTGGAATGGTAAGTAGCATTTCCATGGAAAGGCCAATCTTGTGTAATAAGCTTCCCACCCTGTAAGGCCAGGAATACGAGGAGAGCCAGGTCTTAGGGTGGTTTTAGACGATCCTGCTCCCAAGCGGGGTCGTTCCATGCCGGCATCGGGCGCCCGCCTTCCTCTCAACGCTGTGTCTGATGTTCAGAAGAGCATCAGACATGGCGTGGAGTGTTTGTGCGCATGTGCGCCCTTCTGCACGTGCGCACTTGGGCAAAGTACCCGGAAGTGCGGCATGAAGCCGGCACAGCGGCGATCCGCCTTGACAGGGGCAGGATCTCTGGGCCAGCTTCACGCAGCAGAGATCTGGCGTTCGCGTGCACCAGGGTTTTAGACGAGCGGCAACAATGGCGACTGATAAAGGACTCAGTCGCCAGTTGCGTCTCGTCTAAAACTACCTTTAGAATCAATGTAACAACACCGGGGAAGACGGTCCTCTGGCATGCCTTCCAGTTTGTGCCAATCATTCACTACGGCCATAAGAACGTTTACTTTTATAGGGAGAATACACTTTGTGATCTGGCGCAGGTTGGTTAAGCTTAGTTCTAACCAGTTTCATACCACCCAATTAATATTGGTGAATTACAAATATTAGAAATTAATTAAGGAGAAGAAAAAGTCCTTCCAGCACAAAGCATGGATGGAGCTGGCTAATGCGTTTAACCAACTTGATTACGTATCTTTTTGGTCACTGGTTAACCGGGGGTAAAGAACGTCCTCTACACAGGCAAGATTAGCAGTCAATGTATGGGTATCCCACTTTGGGGGAATCTTTTCCCGCATTCCCGACATGAATGTTATTCCACAAGAGACTTTGAGTGAAGCTGTGCAGTGACCCCCGGTGGATTGTGAGGAACTTAGGCTACTACTAAGCGCCATGCGAAAGCGGAAAGCTCCCAGGATCGATGGTATCCCCGTGGAGTTATTCGTGCACAACCTTGAGTGGTGGTTGCTAATCCTGGCCCATTTGTTTAACACAATTACTCATTTTGAAATTATTCTGACGGGATGGAATATTAGTATTGTGATACCCTTTTATAAAAAAGGTGATAACAAACTCCCCCAGAACTTCCGACCAATTAGCTTGATCAATGTGATCACCAAGCTCTATGCTAGATATTTACTTGGCAAGCTGGAAGATTGGGCTAGGATGTCTAACTACTTTCCTGAAGAACAGGTGGGGTTCCGGACAGGACACTCTATGATTGACCATTGTTTTACACTCAATCATCTTATGGAGAAGTACATTAATATTCGGAATGGCAGTTTACTTATAGCCTTTCTGTATCTGTGTTTGGCCTTTGAGCTCCTCGACCGCAATATTCTCTGGGACAAATTGTTTTCCACTAATATAGATCGGAGATTAGTGCGCCTGGTGCATTTATTGTATTCAAATTCTGTCTTGAAGGTTCGTGTGGGCAACGAGGGCCGACTCTCAGATCAAGTCTTTGTGTCCAATGGGGTTAAGCAAGGATGCGTCTTGGCCCCTTTTTAATTTAATTTCTATGTAAACAGGATAATGGCGGCAGTTACTCAGGACCATTGTTTTCCTGCAAATGTTTTGGGGCAGCCTCTGGCAATATTGTTATATGCTGACGACATGGCTTTTTTTCCCCTCTCGTGTTTGGGATTGAGGAGAATGCTGGCTGCTGTGCAATAATTCTGGACAAGCATGCATCTCTCCATTAATTATCAAAAGTCTAAAGTTATGATAGCGGGGAAGTGTCCTAGGAGGTACAGGCAGCACAAGTGGGTTCTCGATGGGACCGTTCTTGAGCAGGTCTCTGTTTACTCCTATTTAGGGTTACGATTTGCTGGAAATCTTAATTGACGGAGACACTTCCAGATGACCAAGCTCAAATTTCATCAGGCAGTTTTGGGCTGTTGAGATTTTGGACTCTATTGGACAATTACAAATCAACTGGAGAGAGACTCTCTCTTTTGACAAGTCCTCTCAAGTTCAAGCAGAGGGAGACTGGCCACTCCTGGAAGGGAGGATGGTATGAAGGCAGATGGTATCTTGGTTGTGCAAATGGTTAGAGTTTATGTTAGTTCCCCTGTTCATTACAGTCTTTGTCATATCAGGATTGGATTTGTGTTGCACCATTGTCCGTTCCAATAACAGTCACTGTCATAAGAATCCAGATTTAGAATTTTAATGCCTCATAAACTGTGTACTGTGTCATGGTGCTGCTTTAGCTTTATTCAATACTCCATAAATTGATTGGATAGCTGTCCCAATTTTTCAATGTTTACAGCTTCGCTGACCTGTGCAAGAAAGATAACACTTGTCAGCCAATCCCAGTGCTGGGTGTACCAAGAAGCCAGGCTTGCAGAGAATGCTACAAACCACCAGACTAGCGGAACCATTAAGACCTGGTTAATGTCTTCTCTTGCATAATAACAAGAGCAGAAAGGAATACAAAATGAATGGGCATCTTTTCAATTAATAGGGAAAAATGAATTTTGCCCACACTGTGCAAGCATACTTTTCTAAGGCCCTTTTCATACGGGCTGCAGTGCGTGGGGGGGGGATGGGTTGGTGGTACAGCAGGTGGGCGGTGTCTGAGGGTACATTCTCACAAACTCCCACCCACCTCCAGCCATCTCCATGCAAGGAGCATCCGCCATTGGCACCTGTTTCTCCATGCGTGGCGGATGAGTGGCATGTGGGAGCATGCATGTACCCACCAGTTGATTCCCCGCACCCACTGCAACAATCAATTGCATGGATGGAGTCCCATAGGGTTCCATCTTGTCTCCTCTCTTGTTCAATGTGTACGTGCAGACTTTGGGGGCGGTTGTATGGGAGTTTGGCATACGGTGTCATCAGTATGCTGATGACACCCAGCTTTCTCTCTCATTTTGACTCGATCTGACTCCAACTGACTTCTCTATAGGGCCCATTTGTGGTCCTATGTTGAGGCTGTGAGGACAGCAGGGAAGGAGTTCCTTACTGTCCTCATAGTGTCTATGAAGTCACACCCAGCAGAGCTGTTTCAGGTGGTGCGGGGGCTGGTCAGTCCGGCCTCCCTCCGCCTGGACGGGGACTTGTCCCAGGCCCGCTCTGAGGAGTTTCTCACCTACTTCACAGACAAGATCACTCAGATTCAGAGCGACTTTGTCGCTGGATTAGGGGCAGTAGGTAGAGAGTGTGAGGTGATGGAGGCCCCGTCTGGTCCAGCTTTGTGGGGGGAGTTTCAGGAAGTGACACCGGCCGATGGGGTGGATGTCTTGGGGTCTGTGAGAGCCACCAGTTGTGAACTTGATCTGTGCCCATCCTGGTTGGTGAAAGCCTCCAGAGAGATGTTGGGGGCAGTGCTGGCGAGGGTGGTCAATGCGTCCTTGCAGCAGGGGAGGTTGTCGCCCAGCCTCAAGGAGGCTGTGGTGCGCCCCCTGCTGAAGAAACCATCGTTGGGTGTGGACGCACTCGCCAGCTACTGACCTGTCTCTATCCTTCCCTTTTTAGGAAAAGTTATTGAGCAGGCGGTGGCGATCCAGCTCCAGGTGCATCTAGATGGCATTGGTTTCCTGGACCCCTTTCAATCTGGGTTCCAGCCCAGCTATGGCACTGAGACGACATTGGTGGCTTTGATTGACGATCTCTGCCGGGAGATGGATGCAGAATGTTCGACATTTCTCATCCTGCTAGCTCTCTCGGCCGCTTTTGACAGTGTGGACCATGGGCTGCTTTTAAGATGGCTGCGTGACCTGGGAGGTCTGGACAGGACCATTCTTGAGTGGTTCCGCTCATTCCTCATGGGGAGAAGTCAGCGGGTGGTGTTGGAAGCTGAAACATCTTGCCCCCGTGCTTTATCCTGTGGCGTTCCGCAGGGTTCCATCCTGTTTCCATTGTATTCAATGTATATATGCAGCCCCTGGGGGAGGTCATGAGAGGGTTGGGGGTGCGATGTCACCAGTATGCTGATGATACTCAGCTGTACCTCTCTTTTTCAGCTGATCCAGACCCTGCTGTCTCAGTGCTATCCCAGTGTCTGGAGGCTGTGGCAGAATGGATGTGGCAGAGCAGATTGAAGCTCAATCCTGATAAGATGGAGGTGATGTTGGTGG
>QEPC01005917.1:233690-248134 GCA_003113815.1 Sphenodon punctatus
GCAGGAAGAAGTGAGGAGGAGGCCTACGTCACCACCCCAGCCTTTGGAGTGGGGATGGTGGGAGAAGGAGAGACCTCCGAAGGAGAGGGTGGCAGAGGACAGTGACAGAGTCAGTGGGGGAGATCCAGGTTTCAGTGAGGGCGAGGAGGAGAAGGGTGTGAAAGAAGAAAATATCATGAATATAGGGGGCTTTTTTAGCAGAGGAGCGACAGTTCCAGAGGGAACAGGAGAACGGGAGCAGATCAGGGGGGAGACAGGGAATGGGGATAAGATATGGGGTAGAGGGGCGATGGAATCAGCGGGAGACGGGCACTGGGGCAGAGGGGGAGGAGGAGGAGGTGGGAGGAGGAGGTGTGGAGACGATAGAGAGGTGACATGTATCCTGTATATAGGCATATATGTTTGACCATCTGTGTTTCAATATATTGGAAATCAGAATTAGCCTCTCTATATGATGACTTCTTAAAAGAACTGTTCTATAGTGATTTTTCTACTGAACTCTTGACCAGATACTGGAAAATCAGCCTGTATACTGGAATAGATAATATAATCAAGTCTGTCTCTTAATGAACAGTTTCCGCTGATTAGAGTCAAGATACTTGATTCCCTGGCAGGGCAGGAAAAGGCCATTGTTTGTTTTGAGTTTACTCATTGTTAATCCTATCTTATGATAGCAACCTGTTTAGTATGTGTCAACAGGCTTCTTACTATGTATTTTGGAAAAAACCCTCCCTGTCAGCAGTTTTGACCTGACGTCATTTTTAGCTGACCTCCAAGCATTTTCATTCTATAAGAAGAGAGAGGAAAGATGGATTTTTCAGAAAGCTTCCTTTCCTGAAGCTTTTCTCATCTTTCATATGGCAGAATTGGGTAAAGGACTGGGTAATATGTTATATCTTATATGATGCATTGAGTCAACCATAGCAATAATACTTAGAGCATAAGTTCTATCTTATAGATGTCAAGATCTATGCATTTGTAACAGAGCTGTTCTCTGAACAGAAATGCCTTTCTAAGTCATGTACTTTTAACTGACACTGTTTCTTTTGTACTATGTCTTTATTTGAACATAAGTAAACTGTTGATTCATATTTTATAATATTCATAAATCTCATAGCCTCATTTATATAAATGAATTGGTCTTTACTATACTTTGCTGAGCTGGCTGGCTTATTAGCAAAGTGTAAACTCGAATTCGATGTACTGGAAAAGAGCGTCCTATATCCAGACCAGATCATGTCAGGCCTGGACCACTAAGCACAAATTCCTTTGGGGGAAACCGAGGCACAATGCGACAGAGAGATGTCAGGCTTAGTGGGAGGCAGGAGAAGAGGGGAAAGAAGTAGGGGGAGAATCAGGAGAGAGGGAAGGAGGAGCAGGGCGAAGAGGGGGTGGGAGATAAGGACAGGCATCTGGGTGGTTCAGTTACAGAAGGGTGGAGGTGGGATGGATTTTGCAGTTGTGATGAGAGCTGCCTCCACCGCCTCTGCCCGCACACGGCCTGACAATGGCACTTCGCCCTTTGGTGGTGGGCGTCCTTCGGCCCTCAGGGCAGCTCCTCCTTACGGTGGTTACCTGGAGTGGGGTGGTGGGGACACAGGGTGACCTTAGCTGCTGCAGATCCCAGCAGTCTCTCTAACTCCTGCCCCTCTCAATCTAGTGTCCCTCAGAGCAGCTCCGCCTTACGGTGGTTACCTGGAGTGGCTTATTTATTTATTTATTTATTTATTTATTTATTTATGTATTATTATTATTATTATTATTATTATTATTATAGCGCCAGCGATGTACCTGGCACTTTACAGAGAATAAGATAGACACGGCCCCTGCCTGAGAGCTTACAATTTAAAGACAGGGGGAGGGGAGACAGGGAAGGGGGAACAGAGGGAGAGACAAGGGATGCGACATTCATGATGATGCGAGAGCTCAGGTACATGTTCTGGGCTTGGTTACAGTAAATAGGAGTTGGCAGATAACAGGTAGGAGATAATCCTGGGTGGAGATGATTAGCAGGAGTTAGACAAAGCGGAGTGGAAGAGGTGAGTTTTGAGGAGGAACTTTAAGGTACGAAGGGAGGGGGGCAGGCAGACGAGGGCAGGGAAGGAGTTCCAGGCGTGGGGGGAAGCGAGGGAGAAGGGAGAAGGCGGTTGGGGGAGCAAGGGAAGGTGTGGGAGGGTGAGGGAAGGAATGGAAGAGGAGCGGAGGGCTTGAACAGGGGTTCAGAGGGCGATCAGGGTAGAGAGGTGGGGGGAGCGAGGTTGTAAAGGGCTTTGTAGGTGAAGACAAGGCTTGTCCAGAATATGCTCAGGAAGGAGGAGCCAGTGGAGAGAGGAGAAGAGAGGCTGCACATGTCCAAAGCGATGGACTAGGTGGATGATCCCTTGGGAGAAGCTCCAAGAGCCCAGTATAGCCTTTCTGCTTTCAGTCCCTGGGCCTGACCCCTTGGTGGCCCCTGGGAGAAAGTGGAAATAGAAGGACCACGGAGAATAAAGTCGGTGAAGTGTCCAGCATGGGTGGATGGGATTTGGGGGGACTTATATGTCAGTCAGATGTGGGCAGCAGGATTCCATGGAAATCATAAAGAGAAACTCTCAATCAGAGCTGAAGTGAATACTTGCAGATGCTGAGTATCCCCACCGAACGTCCGATACTCACATTGACTTGAAAATATCAGTTACAAATTGGTACCCGCTCAGCAAACCCGATGTCCCAGGGGATCGACTTCCAGCCCCAATGTTTCTGTTTTCTGTCATGATTTTTCGGTTTTCCATCCTCAATTTTGGATCAGTAACTGAAAAATCAGTGAACCAATCCAGAAATGATCCATTTTCCAGGTAACCAGGCACCTGAACGGTGATTGGGTAGCTTGAAAATGTGGGCATTATCCATGGCTACTAAATTAGTGACTTGTTCCTGCTCTGCAATTCAACCAAGAGCAGCCATGGTCATTGCCGGCTTACCCTTGCTGACTGCTCTGCTGATCACAGGAGAACATAGCAAATGGGGTTGTGGCACTTCTATCGAGGGGAAGAAAGTGAAGCCAACGGAGCTCTGGAGAGGATACGGCCTGGGTCTAAAGTTCCCTGATGCTGTGGGTCAACTTAGGCAGGTGATACTCCTCCAGTCGCCTGGAGACTGACCTCCCGATTCTAGTTCCTACAGCCGATGCCAGTGTCAAAGAGGAGGAACTCCTCTGAACTGGAATGAGAACCAAGCTGCATCATGTGGAGTGCTCCTGACAGCATCTGAAGGATTAAAAATAAAGTAGGTGATAAATAATAAGATATATTTCAAACAGACATGAGTCATTAGGCCAGAGTTAACGGTTTCATCACTTCCTAATGTTGGGATGCAGAGTTTTCATGTAATGGAACTTGTTTACTGCTAGGCACCCAGGGACAGAGACAATGAGTATTGGAAGGGACCACAAGGGTCAGCTAATCCAATCGCCTGTGCAGAGGCAGGATACCCTGGATTTGGGCACTGATGATGTTCACTGCGTTTTCTCTATTTGTGGCAATTTAGAAAACACAGTGAATAACACGGGTTCCTGCCTGCCCTGAAAGCATCCCTACTGGGTCTGGCTGGTGCCTGTCCAAGTCTGTGTTGCAAGGAGGGGTGTAGCAGGGCGCTGCAGGTTCAGTCCCAGCAGAGCAGGCAAGAAGTGAAATGAGAATTATTTTTATTCTCCCAAGAATCTTGAGCCCTTAGTGAGATCTCGGGAAGATAACGGCTCGATAACAGTTCAAGATGTCACATGAGGAGCAGCGGGGCAATTGGAAACTTCTCTCCCATCCCCAGCCAACTAGGGATGGGCGAACAGGACCGAGTCCGGAAATTCGGTTCAGTTTGTCTCAGTTCGAAAATCGAGTTCAGTTCAGAAGTACAGTTCGGTCGACCAAACTATTCGAGTTTGGTCCAAACTCCGAACTTCCGAACTGCATTTGCCTGTCCATACAGCTAACGTGCAATTACCAGAATTTGGGAATGGCTCCTTGTAGCTGCGGATGCCATCCCTGATAGTTACTAAAGATTCATGAGGAAAAATTGGGGAGAGAAAGAACCCAACGTACCGTACGAGCCTTTGGAGTAAAAAGCAGGCAAGACGGTCGAAGGTGCAGACAACCCCCAGGCCTCCTGGCAGAAGGGATAACTCAATCACTTTTTAGTTAATCAGCTTTTGTAGTTCTTTGTTTTACTGCTTCAGTGGAAATTAAAGAACTGGGTGGTAATAAATCTTGAAAATATATTATCCTGTTACAAAGAATAGATAGAGTCCATTTCTAATGTAATTACCAATGCACTAAGCCTAGCAAACACCACCAGGAAAGAAAGAAAACATTCTGCCAGCCCCCCCACTCCCCTTTCAGCAGGGCTCCACACACCCGACCGGCATTTTGATCACCCCCAAGCAAGGGCTGCTGGCTTAGACAACATCTCCGTGGGGCACTGGGGGTGTTTAGCACTCGCACTCCTGGCTTTTCTGATTTCATTGTTCTGCAGATGGTGGCTCCGAAGCCCCACTTAAAGTGTAAGCAGATTTTGGCTCTGGCAGGATCACTCAAAGAGCTCAAAGCCCTAATATTTGCTATATAACTGTCTGGAAACGCTGAGACATTAAAACGCACCATAAAGAAGCTATCTGCGAGGGAAGCTCATTTAGCCCGGGTAAGTCACCCTATGCTGTTCCTTGCCCAGAGGCAGAGGCACCAGTTGCCGTTAGTCATAGAGAGAGGATTTATGGAGAGCTCACAAATTGGGAAGCTCATTAGAAAGCAGACAAATGGCCGGCGTGGGGTTTATCCGATTTTGCTGTTTCTGTTATTCCGATCCCATTGCTCAGAACAAGGCTGCAGCAACAGCCTGTCTGGATGAGAAGAAAGAATGCTTTGACAGCCTGATAGCCACCAACCTAGGGTCTTTGGGTGTAGCGCAGTGAAAATGTGTTGGAGTGGGGATTAGGAGGGCATGATTCACATCCCACGTTAAGCAGGAACTGACTGTTGCTTTCTCAACCTCCACTCTCCATCTGTAAAATGGGAATAATACTACGGAATAATGGGTTTGTTCAGTTTGAAGAGATCTTTATATTTATAATTTATTTATAAAACAGTTTTCAACCCCTCCCCTCCTGCTCCAAGCAGCCATTAAAACTCACAAAATGCATAAAACCAAATACATTAAAAGAGAAGGCAACCCCTCCCCCAAAACAGAAAACAACCCCCCTCCCAACTTTCCACTCCACCCTACACCCCATCTCCCTCACCAAAAGTCAGGCGGAACAGCCAGGTTTTACACATACGGCAGAAGGAGGGGAGAGCTGGGGGTCCCCGAATCTCCACCAGGAAGGAGGTCCACAGTCTAGGTGCAGCCAGCGAGAACACCTGCTTCATATTGGCCCCTTAGGCCACACAGGGAAGCTCGAGAAGGGTGCCCCCAGAGGATCGTAGAGGCCGCTCCAGAGTACGGAAAGTGAGGCGATCCCACAGGTAAGTCAGGCCAAGACTGTACAGGGCTTTATAGGTCAAAAACAAAACCTTGAATTGGGCCTGGAAAACTATAGGCAGCCAGTGCAGAACCCAGAGCACTGGTGTAATGTGCTGATGGCGACCCATCCCCATAAGGAGATGGGCCACCTTGTTCTGCACTAGCTGCAGTCTCCAGATCATCACCATGGGTAGCCCCACATAGAGCGCGTTGCAATAGTCCAATCTCGAGGTAATGGAAGCATGAATAATAGTGGCCAGCTCACAATCTGAAACATACGGCCGAAGCTGTTTCACCAGATGTAATTGGCAAAACACAGTCCTTGCCACAGCCCCCACCTGGAGATCCAGGAGGAGCTGCAGATTGAGGAGTACGCCCAGACTGCAAACCTGGAAAACCAATGGAGGTTGAACCCCATCAATGATGGGAGCTGCCACATCCAGTGCCCTTCCCACCACCATTAACTCCATCTTGTCGGGATTCAACTTCAGTCGGCTTGCCCTTATCCAGTCCTCAACAGCTGGCAGACATCAGGCAAACACTGACTTCGAAACTTCCTGGTCTGGATCGAATGAAAACGAGAGGTAGAGTTGGGTGTCATCAGCATATTGATGATCCGCACCCCAAACCATCTCATTATTATTATTATTATTATTATTATTATTATTATTATTATTAACAAACATTTATATAGTTACAGCAGTGTACCTGGCACTTTACAAAGTAATAAAATAGACACGGTCCCTGCCGCTAGGGCTTAGAATCTGAGAGACAGGAGCTGGGGGAGAGACTTAGCAAGGGGAACAGAGGGAGAGACAAGGGGTCTAACATTCATGAAGATGCGAGGTCTCAAGTGCACGTACTTGGCTTGGTTACGATGAGAATGACAGCAGGCAGGTCCATGTTGCAAGGATAAGGGTAAACCGATCGTAGGTATAGGAATAGTGGCTCAGCAGGATAAAGAGTCAGACAGAGCAGAGCGAAAGAGGTGAGTTTTAAGGAGAGATTTGAAGGTATGAAGGGAGGGGGCAAGGCGGATGTGGACAGGGAGGGAGTTCCAGGCATGGGGGGCAGCAAGTGAGAAGGGACGAAGGCGCTTAGGGGAGCAGGGAAGGCGTGGAAGGGTGAGAGAAGGGACAGAGGAGGAGCGAAGTGCACGGGCTGGAGTATGGAGGGCGATAAGTGCAGAGAGGTAGGGGGGAGCAAGGTTGTGAAGAGCTTTATAGGTGAAGACTAGGAGCTTGTGCAGGATTCGTTCAGGAAGGGGAAGCCAGTGAAGCGAAGAGAGGAGGGGCTGCACATGGTCGAAGCGACTGGCGAGGTAGATGACCCTGGCAGCAGAGTTTTGGACAGAGATGAGGGGAGAAAGGTGAGACCGGGGAAGGCCAGTGAGAAGGAGGTTACAGTAATCGAGGCGAGAGATGACCAGAGCATGAACAAGAGTTTTGGCAGACGAGACAGAGAGAAAAGGGCGAATCTTAGCAATGTTATGGAGGGAGAAGCGACAGGATTTAGCAACAGAGTCAATGTAGGGTTTAAAAGAAAGGGCTGAGTCAAAGATGAAGCCTAGGCTACGGGCTTGGGGGACAGGCAGGATGGTGACTCCATCAATAGTTATTGACAGTGAGGAAGGAGAGGAAGGATGAGGGGGGAAGATAAGGAGTTCAGTTTTAGCCATGTTGAGTTTGAGTTGACGTTGAGACATCCAGGTAGAGATGTCAGAGAGACAGTTGATGAGACGAGCTTGAACAGAGGGAGAGAGAGAGGGAGTAGAGAGATAGAGTTGAGTGTCATCAGCATAGAGGTGGTATTGGAAGCCATGGGAGGCAATGAGTTTGCCTAAGGATGAGGTATAGATCGAGAAGAGGAGAGGGCCAAGAACAGAGCCTTGAGGAACACCAACTGAGAGGGGGAAGGAGGAGGAGGCGGAGTTGGAGAGAGACACATTAAAGGAGCGGTCAGAGAGGTAGGAGGAGAACCAGTTATGGACAGAGCCACAAAAGCCAAGGGAGTGAAGGGAATCCAGCAAGAGTGAGTGGTCAACAGTATCGAAGGCAGCAGAGAGATCAAGGAGGACAAGAATGGAATAGAGACGTTTAGATTTAGCCACCAGAAGATCGTTGGTGATCTTAGCGAGAGCAGTTTCAGTAGAATGAAGGGGGCGGAAGCCAGATTGGAGGGGGTCAAGGGAGGAGTTGGAGGATAGGAAGTCAAGGCAGCGGGAGTAGACAACACGTTCAAGCAGCTTGGAAGCAAAAGGAAGGAGTGAGACAGGACGATAGCTAGAAGGGTCAGAGGGGTCAAGAGTGGACTTTTTGAGAATAGGAGAGACTGTGGCATGTTTGAAGGCAGAAGGGAAAGAGCCAGTAGAGAGGGAGAGGTTGATGATGTGCAGGAAGGAAGGGGCGACAGTGGGAGTAATGGAGGTGAGGAGGCGGGAAGGAATGGGATCAAGGGGGCAAGTGGAAGGGTTGGAGGAGGAGAGCAGAGAGGAGATTTCCTTAAGGGAGGCAGGGGAGAAGGAGGACATGAGAGAAGGAGGGGGAGGAGGGAGAGGGGTGGGAGTGGGAAGAGAGGAGTGGGAAGCGATGTCGAGGCGGATCTTGTCTATCTTGGAGGTGAAGAAGGAGGCAAGATCCTGAGCAGAAAGGGAAGAAGGAGGGGGAGGACAGGGAGGCTTGAGGAGGGAGTCAAAGGTAGAGAACAGGCGGCGAGGGTCCCGAGAACAGGACTCAATGCGGGAGGCATAGTAGTGTTGTCTAGCAAGGGAGATAGCAGAAGTAAGGGTGGAGAGACAGAATTTGAAGTGAAGGAAGTCAGCGTGAGAATGGGATTTGCGCCAGAGTCGTTCAGCAGCACGAGTGCAAGAACGGAGGTGGCGGATACTAGGGGTGAGCCAAGGACGGGGGTTGTGGGAGAAGGCAGGGCGGGAAGAGAGAGGGGCATGGGAGTCAAGTGTGGAGGAGAGAGAGGCGTTGAGAGCAGAGACAGCAGAGTCAGGGGAGGAGGAAGAGAAGACTGTAGGAAGAAGGGGATAGAAAGAGGCGGCAAAGTCCAGGGGATCAATAGCTTGAAGGTCACAGAAGGGGCATAGAGAAGGGGAAGAGGAGGGGGGGACAGTGGGAAATAGTGAAAGAGGCAAGTCTCATGACCTCGCCAAGAGACTGCATCATTTGTTAGCAGGAGAACCCCTTCCACGCATGACTATTGGGGGGTCGATACGCAATATACGCCTGATTCTTAAATTTAGGGGAATTTGCTGAATTAGTTAAACTAGGGGTCCCCATGTGCCACAAGGATGTGTCAGAGGTATGGGGTACTTTCCTGTTCACCTGTACTATCCCATAGGGATATGCAAACACGGTTCGGAGATTGGACCAAACTCGACTAGTTTGGTCGACCAAACTGAAATTCCAAACCGAACTCGAATTCGACCGAACTGTTTGGTCAAATCCGAACCAGTTCGGAAGGCCAAAACCAACTTCAAACACCAGTTTTGAATGTACGAACTCGGTTCAGAAGTTTCGAATTTTATTAAACCCGACTAGTTCAGTCGATCGAACCGAACTTCCGAACCGAACTCGATTTTTGAACCGAACTGAATTTCCGAACTCGGTTCTGTTCGCACATCCTTACTGTCCCACCCACTTGTCAAATACACAGACAACTGCTTGAATACCAAGGGGGGGTTATTACAAAAGGGAGACACAGATACACACACCTACCCTCCCTTGCACAGATACACACCCACAGGCCAATTCTTAGATGCTATACAGCTTGAAATAACCACCTTCCATTGTACAGATACACCACCCACCCACGAACAATCCAACCCACTCCCAGTCTGGTAGGGATGGAACACTGGGGAGAATACCGGATACTGGATTTACTGGTATTAGATCTCCCCAGTATCAGCTTTACTGGTATCGGCATACAGGATTTTTAACATTGACCGCTTTACCGGTTTTTTTACATTGCAGCCATTGACTTCAATAGCCGCAATGTAAAAAAAACTGGTCAATGTTAAAAATCCAGTATGCTGATACCGGTAAATATCAGATTATCAGATTAATCCGATAGACCTGATTATGGGATGTTTTGGATTTATCCGATACCGATATTCCCACCCCTACAGTCTGGAATTCTGCGGGGCTGGCGCACACTGCATTGGGGGAAGAGGAAGGAAAAGGGAACCTAGAGAGAGAGAGGTTTGAAAGGTCACCTTGCTGATCCTGTAGGGAGAGGGAGAGACAGGCAACCCTCAGACGGCGGGGGGTGAGAGGTGGAGGTGAGGAACACAGACCAAGGTCTGGGAGAGGCGTCCTTCAGTGTGGTCCGGAACTACTTTACTCTTGGGGGCCAGAGTTTGGATTATTATCATAGGGTGATTTCCATGTGCTCAGGGGGAGAGACCCTTGGGGGGGGCGGTCTCTTAGGGCGGGCGGACCGAAGAGGCTGGAGGGGGCATCCTATTTCTGTCTTCCCGCGCTTAGGACTAAATTCTAGAAACTCCTCACTTCAGTGGTGATCTAATTCTGAGGGGAACAAAAGAGGCCTGAGTGTGACAATGGAATTTAATGAAGGGTTGGGAGGATGCTCAAGGTGTCTTTAGGAAGCTAGGGTGAGTCAATAGGGAAATCTTGTCAGGATGTTGTGGGGAAAACAAATCTTTACGGGAGATAAGTGTCTTGTATTCTGCCCCGAGCTGTTCGCAGGAGGGGCGGGATACAAATTGAACAAAATAAATACATTTCTTATAGGGGAAAGGGGGAGGGGGGACTGGATCCTGTGCGGCCATGTTTACTGGCAGAGGCTCTTCCCTTATCTAATTCCTGTTCTTTTCAGGTCTTGTATTTTACCTTTGGGGCTTTTCAGTTTCTATGGCTCACCTGGATCTCATGTTCCTCTCCGGCCCTTGTCGCTTTAGCACCCTGGAATCTGTATTTCTTATGGAGCAATGTTCACCAAAACAAAAGGGGGTGGTGGTCACACTCTTGGGAAAAAGGTATGTTACCTAACATTACATGTTGATGTCAGAGTTCCGGAAAGGGGAAGGGTATAAAAGGGGGGGACATCCACTCCTTTCGCTCTTAGACAGTTTCTCCTTGGCAGAATATCCCTCAGGATCTGATACAGGCGATGGAGGACACCTCCTAGCCAAAGATCATCCTAGGGAAGTGGTAATGCGTGCAATGCCTCCCGCACTCTCCCCTCTTGCACCCCATGGAATAGGGAAGGGGAACTCTGCCAACAGTTGCAGGAAGAGAGGAGGTGTAGGGTCCCAGAGGGATAAGGATCAGGACACACAATCAGGAGTAAAACTAGGGGAGAGGCTAGGGAAACACAGTTACCCACAGACACCCCCCACAACCCCTCCCCTCAGCCCCCTCACACCCACACTCCGCCAAGCACACACCACACTCACACAGCAAAGCTCACAGTTTGAAGAGTGGTCCCAACCAGGGGGCCAGCCTCACAGGTGAATGCACTAATCACCGGCAGCAAGAGGCGCAGCAAGCAGCCTTATATGTCTCTCCCCCATGCTGGCGCAGGCACTCTGCGCGTCTGGGTGCCGCCTGACCTGGAGCAGCACCGCCCCCAGACTCCACGCTCCGGCGTATGCACCCTGGGCTCCCAGCAGGGGCTGCAGCTGCAGCAGCTGCTTCTCCCAGGCTGTATCCACGGCACCCTACCTCCAAACGCGGGAGTGGGACCGGCTCCACTGCATCCGTGTGCTTAGCGCTAACGGATACGTTGTTTGTCCCCACTGCATCCCCAGCAGGAACAACCTCCACATGGCAAGGCCTATGCCCCCTCCCTACTGGGCCCCCAGGATGCCACCCTCTCTAATCTAGGTAGCTGACAGTTGAACAGGAGCGGGGACAGACTTGACCCTTGTGGCACTCCACACATGAGGTCTTGTGGAGATGACAAATAGTCCCCAAGCACCATGCGCTGAGTCCTCCCGGCTAGGGAAGAGTGGAACCAATCAAGAACAATCCCTCCCCACTCCAGCTCGATCCCGTAAGTGAGTCACCAACATCTCATCGTTAACGGTATCAAATGCAGTCGACAGATCTAACAGAATCACGGTGAAGGTCATCAACAAAAGCCACAAGTGCCGTCTCTGTGCCATAACCCGGATGAAAGCCGGACTGGGAGGGATCCAGGTAACCAGTGTGGCCTAGACGCCCCTGCAGCTGCTGAGCCACATCCCGCTCAATAGTCTTCCCTAAAAAGGGATGGTTAGAGACCGGCCAATAACTGGCCGGGGAATCAACCTCAACTGAAGGGGTTTTTTGAGCAGAGGCCGCACTACCGCTTCTGCCCTCCTGGAGAGAGGCAATGATCACCCCCGCAAGCAACGGCCCCACCATCTCCCGGCTGGCCTTAACCAGCCAGGATGGGCATGGGTGAATTTCACAAAAGGTGGCCCTAACAGGCCCCAGAACATCCCCCACCTCGGTGGATGACACCAACTAGGGCTGATCCCACAAAACCAGACAAGGTGGGACGACCACAATCTCTGGTTCACCCATTGCAAGGGTTTCCTTCAAATCTCCCACTTTTTAGTTTCACAGAATGAGACCTTCTTCCCGAAGTGAGAGCACACCGGCTTCAGGACAGCAACCGATTCCTTTTCACTGTGATTTTTATTTTCCATTGATAAAAAATAAAAAAGTTAAGAAAAAATTCCCTCTCATCTTTTCATCAGCCTGTCATTTACACAGTAGTGGTGCTTGATATCCTGAAAGCAGCAACAGCTCTCGCAATTTGATGTAATTCCCCAAAACTGTGTTGCCTGGCATATTAGATACCAGCACTCAACTAATAAGCATCCCTCTACCTGTGTATGTGCACCTGATCTCTGTGGGCTTCAGATAGGCAAGCTCTGCCCATTTGCCTGGAAAGCCAGCACAAGCAAAATGTGCAAACCACTGCATTAAAATGCTCCCTTGCTTCCCGCATTTTAATTAAAGCAAGTTCAGTCAAAAAATCTCATTTTCACCAGGCATCAGTCATCTGTAAAATCCCCAGCTTGTGTCAAGTGCAGATTCATGATGAAAGAGGACACATGCAGCAGAGGGGGTTAGGGAAGGTGAGAAACATCCCCAGCTGCTTTGAAAGGCAGAGTTCCCTTTCTCCCTCCCGCTGTGATTCCACAACGTTCCCTTGTGCCATTCACTTTCCTTGTGCTTTTCCTCTGTGCATGAACTGCCTGTGTCTCCCCATCCAACGTGGTGGCCTCCAGCTGCCGGGAACTGAGCTCGTCCTCTCTCCCCAAAGAGTATACATTTGCAGCCAATGCAAAGCTCTGAATATCTGGGGAGAAAAGCAGCACAATTCAGCCAGTGAGGTGAAGCAGAAACAGTTGGGATCAATAACTCAAAAATGGTTAATTAATTACCCCTGAAGTTATTTGATCTTCACCCACATTTGATCTTCATGCGGGGCTGCCCTTGATGACTGTTTGGAAGCTGCAGCTGGTGCAGAATGCGGCAGCTCGGCATTTTTGCGGATGAGGCTCCAAGAAAACATTATGCTGGAGCTCGGAAGTTGGCATCGGCTCCCAAAAGCTTTCTGGGCACAATTTAAGGTGCTAGTTTGGACCTTTAAAGCACTAAACAGTCTAGGCCCCCTAGGGGTGCACAGGTTGTTTTCGTCATATCAAAAACAAATGTTGGCATTTTCGTTATTGTTATTGCAATAACAAACAATAGGAATTAAGTCTGTTTCTACAGAACTTCATCGTGTACAACAAATTGTATAATGTCTACACTCACATTCTTTACTTCATTGTATGAATTGTATACAATTTGTATACATGTAAATAACAGACTTAATGCACTGTGAAAAAAGTGTTCCTTGTCAAATTATGAGAATAAATTGTAAAATGTACAATTGTAATTGTAATTGTAATTGTAATACATAATTGTAAAATGTGCAAGTTTAGTTATTGATAAAAATGAATACAAGTATGTATGGTAAGGGATTTAGTACATATATTAAATGTATGCTGATGATAAAATATTAAATATTGCTCTAATTGTGAATTAATTTCTATGTTTTTTGGCGTTTATGTTTTGTTGCAATTAGGGCTGAAGCGGCATGCCACTGCGGTAACTTTTTGCGACGGAAAAAGCTCTTCTGCAATGAGCGACATGATGTGATAGAGACATTCATTTCGCTAATTTCATTCCACTAATTCCGCCATTCCGCTACTTTCATTCCGCTACTTCCAAAGACTGCGAAAATAGCGGAATAATGTTTTTTCCGACAGTGTCTATCTTCCATAATTTCCACCAGCACTGCCAAGTAGCGGAAAATGCGTGTTCTGACAGCTTCTGCGATTGTTTCGACAGTTTCCACGATTGTTCCGACAGTTTCCGCAATTATTCTGACAGTTTCTGTGATTATTCCAACAGTTTCCGAATTGGCGGAATGCCAGCACAATTAGTGGAATGCTGGCCGGAAAGCTGCGAAACGTCATGGGCAATTCTGCAATGGCGGAATGAAATAGCAGAACGGAAAAAGGTGTTACCGCTTCAGCCCTAGTTGCAATGTATAGAGTGGAAGGTGTTTTGAATTGTAATTGTACTGAATTGTTTTTTTGTTTGTATTTTAAGAAAACTTGTGCATTTAAGTTTATTTTTAAACTGTTACTTTTTATGCTTTGGTTAATTTCTTGGTTTTGTAGGAGGTGGGGGCTTGGGATGTTGCGGGGGCAGGAGCTAAGGACAGGGGTTGGGGGCAGGTCAGTGCCCGGGATGTTGCGAGGGGTGGCGGGAGCTAGGGGTGGGCATTGGGGGGCAGGTGTGGGGTGTTTTTTGGTGTCTATGTGTGTGTCGTGTCTGTGTGAGCGTCTGTTGGGGGATGAGTCTGTGTGGGCGGGGATGTCGGGGTGGGGTGTCTGTCTGTGTTGAGGCTGCCTGTGGGTGTCAGTGTGGCGGGTGTCT
>QEPC01005917.1:249755-295802 GCA_003113815.1 Sphenodon punctatus
GTGCGGGTGGAAGGTTGGGATGTGTGTTGGGGCGGGGATGTTGCGTGGGGGCGGGAGGTTGTGGTGGGTGTTGGGGGTCAGGGAATGTTGTGCGGGGGCGGAAGGTTGGGGCAGGTGTTGGGGGACAAGGGATATTGGGCAGGGGTGGGAGGTTGTGTCAGGTGTTGGGGGTGGGGATGTTGTACGGGGAGTGGGAGAGTGTGGCAGGTGCTGGGGGATGTTGCGCAGGGGGCGGGAGGTTTGTGCGGGTGCTGGGAGTTGTGAATGTTTCACGGGGGGAGGGACACTTTGGCGGGTGTTTTGGAGGGGCTCAGGAAAGTAGACTCACATAATTTTCCTGATGCTTTGTTTTGCCGGTGAGCAGCTGCTCTACTGAGCATGTGCGACCCGGCAGAACTGAATTTTTAAAATCATAATAACTCGGTTTTTTCTGCATCAATCAGTATCATATTTGAAAGGCACTTCTTATTGATCTCATTGTTGAAGCCTCTGAAGTTTGGGGGCTCAACTCATCCAGCGGGAGGAGATATTAATGATTCAAATACGTGAGGATGGTGTGCATTTTGACCACAACCAATTAACGTTTAAGCAGTTATAACATTTTATTTTCCTAATGGATCTTTTTGAAACTTTGTGGATATGATGGTCCTCACAACTTACAGCCATGGTTACATTTTCAGAAATGTAGGTCAAGCAGTTTCCTCAAAATCGGGGCTTCAGCAGTCCCCTGTTTATAATGAACAGTGGCTTTGCATTTAAGTGTCAGGCAGCTAATGCTGCCTGAAAATAAAAATAAAGTTTAGTAGTTTAGTAAAATTTAGTTTTTAGTTTTATTTAAATAAAACTAGATATTATATGTATACCAATACCAACAATGATACCAAAAACAAAATCGATAGCGACAACAATAACAAAAAACGACATTTCGTTATTAACGAAAACAACACATTTTTAATAACGGAAATGATAAAGAAAAACAGAAAATGATGGGCCCTGGTGCACACCCCTGCCCAGATATCTGAGATATCGCCTCTCCTTTCATGCCACATTGCGGCCCCTGAAATTGGCCAGGAGCACCTCCCTGTGGGGAGCGTCTGTTCATCTTGTTCATATGATGAGGACTCACAGGGGGGAGTTCTCAGTTACTTCCCCAATGCTATGGAACTCCCTTCCCACAGAGGTTCATTTCAGCCAAAGCCTGAGCAACCTCCGGAGATGGTGTAAGACCTGAGGGGTGTCTTTAGACAGAACGCTGTTCAGTGTTCTGTAACACAGTGTCCTACCACTACAGTGTTTAGACAGACTGTCAACACAGTGTTCACCCCAAACACTGGAAGTGAATGCTGCCAGGTCTTGACAGTTCAATCAGTGTTTGGGGTGAACATTGTGTTGACGGTCTGTCTAAAGACTGTAACAGTAGGACACTATGTTACAGAACACTGAACGGCGTTATGTCTAAAGACACCCTTTGTTTGTAAAGGCATTTGGTGGGCAGGGATAGGGGCTGGGAGGTTCGGGATGTGGGTTCGGGGTAGGGTTGGAAGAGGGTTGGATGTAGGAAATGGGGGAATAGTATTGGAGGGACTGGGGAAAGGCTTTATTTTTTATTTTATTTTACAGATTTTATATCTTGCTCTCTCCTGCCACAGGCGGCCCAGAGCGGCTAACAAGAATACATATAAATATAATAAAACAATTCAACTATCAAATAAATCAATCAAATAACATCCCAAACCACCCTCCCCAGCCCTGCCCCCTGCCTTTCTCCCTTGCCAAATGCCTGACAGAACAGCCAGGTTTTGCAGTTCCTACAGAAGGCCGGGACGTCATGGGCCAGCCGTGCCCTCACCGGGAGGGAGTTCCAGAGGTGCGGCACAGCCATCGAGAATGCCCTATTCTGGCATTAGAGAGCCTGGGGGACCTCCAACAAGGTGCCCCTGGATGACCACAGGGGCCAATCTAGAACCCGGAGGGTGAGGCAGTCTCTCTAATAAGCAGAGCCCAGACCGTCTCAGACTTTATAGGTTAAATACAACACTTTGAATGGGGCCTGGAAGACTATTGGCAGCCAGTGCAGAGATCGGAGCACTGATGTAATGTGCTCCTGGCAGCCCAACCCCACCAGGAGCCGGGCCGCCTCATTCTGCACCAGCTGCAGCTTCCGAGCCATCACCATAGGTAGCCCCACGTTGAGCGCGTTGCAGTCGTCTAACCTAGAGGTAATAAAAGCATGGATGATCGTGGCCAGGTCCAGAAATGAAACAAGCGTCCGAAGCCACCGCACCAGATGTAACTGGCGGAAGATGCACCTGGCCACAGCCTTGACCTGGAGATCCAGGCGGAGCTGCGCATCGAGGGGCACCCCCAGCTTCCGCACCTGGGATGTCAGTGGAGGGCAGACCTCATCGATTGATGGAGCCGTCACCTCTGCTGACCTACCCACTAACATCACCTCCGTCTTGTCAGGATTCAGTCACAGTCGATTAGCCCTCATCCAGTCCCCCACAACTGCCAAACACAGGGTAAGCACCAAGACAGCCGGGCCTGGGTCAGTCGAAAATGGGAGATACAGTTGGGTGTCATCCGCTTACTGATGACACCTCACAGCGTACCCCTGATCACCTCACCGAGCGGCTGCATGTACACGTTGAACAGGAGAGGGGACAAAACCGAACCCTTTGGAACCCCACATGGGAGGTCTTGGTAAGATGAAAAAGAATCACCGAGTACCACCCGCTGAGTTCTTCCAGTCAGGAATGAGCTGAACCATTTAAGGTTGGGGTTTTTGGGGGTTATATTGTTTTTATGGATTGTTTTTTATGTTTTTATCTATGTTGTAAAACTCCATAAGCCTTTTTGGGGAAGGGTGGGTTAAAAATTAAATTAAATTAAAATAAATAAATAAAAGTCTCACTGAATAGTGCTGCTTTGGCATCCGTCTCTGGCCTCGTCAGTTGCTTTTGTTCTCTGCTGCCACTCCACTGGTGTTCTCTGCTGCCACTCCATCTGGGTGCTCAGGAGTGGGTTGCTTGCCCAACAGCCCCCCCCCCCCATGCCCAAGGAAGGAGCTCCAGAAAGAATTAGAGGTGTCCCTTTACTTAGAGAGAGAGTGAATCTATAGGGTGCAGCAAGGGAGTTATGTGTGGGGCTTGGACAGTTCAAGTTAGGGATGTGCAAACAGAATGCGGTTCGGACGTTCGGTCATTCGCTTTGAAACCCAAGTTTGGGTTCGGTTATTCGGTTCGGCGGAGTTCAGTTCAGCCAAACTTGACCGATCATTCCAAAATAGCACTATCGATACCGATACGGAATTCAAAGGTTTTTTTGGTAGTGGTATAATTTGGCCCTGAAACCACCCCTGGTCTCCACCATTGGTGCCAGGAAGTCTGCTCCTCAGCTGCCTTCCCCTTCCAGTCACGTTTTTCCTTCTCGAAGTCACGTTTTTCCTGCCCCAAACTCATCCAAACTCACCTGAACATGGCCGAACTGTTCGGCCATTTTTTAGTTCGATTTGGACGTCCGAATATACTGAGTTCAGTCCAAACTCCGAACTCCGAACCGCGTTCACACATGCCTAGTTCAAGTGCACCTCTCGGCCATAGCTGGTTCTGGGCCCCATGCTCCCTAGCACTGAAACAAGGACCCATAGAAACAGGCAGATTCGTTGAATTCCGCCCCCCCATGTCAAACGGATTATTTGGGGTATTTTTTGGTATCTGTAGCGATTTTAGACCAGCTACCCAAAATACTGAAATGCCGGCAAACCAACAACCAAAATTTGGAAAAATCCCCCCAAATCAGGGACAAATTCAGGGCAACTTGTTGCAAATGTGTCTCAGGTTTTCAGTATTTTGGTATAGCGGTTTTCGGAATTTGGGGTACTCGGATGCTATCTAGACACCAATTCGGGTACCTGAAATAGTACCCATCAATGTAGGTATCACCCATGGGGGCCAATTCTGGTCCCTTCGGGGATTGTGTCTGAATGGCAGCTGCTCCTCCAAATCTCAGCAGCCAAGACTGACAATGCCGTGCATTGCTCTGCCAGCCAGTCACGAAGCAGAAGTGTATGAATGCATGCATGTGTGCACATGTGTGTGCACATGTGTGCATGTGCTCGTGTGTGTAGACGTGTATATGTGTGTGTATGTGTATATGTACATGAATGTGTGCATGCATGTGCATGTACCTTAAATGTGCTTCTCTGTACGTGTGTACTTGTGTGTAAGTGTGTAAGTGTGTGTGTAAGTGTGCATGTGTGCATGCATGTGTCTGCGGTCTGTCGGGTCTGCCGGGGGCTCCTTCCTGGACGTCCCCCGTGTTAAACGGGGGGCCACAATGGAGAGGGCATTCTCGGTGGCCGGGCCATGGCTTTGGAACTCCCTCCTGGAGGAAGCTCACCTGGCCCCAGGTCTGATGGTTTTTCGCCAAGCCTGTAAGACCTGGCTGTTGCCCCAGGCCTTTGGAGGAGCGGGTGGGAGGGGAGGGAAGGGAGGGGGGAATTTTGGGATGGGGTGGGGGTGGTTAGTTTTAATTGTTTATACTGTTGACATTTTATGTATTTTAGTATTGTTTTATCTGCTGTGAGCCGCCCCGGGATGTCATAGGCATGAGGGGGCGGCCAATAAATACAAATAAATAAACATATGTATGTGTGTGCACACGCGTGTGTGTGTGATATTTCTGGCTCACATGGAGATTTTGGTTACATGAATCTTGGAGGTATAACTTTGTCCACCTCTGGTTTATAGTGAAGGGAGATAGAAACTTGGGGGATTGTGCGATCCATCATGGTTGGTTCTGAATATGACGTATAAAAAAATCTGAAATGATCCATCTATCATGGTAGGGGGTTCAGAAATTTGATTAATTTTATTATTTACTGTGATTTCTATCCCAGCTCTCCCCAAAGGCTCAGGCCACATTTCATCATAAAAAATATAAAATACAAGACAAGCCCCATTCACCCCCACCCCCCTAAAATACTGATAATCTCCGCCATCCCCACCCTGGGATCAGCCCTCCTTTTTAAAATGCCTAGCCCAATAGCTCGGTCTTACTCTGCCTCTGGAAGGGGCTCAGGCAAGCAAATCTCTAAGGGAAGGGAGTTCCAAAGCCTTGTAGCTTGTATACTGGTCCCACGGGAACTCGTAGGAAATCATGGACTTCATTGTAGGCTTTTACGTTGTCCTCCATGACTTGGGCAGTTCATTCCCAAATGGGATTTTATAAACTATATAAATTCTGTTTTTTCAAATTAAAAATTATACATTTGCAATCTTTGAGCTCCACACATCTGAATGTCTGTGCGTTTCAGAGCTTCCCGGGCTGCTTTGGGTTGGATGGCGGCTGGAGGGGTCATTCACCAAGGGCCACCAAAGGGAATAGGTCTTAAATTGGTTTAGGATTTTAGCAACTGACATTTATCAAAATCAAACAGATATTTTTTTTCCTGGGAACTGTGAATTTTTTTTTGAAAAATTGAGACTATTTCTTTGTTGAATGCTTTGAAATGAAAATCTTAGCTATGCTTCCACACTCCTCTTCACAGCAACACCCAGGTGCACTCAGAGCCGTGGATGATTTCTACTCTTCCCCGTTTTCTCTAACAGCTGTTTTATTTTAACTCCTTTTTTTGGATGTCGCTGAATGGAAAGATATTAATAAAGACTTAATATCATAGCACAGTCTCTGCCAGTTCCCTACAGGAGCCGGCTGCGATGGGCTCAGTTTGCAAGGATGTCAGCCGAGCTAGCAGGCGGCGATGAGTGAGGAGGCTGCGGAAATGAATGGGAGACGCTCTGGCGGAGGCGCCGTGCCTTTTCTCCGGGTGATCGTATGCAGGTTCCCATGGAAGTCATCGCAGGCATGTGGTGCTGTTCCTTCTGGGAAGGGTTTGACCTTGAAAAAGAAATAAACAGCCAGTGTAGTAAATGCAGTAAATTCTCCAAAGAAACTCTTTCTTTTCAGGGAGCATAAAATCTCACACAATTTGACAACGGCTTTGCCTGCCTTTCCCGTGTTTGTTTACCTAGATTTAGAGCCTGTCCTATCTGATTCAGAAGACGTGGTCAAAGCCAGTAGTAATATAGTGGCTTTAAGAAAGGGCTGGACAAGTTTCAGGAGGACAGGTCCATTAGCAGCGATTAACCAGGTAGGTTTGGAGAATGTAAGTTACAACCTCTTATTGTCGGGCTCTGGGAGTGAATAAGAAGGAATGGATCGCCCCATTGTGATCTGTTGGGTGCTTCTTCCAAGCGACTAAGGTTGGTCGCTGTCAGAGACAGGATTCTGGGCTCGATGGACCATTGGTCTGACCCAGTCTGGCACTACTTATGTTCTGTTCTTATTCCAGAGAATTTAGGATTAGACCCAAAACCAGTACCTGATTTAATTGGTACCCGTGGGTAATATTGATATATTAGATACATTTTTTGGTATCCAAATCAGTACTTGAATGCTATTCAAGTCCTCAAAACCCCCCAGAATTTTGGTTACCATGGGGGTGGAGTGGGAGTGAGTACCTGAAATTATGGCAAAACCCCAAATAGTTTTAAAAAAAAATCCGGTATGAAACTCTGGGGTGAAATTGCTATAAATTGGTATTCGGGTAGACCAATTGTCTTTGTTTTCATATTTTGGTATTTATTTCCCAGATCTGATCAAAAAGCAGTTTGAGTATGAAAAAGTTCCTGAAATATCTAGATTGATTTGGGTACCAGAAACTTGATGTCCATGCCCTTCTATGTGTCTTCTCATTTCAGCTCCACTTACAATAACATTAGCCCAGAAAAGAGAAGTAAAGCTAAATAAATAAATCTGATGTAGCGGCGACTTTTCATTACAGACTTGTGTTGATCATGTGAATCCAAACTTTTGTCAGATTCAGATTTTTTGCTCTCCCTCTCCCCTGTGCTCTGTTTTTGGCCTGCCCAGGATTATCCCATTTCCCATGGTGTGGTGCAGACATTAGGCACTGCCTGGTTCCCCAGAAGTAAACAGCATGAATATACCCTCCTCGTGAATTTGGATGTGTAGTGAAATGCCAGTAGGGGGCACTATACAGCTGAGCCACCCACCTCACTGTGTTTCTCCAAATCTCTGACCAGGGGTTCCCAAAGCTGGGGGGGAAAAACACCAAACCCTTAATATTCCGCTGCAACCACCTGAGTGTAATTCAGAGGGCGTTCACACCACTCAGGACATGTGAACCACATAAGGTATAAACCCCACAGCTTCCCAAGAGCACTCCTTGTTCCCGGCACTCTTTTCCCAAGGTTTCCTCCCTGTGTTGGAAGCCAAACCCCAGAGTTGCCCTAGAAAGGCTTCTCTTGGTTCCAAAGCTGCTGACTTTTAGCCAAATAGGGAGTTTTCCCCTCTCTCCTTGCCTTAGTAGTGAGGCTTGGCCACCCAGCCCAAAGGAGGCGTTTAATGCTCAGCCAATAATGCACACATATACCCAGTAGGGTAAAAGAAAGCTTAGACTTTACTAGTACATATAAAAAAGGAATAAAAGCACAGATCCAGGGGTTGATAACCCTTTGAGCAAAGCAAGTCCGGTTTGGGGAATGGTACCCCGTTTGGAACGCACCTACTTAGTACAGTATCTCGGAGTAACAGGCAGACAAGCAATTACTCACCCAGAGTTAGTTAGTCCTGGTCTGATTCTCCATAGGTGAGGGTTTCTCTATGGGGTCCAAAGTCTTGATCTGGCTAAGGCCAGCATTGCAGAGTTTAGTCACATCACACACTCCCTTAGAGTCCCAGAGAAGAGAGAGACGAAATGAAGAGGGTCTGAGGTTTTTAAAGCCCCCCTCCCCTTCCCTGTGATTTGTCAAGGTAAAACCCCCTGGACTAGGTGCAAGTTCCAGCTGACCATCCAAAGCCAATCAGAGTCCTGTTTCCTACTGGCTGAAGAAGATCCCAGAGGAATTCCTGGAATGTGGGGTCCTTAACATCTTGGACATGTGCTCCTTTAGAAGCCTAACAGAGATTACATCCTGCCTCGCAGTTTCAGGCAGGCGTCCATGCCAGTGCCTGTGGCATTTTGCCATACCTCCCCCCCCCTTCCATTTTCCAGCCTGGGCACACTGCTTGTCCCAAAGCTGAGGGTACAGGCGTGCTCAGACAAGGGGTAGAAACAGTTCTTGAAAACACAAAAGTGGCTGATAATGCGCCAACAATACCATACCACCAATAATACTATCCCATTACAAAAACCGCAAAAGGGTTAAGTCACACATAATACAGTTACCCCATCATATTCCCTGTACAAGCAGAGGTGCAATCCTGTACATCCTGACCCTCAGAGACTACAGTACATTCATTGCAGTCTGTTCCTGCTTCTGGAGTTTCATACTTGCTAGTCAGAATCTTTCATGGACAACACATCTGCAATTACCTTCTTACTACCTTTGATATGTTCAATGTTCATGTTGAACTCCTGCAGCTCCCAAGCCCACCCCTGGAGCTTAGAGTTGGAGTTCTGCATGGCCTGTAGCCAATGCAGTGGGGCATGGTCTGTCAGTAAAGTGAACTGCTGACCCCATAGGTAAGGCCTTAGCTTGTCTGTAGCCCAGACAATGGCCAGACACTCCTTTTGAATGGAAGACAGGTTCCTTTCCCTGGGAATAAACTTTCTACTCAGGTAGGCAATGGGGTGTTTGGTCCCCTTGTGTTCCCTGGCACTCGTAAGACTGGATGGGAGCTCAGGGATGCTTTCAGCTCCTCAAAGGCTTTCCGGCACCCTGGCATCCAGGCGACCCGGTTGGGTGTTGCTTTTGGGTCAGTTCGTGCAGTAGAGCCGCCTTGGCCCCAAAGTTTGGGACAAACCTGCAGTAAAATCCTATTGAAGCCATGAATGTTCTGACCTGCTTTTTAGTTTGGGGGGGTTCCCATTTCTGGATAGCCTCAATCCTGTCCCACAGTGGGATAATCTTTCCACCCTCAACTCTATGTCCCAAATAAACCACCTCCGAGAGGGCTAGCTGGCACTTTTTCACTTTGACAGTCAGCCCCTCCCTCTTAATACTGTCCAATACCTTGGCCAAGTGTTGTAGGTTCGAATTTATGTCCTGGCTGAAGATTGCAATGTCATCAATGTATGCCACTGCAAACCCACTCACCCCCCCACAGCAGGTTATTAATAAGCCTCTAGAAGGAGGCAGGAGAATTCCGCAGCCCAAACGGAAGCATTGTAAACTCATAGGGCGTTTATAGACGATCGCGCTTACAAGCGGGATCGCCAAATGCCGGCTTTTCCCCACGCGCGGTCTCTGTATGCCGTGTCTGCTGATCAGACACGGCGCAGACTGCGAGTGAGCATGCACACCCTTCTGCGCATGCGCACTCACGCACGGGACCAGGAAGTGCGGTGTAAAGCCAGCACTTTGGGAATCTGCGTCGGAGGGGGCAGGATCACCTGCCCCCTCTGACTCGGATTAAAAAGCAGCCGCAGCAAATAGACGAGCTCCAAGAAAGACGGCTGATCAAACGATCAGCAGCCTTTTTTGTCTCGTCTATAAACGGCCATAGAGTCCCACTGGTGTGGTAAAGGTTGATTTGGCAACAGCATCATCATCCGGAGCCATCTGCCAAAATCCCTTTGACAATTCCAGGGTGGAGATAAATTTGGCCTGGCCTAGGGTGTCTAACAGGGTGTCCATCCTGGGCACAGGGTATTCATTGGGTTTCATAATGGCATTAAGCTTCCTAGAATCAACACAGAACCTGATGGACCCGTCCGGCTTTTGCACCAGTACCACAGGGCTAGCCCAGGGGCTCATGGAAGGCCGGATTACTCCCAGCTCCAGCATGTCCTCCATCTCCCTCTTTATAGTCCCAAGAACCTTCTCATTGGGTATTTTCAGACGTTACGAGATCACAGTCAACCACGGTCAATCCCGCGGCGGGCCCAAAGCGCGCTGAACGTCTGTTTCGGAGGTGCCAGATGTTCACCACAGTCAATCCCCACCGGGGGTCGAAAATAACCACGCTTCCAGAGCTCTGGCCCGGACCATCTCCGAAAGCGTGGTCAATGCGATTCCCACCGGGAAACAAAAAAAGGTAATGACTGAATGGCAACCACCGGCCAGAATCAAGCAACATGATTCCCAGCCGGGGACAAAGCATGCAGCGTTGCTGCCAGGCAACAAGCAAAAACACAGGCCGGGGAGGGAGGTTTAAAGGGCACACCGCAGCAGCTGGGATGAGCAGCCCTGGCACCTTCTGGGTGCTTTGACCACGGCCCAGCTCGGGATCGGCATAACGTCTGTTGCGCTTCCCCAGGCCGTGGTCTGCTGGTCCGATTCCCTGCCGTGGTCCCGCTCCCGTTATGTCTGTTTGGGGCCTCTCTTGCCCACGGGGGGTGGTTAGTCGGTTCACCACCGCTGGGAATCCACTGTGTTGAATCAGGCACCCGTAACGTCTGAAATCACCGATTAACTCTGTAAGGCATGGAGCAGATTGGGGGATGAGACCCTGTGTCAATTCTGTGTACAGCCAGCTCAGTCCTCCCTGGTTTGTTAGAGAACACTGACCCAAACTCTTTCAAGGTTCCTAGCAGCTTTTCCTTGTCTTGGGGAGAAATCTCCTTAGGCAGGGAGAGATCGTCAACCCCAGCTTCCCCCGAGCTTGTGGCTAACAGATCCACTATCTCCTCCTCTGGATGGTCCAAATGGGAGATCCTGAACACCGCCTCCTCCCTATTGTATTAAGGTTTGCGCATGTTCATGTGGACCATTTTGGGCCTTTGTCCTCATTTGTTCAAAGCCACCACATAGGTTACCTCATCTAGTTTGTCTTGGATTACATGGGGCCCGTCCAAAGCTGCTCGTAGCTTTTTGGACTTCAAGGGTATGAAAACCATGACCTTGTCCCCTATGTCAAATGTTTGTGAGCGAGCGTCCTTGTCATACCAGGTGCTCTGCTTCTCCTGGACCTGGGTCATGTTCTCTATTACTACCCCCATCATGCGCACTAGCTTCTCTTGAAAGCCTAGGACGTAGTCTACCACTGAGGTCTTGTTTGGGGAGATCTTCCCGCCCCACTCCTCCTTTTCTAGGTCTAGGGGTCCCCTGACTTGCCTCCCAAACATCAGTGCAAAAGGTGAGAAGCCTGTAGACTCCTGAGGCAATTCCTGGTAGGCAAAGAGCAAATGGGGTAGTTTCTCATCTCAGTCATTAGGGTGAGAGTCCACATAAGTCCTTATCATTCCCTTCAGGATTCCATTGAATCTCTCTCCCAGCCCATTAGTCTGGGGGTGATGGGCTGTGGTTTTGAGGTGTTTAACCCCACAGCACTTCCATAGGCATTCCATTACCTCTGCTAGGATATTCCCTCCCCTGTCAGTCAGTATCTCTGAGGGGAAACCCAGGTTAAAGAAAACCTTTATCAGGGCATCTGCAAGTTCAGTAGCCTCTGTAGAGGCTAGAGCAACTGCCTCCGGGTATCTGGTTGCAAAACCTACCAGCGTCAGGATGGAGTGTTTTCCCCACCTTGTCTTCTGCTTCAGAGGTCCCACTATATCTATCCCCACCCTCTCGAAGGGCTGCCCTATGATAGGGAGAGGCTGTAGGGGTGCTCTCCTCTTATCCCCCCTCTTGCCTATCCTTTGGTTCTGCAGTACTCTGTTACGTTCTGTGAGAGCCTAGGCCAGTAAAAATTGGCTAGCAGGTGCCAACGTGTCTTGCTTATGCCTAGCTGGCCAGCACAGGGCAAATCATGTGCCAGGCTCAGCAGTTCCTGCCTGTACTTGTGCGGCACCACCAGCTGGCGATAGGGCTCCCAGGACTCAGAGTGAATCTTAGGTAGCCACAGTCTGTATAGCAGGCCCTTGTCCCACACTATCTGTTCCCTCTAATCGGGAGTAAATTCCCCCTCCTGCCCCCGAGCTGACTGCCTGAGCTCCTCCAAGCTAGGTTCTGCCCTGACCTCCTGCCTAAACTCCTCTGAGCTCGCCGTGCTGAGTTGGGGACTCTTCCCCTTCCCCCAGGAGGGTCCCAACTCCTCCCAGTGGCTCATCCTCGGACCCTCCAGGGGAAGCTCCTTTCTGCACCTCAGAGCTGTTCTCTGGACCCGGGCCCGGGGGCCCTTTTCCCTCTATGCCCTTAGCCCCCTCTTCTGACTGGCTGGGCTGCTCCTTTGGGGTTGGCCGCACCCTGCGGCAGGGCTGCGTGGCTAGGGAGAACCCCGCTCTCAGGCCCACCTTCCAGTCCTCGGCGCCTTCCCTCTTCCTTATCCCCTGGTTCCATAACTAATTGATCCCCCCATCCCTGAGAGACCCTTTCACTTTTGGCTTCCACCTCCCGACTCTGGTTGGGGTTATGGCTGACACCCTGCAACAACTCATTATATCCTTCTCAATCAGAATCGTGGCAGGGGCCTCTCTCATCACCCCAATGTCCAAACATGCCCCCCTTCCGCTCCACTCTATGGGTAGGCGGGCCACAGGCACCTTAAAGGGTGGGTACCCCACTGGTTTAATGGAGTAGGTCTTTCCTGGGAGTAAATCTGATGGGGAGACCAGGTCAGAGCTAATCAGAGACACCACCACCCCCGTAACTATCTCCCCAATAATAGTTCTCCCTTTCACAATCACTTCATCCTTGAGGTAATCCGTCATTTCCCCGGCATTCATTATCTTAGATGTACTTACGTGATGCACAGGGACGTGATGCATGGGGATGTGATGCACGGGGATGTGATGCACGGGGATGTGATGCAGGGGGATGTGATGCACGGGGACGTGATGCACGGGGATGGGACGTGATGCACGGGGACGTGATGCACGGGGATGTGATGCACGGGGATGTGATGCACGGGGATGTGATGCACGGGGATGTGATGCACGGGGACGTGATGCACGGGGATGTGATGCAGGGGGATGTGATGCAGGGGGATGTGATGCAGGGGGATGTGATGCACGGGGACGTGATGCACGGGGATGGGACGTGATGCACGGGGATGTGATGCACGGGGATGTGATGCACGGGGATGTGATGCACGGGGATGTGATGCAGGGGGATGCTCGGAGTTCCCTCCCCTGGGTTCCCAACTGCTGCTCGGTGTGTGGGCTTCTACGAGCTCTGCAGCTTCGGGCACTTGGCCTTAAAGTGACCCAGCTCCCCAGAGCCATAGCAGCCCCTCCTTTCCAAATTAGGGGATTTTGCCAAAATAGGGGAACCCTTGTGTTCAGTAAGTGGGGTTCCTGGCTCCCATTTGTAGGGTACATCCTTCTCCCACCTTTTTGTATCCCTTTATGATCCTTCCCAAAGCAGGTAGGCTCTTTCTTTAGCCCATCCCTATTCAGCAGCAGCCGATCCGTATAGTCAGCAGCTTCACTGAAAGTTTGGGTTTTTTTATCTTTCAACAAGTGCTTGATCTCCTGGGGACAGTGGAAGTAAAACTTATCCATCCCCATAAGATCCAGCACCAGCTCCCAGGCCTCCGTTTTGACCCCATCCACCCACTTTCTCAGGGCTCCTATTAGTTGGGCCCCAAACTCAGCCATAGATTGCCCTGACTGAGGAAGCAGGTTGCGAAACCGCTTCCTGAAATGATCTGGGCCCAGCCTATAGCGCTTGAGCACGGCCTCTTTAAAAGCAGAATGATCATTAGCAAACTCAATGGGTAAGTTATCAAGGATTACTGACCTAGTCCCAGTTGCCAACCCAGCCACATAACGCATATACTCACCCTCCCCCACATTCCATCTGCGAGCCTGCTTCTCAAACACACTCAGGAACACCTTGGGGTTGTCTCCCTCTTTGAAAGGGGTGAAGTCCTTTGGTGTCAGTTTGTGGGGTGCAGCCAACTTTTGCTGGAACATCCCAGCCTCATGCTGGTGCTGTGCCTCCTGGGCTTCTCGCTGCTCCTTCTCATGCTGGTGCTGTGCTCCCTTGTCCGCTCTCTCTCACTCCCGATTTTCTCTCTCTCACTCCCGGTCTACAAGGGGCTTCTCCTGGGCTGCAAGCTCCTTCTCTCTAAGGCGGATCTGCTCCCGGATCAGGTCCAGCTGTTCAGGGGTCCCTCCAGGAGTCACGAAGAGAAGGGTTGCTCCAGCTCCTGCTGCTAGATCATCATTCTGATCCACCCCAGGCATTTCAAAGTTCCTTATTTTCTGCCTGAGCTGCTCATTGGTCAGCTCGTCTGTTGGAAGATTCCTCCTCTGGGCTTCTCTTTTAAGGTCGGCTTTAGTGAGTCTATAGAGCCCCTTGGGCAAGCCCAGCAGGGTACTTCCTGGTGTTCCAGAGCTCATGCACTTCCTTGCCCTTGCACTGCTTATCTAAGACCTATCCATTTGACCCAAAGCCAAATTCAAGGACTCGATTGCTCAAGGTTCCCAAAGCCCCTCTTTGTTCTGTGGGTGATTTTAAAAAAACTCCAATTCAAAAAGAAAACTGCTGGTGGATCCTATCCCACCTGTGTGTGCTTATCTGGCTGCTTGAGTGATCGCACCGCTGCCACCATGTGTAGCAAAACGCCTGTAGGGGGCGCTATACAGCTGAGCCACCCACCTCACTGTGTTTCTCCAAATCTCTGACCAGGGGTTCCCAAAGCTGAAAAAACCCAAAAAACCTTAGTATTCCTCTGCCACCACCTGAGTATAATTCAGAGGGCCTTCACACCACTCAGGACATGTGAACCCCACAAGGTATAAACCCTTCGTATAAGCTTCCCAAGAGCATTCCTTGTTCCCGGCACTCTTTTCCCAAGGTTTCCTCCCTGCGTTGGAAGCCAAACCTCAGAGTCATCCTAGGAAGGCTTCTTTTGGTTCCAAAGCTACTGGATTCTAGCCAGATAGGGAGTTTTCCCTTCTGTCCTTGTCTTAGTAGTGAGGCTTAGCCACCCAGCCCAAAGGAGGCATTTAATGCTCAGCCAATAATGCACACATACACCCAGTAGGGTAAAAGAAAGCTTAGATTTTACTAGCACATATAAAAAAGGAATAAAAGCATAGATCCAGGGGTTGATAACCATTTGAGCAAAGCAAGTCCGGTTTCAGGAACACAACACAAACCTATAACATGAAAACTAACATGAAACACAAATTTAACACATAAACAAATATAAATTAACACATAATCTAAATTTCACGAATGTAATTCAATATCCAGAAACACAAATGTAACACAAAAAATTATCCAATACCCTGTGCACATCTAGAGAAATAATAGAGTGTTTCATGTTGCTGTTCTTTTCTTTTAAGTAAAAGGAAATGCAAAGGAATGAGGAAACGGGAGGCAAGACAGGTCGGTGTAACATCCTCTGCGATTTCTTGCCCTGACTATTTATGTTCATTTATTTTTATTTTAAAATTTTTCCTACCTAGTCCCTCCTAACACAGGCAGCTTGAGGTGGCTTAAAATTTGTAAAACATTAAAACAGCATTAAAACAACAATTTAAAAACAACTAAAAGGAGGACAAAAAACAACAACTCCTACCCAACAACCCACCCCCTCACCCATCTCCCCCGCCAAATGCCTGGAGGAACAGCCAGGTCTTACAACTTCTCTGAAAAGAGGGGGGATCCGGGCACTACCAGGCCTCCACTAGAAGGGAATTCCACAGCTGTGGTGTGGTCACCAAGAATGCTCTCCCTTCCATGGCCCCCTGGAAGACTCGGGAGACCTCGAGCAGGCCCCTATGACCGCAGGGGTCGGTCTGACAGACGGGGAGTGAGGCAGTCCCGCAGATAGGTAGGGCCTAGGTCATTTAGAGCTTTATAGGCAAAAACCAACACCTTGGATCGGGCTTGGAAAACCACTGGCAGCCAGTTCAGGGAGTGGATACTGATGTAATATGCTCCCAGTGGCCCAGTCCTACCAGAAGATGGGTCGCTGCATTCTGCAGCAGCTGCAGTTTCCGAGCTGTCACCATGGGTAGCCCCACGTAGAGCACGTTTTTACAATAGTCCAATCTATAGGTGATGAAAGCATGGATGATGGTGGCCAGGTCAGAGCCTGAAACAAACAGCCAAAGCCATCATACCAGATGTAGTTGATGAAAGGCACTCCTCACCACAGTCTCCACCTGGACATCCAGGCAGAGATGCACATCAAGGAGCACCCCAGACTCTGTACCTGGAGTACCAATGGAGGGTAGACCCTGCCAATAATGGGAGCCACCATCTACATCGCCTTCCCCACCAGCATCACCTCCATCTTGCTGGGATTCAGCCTCAGTTGGTTAGTCCTCATCCAGTCCCCCACAGCCATCAAACAACGAGTAAGCACCAAGACTGCAGGGCCTGGGTCTGTTGAAAAAAAGAGATACAGCTGGGTGTCATCAGAATATTGATGACACCGTACACCGAACCTCCTGATCACATCGCCAAGTGGCTGCTTGTACATGTTGAACAGGAGAGGGGACAGAACAGAACCCTGTGGGACCCCACACGAGAGGTCTTGGTATGATGAAAAAAACTCCCCAATAACCACTCGCTGCATTCTACCAGTCAGGAAAGAGCGGAACCATTCAAGAATAGTCTCGCCCACCCCTGCACAGTCCCGCAGTCACGTCACCAACATCTTGTGATCAACTGTATCAAGTGCAGCCAAAAGATCCAAGAACTAACAGAGTCGAATGACCCCAGTCCATTTCCCAGCTCAGATCGTCCACCAAAGCCACAAGCGCAGTCTTGGTGCCATACCCTGGATGAAATCCTGACTGAGAGGGGTCCAGATAACCGATGCGGTCAAGATGTCCCTGGAGCTGTTGAGCTATTACCCGTTCCTAAAAAGGGACGGTTAGAGACAGACCGATAGCTGTCAAGAGAGTCAACATCAAGCAATAGTTTCTTGAGCAGAGGCCGAAGCACTGTCTCTTTGAGACAGCCCAACACTCTGCCCTCCTGAAGGGAAGTATTGACCACCCCAGCCAGCAACGGGCCTATTGTCTCCCAGCAAGATTTAATCAGCCAGGATGGGCAAGGATCTAATTCACAAGTCGTGGCCCTAACAGCCCCAAGAACACCAACCGCATTGGCGGGTTTCACCGACTGAAATTGATCGCACAAAACCAGACAAGATATGGTTTCCATAACCTCCAGTTCCCCATATGTATTATTTGCGGCATCGAAGCCGTGGTGAATCCAAGTGATTTTATCCACAAAATGATCCACAAACATGTCACAGCGAGCAGTAGATGACTCCACTCCAAGACGGAGGGAGGCCAGACTGACCAGCCCCCGCACCACCTGGAAAAACTCCGCTGGATGGCATTTAGCAGATGCTATGAGGGTAGCAAAATACTCCTTTTTTGCTGCCCACATAGCTATAGCATAGGCCTGTAAACTGGCTCTATGACGCAATCTGTTGGTTTCACCATGCGAACGATGCCACCATCGCCCAACCACTGCCCTTCTCACTTCAGCCCCCGCAGTTCCTCAGATAACCAAGGAGGTCTGCGGAGCTGTCGCCTGGACAGTTGACGCCTAGGAGCTGTCCGATCAATGGCCTCCGTCAGCAAGGTATTCCATAACAAGATGAGGTCTTCGATGGAACAGTCGTCAAGTTCAGAGGGAAACTCACCCAGAGCCTTCCGTAACTAATCTGGTTCCATCAGCCTCCCAGGGAAAACCATCCAAATCGGTTCTTCACCTTTCTGGGGGCATCTATGCACCAGGAGCAAGGTCTGCAGGAGGTAATGGTCCATCCATTACAAGGGTACATTTGATAACTCCCCCACTAATGGAGCACCCACCTCAAGGCCGGTGCAAAACACAAGGTCTAAGGTATGCCCCCCTTGATGTGTCGGGCTGATAACTCTCTGGGACAGGTCCATGGTTGCCATGGTAGCCATGAACTCATGCTCCGCTCCCCCAAGGAGCGTGAATGTTAAAGTCCTCCAAGTCCTCCAATGTTAAAGTCCTCCAAGGCTTTGGGGACCGTAACACCACTCCCGACACCACCTCCTTTTAAATGTTGTTTCAAGTTGTTTTAAGTGTTTTTATATTGTGTATGTTGTGAACCACCCTGAGCTGCCTGTGGCAGGAGGGGCGGGATAATTCATTTAAAAAATAAAAAATAAATAATAAATAATAAATAAATTTCTTCTCCCTTCCCCCAAGGGCAGTTTTTCAGTCTTTATGGGTAGGAACCATCTCCTGTGACAGGTCCTAATCTGTTCATCAGTTCTCTGTAGTTCACTGCTCCCCTTGGAATTTTAAACTAGAGTTGAAACTCCGACCCTTGGGGTAGAGAAAACTCCAGTGCTGTTCTGAGAAAGTCATAACGTGAATCTATACAGGAACCTTGTTCTTGGAAATGAATGTCTTCATGGTGAAGGGAAAAAGAACCAATTAGTAGATGTTAACAAATTATTTAAGCTTCTTCGCATGCACTTGACAAGCAATCATGTCTTTGTAAGGCCGGAGTTCCTAGGAAGCTTGCTCTTGGCGCGATTAAACCTTGTACATGAACACGGCGGAGCACAAATGGGATGCGAGCTAATGACTTACATACCACAGATTGGAAAATGTACTAATCACTTCCCTTATCTTAACAATACAATGAATGTTGGAAATCTGGTGCAATAACACCCATATTCTGCTTCAAATTAACAACCATTTGGGTCCCGGATGTGGGCTCTGGTTACACTCCTCCTGCAGTTGGAAGGGACCTCTGCAATAAATACCATATGCAACAAATTCGCCTACAGCATGTTGAGGCCAGCAGCAGGTCCAATGCACAAGTCATGCTCGGACATTTGGTTCAATTGTTCAGGTTGTTTTGGGAATTCAGTTAATGAGTCAAATAACTGAATCAAGGTGACCAAAATAACCAGGAAAAAAATCATCAAAGAGAAATAATAATCTGGATATGCAAATACATGGCCATTTGTTAATGGATTCAGGTAATCACGTTGCTGTCTAAAGATGTGAATTCCACAGCATGACATACGTTCTGGGCATATTTCCCTTGTTTCTTGTGACACGCAACAGTGGAATTCCTGCTTTTATGGCCAATGACAGATTGCTGGAGAGTTGGGGTGGGAGTGGGGGACATTTTCCATCCCAGGGACTCTGAAAATGGGTACAGAGCTCTGTGGGCTGCATAGGCATTGGGGGCAGGGGCATTTGCTGAGGAAGAGGAGGGTTCAGTTGATGGATCTGTGCCATGGCTCTCTCTCCTTGGCTGCATGCCCTCCCTCATCTCTGCTCCCTTCCCCTACGATCAGGTTTTCAGTGTTTGTGGGTAAGACCTGAATCCAGATCCAGAAACTGGAAAGAGGCTTAATAGAAACTAGCTGTTGGCTACATTAGGCGGCTGGGCCTGAGTTTTCCCACCCTTGATCTCAAGGCCCCCAACATGTAGAGCTCATCGTCTATGCCAGTCTTGCCCTGAATAGCCAAGCTGCTTTTTTAGCTGCTCCCATTCTGCACCTTGACTTAGGCGAGTTAATGTGGAAAATGGCTGCACCAGGATGTGTGCTCCACCGTGGGACGAATGCTCCACCGTGGGACAGTGCTGCATCGCAGGACAAGAGCTGGACCGTGGAACAAGTGCTGCACCATGGGACGAGTGCTGCACCGCGGGACGAGTGCTTCACCACGGGACGAGGACTGCACTGCGGAACAAATGCTGCACCACGGGACGAGCACTGCATTGCAGGACGAGAGCTGCACTGCGGGACGAGTGCTGCACCGTGGGACAAGTGCTGCACAACGGGACGAGCACTGCACTTCAGGATGAGCGCTGCACTGCGGGACAAGTGCTGCACCACGGGACGAGCACTGCATTGCAGGACAAGTGCTGCACTGCGGGACAAGTGCTGCACCGCGGGACAAGTGCTGCACAACGGGACGAGCACTGCACTTCAGGATGAGCGCTGCACTGCGGGACAAGTGCTGCACCACGGGACGAGCACTGCATTGCAGGATGAGCGCTGCACTGCGGGACAAGTGCTGCACCACGGGACAAGTGCTGCACAACGGGATGAGCACTGCACTTCAGGATGAGCGCTGCACTGCGGGACAAGTGCTGCACCATGGGACAAGCACTGCACTGCAGGACAAGCACTGCACTGCGGGACAAATGCTGCACTGCGGGGAGGACCATCCGGGTGAGGCGGAGCAGAGGCGGGACCGCCGTCAGTCTCTTTACACCCATTGTTTCTGACAGAAACACATGAAAAAAATGAACTGAAAAAAAAATGAACAAAAGCAAAGGAAATGCTTAGAACTGTGCAGAATGGGAGCTCTGTGGACTAGTGATCATGACTACACTCATCTGTGCTGCATCCTCCGGATTTGGTGGGTTTGCTTGTTTTGGAAGGTGCTTTTTTCAGCCCCAGGACAAACCCTTCTTCACCCAACAATTCATTGGTCCTGAAAGCAGGCCCAGCCTTAAGGGAAGGCGAGAGTGAGGGCCACATAAAGACCCATGATTAGTGGTTTTGAGCCTGTGAGAGCTTGTTAATGGTTTCCTTGTATCCCTCCATCTCTGCACAAGCAGGTGGGGGGACTGGCTAGGGTGGGCCCTTCCCAAATTAAGGGTGACCTTCTCTGGTAAGGACAGTTGGGGGCATCTAGTCCATATTCGTGATCTGGAGCATGACCAAGTCTGCCAGTAACCCACCTAACTGATAGTCATATAGCAATGATGGTACCTTTCTCCATTCCCCTTCTTATGATTAAAAAAAATCCTTCCTGATATTTATCTTATTTTGTTCCTCCTTCAGTTAAAGCCCATTCCTTCAGAGGCCTTGGGGAATAATTGCTTATTTACAATCCATTAACTGAATGGCTCCCAGGCGTCCGCTTCCAGAATGCCGATGATGTGGGTCCCCTTGGTTTACAGAGGACCTTCACCGGATGAAGCGGGAAGAATGGCGGTTGGAGTGACGATGGCGCCAGAGTCGTGCTGAAGTCGACCGATTGTGACATAAAGCTAGTTTAAACGCTTATGCTGTGGCGGTGTGGGCAGCAAAGAAAGGGTTCTTTGCTGCTCTCATAACATCCACAAAGTCACGTCCAGCAGAGCTTTTCTGGGTGGTGCAGCAGCTGGTCAGTCCGGCCACTCTCCGCCTGGAAATGGAATCTTCCAGTGCCCGCTGTTACACATTTGTTGACTTTTTTGTGGCTAAAATTGCTCAGATTCAATGTGACTTCAATGCTGCACTTATAACAGTAGGTGAACCTGAGGGGGTGGAGGACCCGCCTTGTCCAATTTAATGGGATCAATTTCAGTGGGTGTTGCCCGCTTATGCGGCGGAGGTCCTTGGGGCTGTAAGGGCCACCTGTTGAGAGTTAGATCCGTTCCCATCCTGGCTGGTCAAGACCTGCTGGGAGACATTAGGGCTGTTGCTGGCGGGGGTTGTCAATGCTTGACATTGACTCCCCGGCCAGTTATCAGTCAGTCTTTAACCTTCCCTTTTTTGGGAAGGTTATTGAACAGGTGGTGGCTCAGCAGCTTCAGGAACATCTAGATCGAGTCAGTTTCCTTGGTCCCTTGCAGTCTGGTTTTCATCCTGGGTTTGGCACGGAGACTGCGCTTGTGAATTTGGTTGATGACCTGCACCGTGAATTAGACCGGAGCAGAACATCTATTTGAATTCTATTAGATCTGTCAGCTACATTTGATATCATTGACCATGAGATGTTGGTGGCTCGACTGCGGGACTGGGCCGGGGTGGGCAGAATTGTTCTTGAATGGTTTCGCTCATTCCTGGCCAGGAGAACCCAGCTTGTGGTTCTCGGGGAATGTACTTACTCTCCCCAGGACCTCAAGTGTGGAGTCTCGCAGGATTCTATTCTGTCCCCCTTCCTGTTCAATGTGTGTATGCAACCTCTGGGTGAGGTCATGAGAGGGTTTGGTGTGCGATGTCATCAGTACGCCGATGACACACAACTTTACCTCTCTTTTTCTGCAGACCCAGACCCAGCAGTCTCTGTGCTCACCCAGTGCTTGGACGCTGTGGGGGACTGGATGAGGGTGAACCATCTGAGGTTGAATCCCAATAAGATGGAGGTGATGTTGGTGGGTTGGGCTGGGGGGGTGGCCCCCATCATCTATGGGGTCTGCCCCCCTATGGCCACACAGGTCCATAGCCTGGGGATGCTCCTCGACTCAGAGATTCTTCTGGATCTCCAGGTGGAGGCGGTGGTGAAGGGAGATTTTTGCCAGTTACATCTGGGACGACGGCTGCGGCCGTATGTTTTGGACTTGGATCTAGTGACTATCATCCATGTGTTTATCACCGCTAGACCAGACTACTGCAATGCACTCTACATGGGGCTGCCCTTGGGGACAGTACGGAGGTTACAGCTGGTGCAGAATGTGGCAGCCCATTTCTTAACGGGGACGGGTCGCTGCAAATAGATTACACTGGTGCTCCATTCTCTGCACTGGCTGCCTATTATCTTCCAGGCCCAGTTCCCTCTCTCCGTCTGCCCCCCCACATCACCACTAACCAGCTGAATTACAGCAGGGCTTGGGGCAGCAGCAGAAGCAGCAGGGCCAGGCAGGCCCCAACAAGAACTGTGAGTGGCCGGCCCCCTCTTTTCCATCTCCCCATCCACTTGTTGGAGGAGGGGGTGGGCCCGGTGATCTAGAGTGCGGGGACTCCAGGTCCAGAGGGGCCAAAGGCAGCTGGCAGACTGGCTGTGGGAGTGTTCCCTTTGCCCCCATCACCACTAACCAGCTGTCTTGCAGCGGGGCTTGGGGCAGCAGCAGAAGCAGCAGGGCCAGGCAGGCCCCAATAAGTTAAGTGAGTGGCTGGCCCCCTCTTTTCCATATCCCTCACCCATGGTTGGAGGAGGGGGTGGGACCAGTGCTCTAGAGGGCAGGGACTCCAGGCCCAGAGGGGCCAAAGGCAGCCAGCAGCCCGGCTGTGCCACAGGCATGAGCCACAGGCAGCAAGNGAGAGTTCCCTTTGCCCCCATCACCACTAACCAGCTGTCTTGCAGCGGGGCTTGGGGCAGCAGCAGAAGCAGCAGGGCCAGGCAGGCCCCAATAAGAACAGTGAGTGGCTGGCCCCCTCTTTTCCATATCCCTCACCCATGGTTGGAGGAGGGGGTGGGGCCAGTGCTCTAGTGGGTGGGGACTCCAGGCCCAGAGGGGCCAAAGGCAGCCGGAAGCTCAGGTGCACTGCAGGTGCATGCCACAGACAATGCATCTTAGGGCCGCATCCAAGGGCCCTTGGGCATGGCCCTTGCTGGGGTCAGGGGTGGGTAACTGTGGTGGGTGGGGCTTTTTGAAGAGATGGAGAATATTATTTTACCTAAAGGTGGGGGAGATATGGGCTGTGGAAGTTAGGGAAAATATTGTAGTGGGTAGGGAAAAGTGTTTTTTGTTAGTGTTTGGGATGCCCCTCTGTGGCAGAAGGGGGCAGGGGGTAGGGGTAGGTTGGTGGAGGGGGGGAAAGGAGTGGGGCGGTAGGGCTTTCTCCCTCAGTGAGAGGGAGGAAAGGCCAAGGGGGGTGGGAGACTCTCCGGTGGCAGAGGACGGTCAGGGGGTGAGGAGGTGGGGGGGATTGGGGTGGTGGGCTATGCTTCCCGCTGAGACAGGGAGGCATGGCCCAAATGGGTGGGTGGGATTGTGGGATTATGGATTCCCGGTGAGAGGGGGCATCCTAGGGGATGGGGGGGAGGAGGAGAGAGGGATATATTGGGAGGAAAGAGAGAGGGGAGGGTTCTCCCTTGCACCCTGGGTGGGACAGCCGGGGAGGGGGGCTGGAGGGGCAGCCGGGGGTAGGCAAGGCTATTGGGGTCATGATGGGCTGGTGGAGGTATGGTCTCAGGGAGAGGGGAGAGAGAGCAGAGAGTTGGGAAAGGTGCTTAGTGCACATCCTGCTTGCCTCTCCCCAGCAGATGAGCAGGTGGAACTTGGTCAGGGGGCCCTCGGTCTGGTTTTGGTGCTGTTAAATGTGAGATCAGTGGCAAATAAGGCAACAACGGTCCAGGAGGTAATCCTGGACCATGTCACTGATTTGCGTGTATAATGGAGACCTGGCTGTACAATGAATCGGGGCCAATTTTGGCTGATCTTGTTCCAGTCAGGTATTCTGTGCAGCACCAGCTGCAGCCCGAGGGACAGGGGGGCGGGGGGGTTGTAGCTATGGTTTTTAAAGAGGGGTGGTCTGCGAGGAGGTATCCGGTTCAACCCATGGTAGGTATTGAGGGTCTTCATCTTGTGTTCGATTTGGCAGGGGACAGTTTGGGTGTGCTACTGGTATACCATGCACAACCACATAACAATCCAGTAGCCTCCCTGCAGGCTCTGGCAGAGGCGGTGTTTTGATCCCCAAGGATGATAGTCCTCGGGGACCTCAACATTCACGCCGACGCAGTCCTCGGGGGAGCCAAGTATGAGTACATGGCCTCCATAGCAACCATGGGCCTGTCCCAGACAGTCAACAGCCCGACACGTCTTGGAGGACATACCTTAGACCTCATGTTTTGCATTGGCCTTGAGGTGGGTGGTTCATTAACGTGGGAGATTACAGCTGTGCCCTTGTCATGGACAGACCATTACCTCCTACATACCTCCCTTCAAGCACATGTCTGCCCCCGGAAAGGTAGAGAACCTATTAGGATGGTCCACCCCCGGAGGCTGTTGGACCCAGTGTGGTTTCTAGGTACTCTGGGGAAGTTACCCTCTGACCTAGATGACCGTCATATCGATGACCTTGTCAAGCTGTGGAACATCTTGCTGATGGAGGGCATCGATCGAACGGCTCCCAGGCATCCATTGCCCAGGCGGAGGGTCCGTAGGCCTCCTTGGTTCTCTGAGGAGCTGTGGATGCTGAAGCAGGTGGGGCAACGGTTGGAGCTACGGTGGCGTCATTCTCGGATTGCAGCATAGAGCTAGTTTACAAATCTATGCCGTGGCTATGTGCGTAGCAAAGAGAGAATTCTTTGCTACCCTCATAGCATCTGCTAAATCCCGTCCAGCAGAGCTGTTCCAGGTTATGCGGGGGCTAGTCAGTCTGGCCTCCCTCAACCTGGGAGTTGATTCATCAACTGCCTGCTGTGACCTTTTTGTGGATTATTTTGTGGAGAAAATCACTCGTATTCACCAAGACCTCGATGCCGCAATTAATACAGTGGAGGAGGCAGAGGTGGCAGAAGCCCTGCCTTGTCCGATTTTGTGGGATCAGTTTCAGTTGGTGACATGCGCTGAGGTGGTGGAGGTGCTGGGGTTATTCGAGCCACCTCTTGTGAATTAGATCCATGCCCTTCCTGCCTTATTAAGACCTGCTGGGAGACAATGGGGCCGATGCTGACTGGGGTGATCAACGCCTCACTGCCAGGGGGCAGAGTGCTGGTCTGCCTCAAGGAGGCGGTGGTACGGCCTCTGCTCAAGGAACCATCACTTGACGCTGACTCCCCCTCCAGCTATTGGCCTGTCTCTAACCTTCCCTTTTTAGGGAAGGTTATTGAACAGATAGTGGCTCAACAGCTCCAAGGGCATCTTGACTGCACCAGTTATCTGGATCCCTCACAGTCTGGCTTTCGTCCGGGATGTGCCACTGAGACAGCATTGGTGGCTTTGGTCGATGATCTGCACCGTGAAAAGGATAAGGGTCAGTCAACGCTTTTGGTCCTATTAGATCTGTCGGCTGCGTTTGATACCGTTGACTGCAAGATGTTGGTGATGCACCTGCGGGACAGGGCAGAGGTGGGTGGGATTGTTTTCAAATGGTTCAGCCCATTCCTGACCAGGAGAACTCAACGGGCGGTGCTCTGTGATCATTTTCCATCTCAACAAGACCTCTTGTGTGGGGTCGCGCAAGGTTCTGTTTTGTCCCCTCTCCTGTACAACGTGTACATGCAGCCGCTCGGTGAGGTGATCAGGGGGTACGGGGTGAGGTGTCATCAGTATGCGGCTAAAACCCAACTGTACCTCTCCTTTTCAACCGACCCAGGCCCAGCAGTCTCGGTGTTTACTTGGTGTTTGGCATCTGTGGGGTACTAGATGAGGGCTAATCGACTGCGACTGAATGATGACAAGACAGAGGTGATGTTAGTGGGTAAATCAGTGGAGATGGTGACCCCCTCGTTTGAGGGGTGTGTGCCCTCCACTGACTTCCCAGGTGTGGAACCTGGGGGTGCTCCTCAATGCTCAGTTTCACCTGGATCTCGAGGTGGAAGCTGTAGCGAGGAGTGTCTTCCGCCAGCTACATCTGGTGTGGTGCTGGTGGCTTCACCCGCTGGTTTTGGTTCCAGATCTGGCCACAATCATCCATGCTTTTATCACCTCTCAGTTAGACTACTGTAATGCGCTCTATGGTGACGGCTCAGAAGCTGCAACTGGTGCAGAATGCGACGGCCCGGCTCATGGTGGGGCTGGGCCACCGAGAGCACATTACACCAGTGCTCTGATCTCTGCACTGGCTGCCAATAGTCTTCCGGGCCCGATTCAAAGTGTTGGTTCTGACCTATAAAGCATGACACGGTCTGGGCCCTGCCTATCTGCGAGATCACCTCACTCCCCAGGCTCTGGACCGGCCTCTGCGGTCATCTGGGGGTGCCCTGTTGGATGTCCCCCGGGTTTCCCGGGGGGCCACGCAGGACAGCGCATTCTCGGTGGCTGTGCCGTGCCTTTGGTACTCCCACCTGGTGGAGGCCCGTTTGGCGTCAGACCTCCCGAGGTTTCATAGGAATTGTAAGACCTGGCTGTTCCATAAGGCATTTGGCGAGGTAGAGGGGTGAGAGTGGGAATGGGGTGGGTGTTTTGGGTTTTGTTCTCCCCATTTTTGGGTTGTATTTGTTATCTTATGTTTTTATATATATTACTGTATTTATTAACTGATTTTGTTAGTCGCCCTGGGCTGCCTGGCAGGAGGGGTGGGGTAAATTTATAAATAAATAAATAAATAAATAAATAAATAAATTCAAGGTGCTGGTAATGACCTATAAAGCCCTAAACGGCCTGGGACCGGCTTACCTGCGGGACCGCCTCAGACCCCGGATTGCATTGCGGCCCCTGCGGTTGGCTGGCGACACCCGACTCGAATTCCCCTGGGTTGCCCAGGTGGTGACGATGGGGAGGGCGTTCTCATTGGCTGCTCCTAGGCTGTGGAACTCAATCCGGATGAAGACCTGCCTGGCCCTGGACCTCCCCTCTTTCTGTGGACAGTGTAAGACCTGGCTGTTCTGCCGGGCCTTTGGAGAGGGAGAGGAGATGGGTAGGGTGGGATGGGGTGGTGAGGGGAATTCTGCCCTTTTAGTTCTTTTTATCTTTTAAAATGTTTTAAATTATATTTTATATGTGCTTTATTGATGCCTGTAAGCCGTCCCGAGCTGCTCTCGAGCAGGAGGGGGTGGGGTATAAAACAAGTTAAATAAATAAATAAATAAATAAATAGAAAGAATCTTTATGATTTATTTTAGTCCTGGATCTGAGTGATATTTGTACGTAGCCTAGCCTGAGCATCTGCCAGAGACAATGGAAGACTTGTTTGTTTGGGCAGGCCAAGGTAGGGTGGGAATTTGGGGTGGTTTGATGGGCTTTTATCTCTGTGTTTATCTTTCCTGGTGTTGTTAGCTTCCCTGAGCCTTGGGGGAAAGGCCAGGTAGAAATTTCATGTTGATGACCCATCTCAGCCCTCAGTCTCTCGCTTCCTCTCCCTAGCCTCCTCCGTCAACCTCCAGCTTTGGACCAACTCCCCCACCCATACTAATGGCCATTCTCTTGATCTTGTCCTCTCTAGAAACTGCTCTGTCGCTGATCTCTCCTTCGATCCTCATCCTATATCAGACCACTTCCTTGCCTCTTTCAACATTTCCCACTGTCCCCCCTCCTCTTCCCCTTCTCTACGCCCCTTCCGTGACCTTCAAGCTATTGATCCCCTGGACTTTGCCTCCTCTCTCTCTCCCCTTCTTCCTACAGTCTTCTCTTCCTCCTCCCCTGACTCCGCTGTCTCTGCTCTCAACGCCTCTCTCTCCTCCACACTTGACTCCCATGCCCCTCTCTCTTCCCGCCCTGCCTTCTCCCACAACCCCCGTCCTTGGCTCACCCCTAGTATCCGCCACCTCCGTTCTTGCACTCGTGCTGCTGAACGACTCTGGCGCAAATCCCATTCTCACGCTGACTTCCTTCACTTCAAATTCTGTCTCTCCACCCTTACTTCTGCTATCTCCCTTGCTAGACAACACTACTATGCCTCCCGCATTGAGTCCTGTTCTCGGGACCCTCGCCGCCTGTTCTCTACCTTTGACTCCCTCCTCAAGCCTCCCTGTCCTCCCCCTCCTTCTTCCCTTTCTGCTCAGGATCTTGCCTCCTTCTTCACCTCCAAGATAGACAAGATCCGCCTCGACATCGCTTCCCACTCCTCTCTTCCCACTCCCACCCCTCTCCCTCCTCCCCCTCCTTCTCTCATGTCCTCCTTCTCCCCTGCCTCCCTTAAGGAAATCTCCTCTCTGCTCTCCTCCTCCAACCCTTCCACTTGCCCCCTTGATCCCATTCCTTCCCGCCTCCTCACCTCCATTACTCCCACTGTCGCCCCTTCCTTCCTGCACATCATCAACCTCTCCCTCTCTACTGGCTCTTTCCCTTCTGCCTTCAAACATGCCACAGTCTCTCCTATTCTCAAAAAGTCCACTCTTGACCCCTCTGACCCTTCTAGCTATCGTCCTGTCTCACTCCTTCCTTTTGCTTCCAAGCTGCTTGAACGTGTTGTCTACTCCCGCTGCCTTGACTTCCTATCCTCCAACTCCTCCCTTGACCCCCTCCAATCTGGCTTCCGCCCCCTTCATTCTACTGAAACTGCTCTCGCTAAGATCACCAACGATCTTCTGGTGGCTAAATCTAAACGTCTCTATTCCATTCTTGTCCTCCTTGATCTCTCTGCTGCCTTCGATACTGTTGACCACTCACTCTTGCTGGATTCCCTTCACTCCCTTGGCTTTTGTGGCTCTGTCCATAACTGGTTCTCCTCCTACCTCTCTGACCGCTCCTTTAATGTGTCTCTCTCCAACTCCGCCTCCTCCTCCTTCCCCCTCTCAGTTGGTGTTCCTCAAGGCTCTGTTCTTGGCCCTCTCCTCTTCTCGATCTATACCTCATCCTTAGGCAAACTCATTGCCTCCCATGGCTTCCAATACCACCTCTATGCTGATGACACTCAACTCTATCTCTCTACTCCCTCTCTCTCTCCCTCTGTTCAAGCTCGTCTCATCAACTGTCTCTCTGACATCTCTACCTGGATGTCTCAACGTCAACTCAAACTCAACATGGCTAAAACTGAACTCCTTATCTTCCCCCCTCATCCTTCCTCTCCTTCCTCACTGTCAATAACTATTGATGGAGTCACCATCCTGCCTGTCCCCCAAGCCCGTAGCCTAGGCTTCATCTTTGACTCAGCCCTTTCTTTTAAACCCTACATTGACTCTGTTGCTAAATCCTGTCGCTTCTCCCTCCATAACATTGCTAAGATTCGCCCTTTTCTCTCTGTCTCGTCTGCCAAAACTCTTGTTCATGCTCTGGTCATCTCTCGCCTCGATTACTGTAACCTCCTTCTCACTGGCCTTCCCCGGTCTCACCTTTCTCCCCTCATCTCTGTCCAAAACTCTGCTGCCAGGGTCATCTACCTCGCCAGTCGCTTCGACCATGTGCAGCCCCTCCTCTCTTCGCTTCACTGGCTTCCCCTTCCTGAACGAATCCTGCACAAGCTCCTAGTCTTCACCTATAAAGCTCTTCACAACCTTGCTCCCCCCTACCTCTCTGCACTTATCGCCCTCCATACTCCAGCCCGTGCACTTCGCTCCTCCTCTGTCCCTTCTCTCACCCTTCCACGCCTTCCCTGCTCCCCTAAGCGCCTTCGTCCCTTCTCACTTGCTGCCCCCCATGCCTGGAACTCCCTCCCTGTCCACATCCGCCTTGCCCCCTCCCTTCATACCTTCAAATCTCTCCTTAAAACTCACCTCTTTCGCTCTGCTCTGTCTGACTCTTTATCCTGCTGAGCCACTATTCCTATACCTAAGATCGGTTTACCCTTATCCTTGCAACATGGACCTGCCTGCTGTCATTCTCATCGTAACCAAGCCAAGTACGTGCACTTGAGACCTCGCATCTTCATGAATGTTAGACCCCATGTCTCTCCCTCTGTCCCCTTCCTAAGTCTCTCCCCCAGCTCCTGTCTCTCAGATTGTAAGCCCTAGGAGCAGGGACCGTGTCTATTTTATTACTTTGTAAAGTGCCATGTACACTGCTGGCACTATATAAATATTTGTTAATAATAAATAATAATAATAATAAATGCGCCTAAATGAATGCAATAACTAGATGAATGATACACTGAGAAGCAGCGTAGGCTCTTCACGTTTATGGGCATTTTGAAAGAAAACCCCCTTCCCCTTAGGTTTGCCTTGGCTTCTCTTGCAGTCCTTGTAAGTGTTTTCCGGTGCAGTTGCTAGTTTGGCAGTCGAGTCTTTTTGTGCAGGGAGACTGGAGAACTGTCCATTCCGCTCCGTGAGATTTGAGACTCACTCCTCGCTGGGCAGCCGCCAGTCAGTTGGGTTCCTCGCTCCTTTCGGCTTCCTTAGAAATGTTCTGTTCCGCTCAATCCCTTGTAGTTGCCCGTGAAGACACCAGCACCCCTTGGTGAGATATGAGGGATCGGATCGTGCTGGCTGGAGACCGGCCCATGCTGATGAACAAACCACTTGATTAGAATTATTAACTCTGGCTTTGCTGTCCTGTCACAGGGCGTTTAGCATAGCAAGATTTAGAAATGTAGCCAATTGAGAGAACAAGGTTTATGGTTCATTGCAGTCTCTGGATGCAGGCTGTTCAGAGTGGCTTCCATTTGTCTCCAAGTCCCTGTGCTCTTTGTTAAACTTTATGGTTGTATTTTAATTTCTTTTCTGGGTCAGTCACAAGTTTAAATTACAAATCAAGGATGCAGGCAAGGCAGGCGTCTAAGCCAGCTGCTCTGCAGCCCATTCCATGCAATAACAACCCTCTTCCTCCCAGCGTGACTGAAATGGGAGCAGGTCCAACCTTGGGGGCTAAGTCTCACCCCGTTGCGCCCAGGCACCACACTGCACAAGCCAAGCGAACTCCACTTGGTGACTGGGTGGAAGCAGCCCCCTTCTGGGCTTGGCAGTGTCCCCAGAGAGAAAACAGGGCCAGTTCTCTCTCCTATCTGCTCTTCACAGCTCTATGTAGCCCAGTTGGAGTGGAGACCTGTGATAAGCGAGAGACAGATAACCCTCCATGTCTCCAGTAGGGGTGTGCATGTCATTTCCATTATTACAGCAACGATAACCACAACCGTCATTGTTGTTTTCATTATTGCAATAACAAAAACGACAATAATGACAACAATAACGAAAACGACAATGTCGTTATCGTTGTCATTATTATTAGTGACACAGTTGTGGTTTTGTTTTGGATGGAAATGGAGAGGGGAGAAGGGAGCACACATCTCAGAGCCCTAAAGAGGCTTGAACTCTTGAACTGTGCCTGTGTTGGGAGGGGCGAGCAGCTCAGCACTATCTGATGGATGTATCGCTGGCCAATGAGCAGCACAAGCAGGTCCCAGCAGTCTCATTGCATGCTGTGATTGCTCAATGCCTGCTGCCTCCCACAACCAATCAGGGGTGCTCAGGGGCAGGGCACTGCAGCCCTTTATAATGGGAGGACCAGGCTTTTTCTCTCCGTTCTGTGAGAGCTCTGCTTGTCAGGTTGCGTTTACAGAACTGTGGTGCTTGCACATAAAAGATCCTCCCTAGCCCTCATTGTATTACCACAAATACCTTTCCTTCCTCATACCCTACATTTTATCTTCTCCCTTTGATTTATATAGATATTTGTTGTGTACATATAGAGATTAGACATTATACAGGAATTTACTATTTAGGCTACTCTGCTCTGTTATATATATTAGGATTATAGGATTAGGTTAGGTTTTGTGTATATATAATTAGATCATCCAGCACTTCTTTGACTGTGCACTTGTGTGTACAATGAGAAAGGGAAGGACTCCTCGTTGAGCCTCGGGGGCAGGTGTCCCTGGTAGAGGGCGAGGGCGTGGCCATGACCGGGGGCATGGAGTTGGCAAGCCCGCTGCCACTTTTGCCACTGCTGGCAGCCCACCGTCCAAGCCGAAGAGACCTGATTTTTTTCTTCTCAAGGCGGCAGGTCTTATCAGGGAACAGGCTGCAGCAGAGATCGTGGGAGTGGCATCTAGTGTGGAATCAGGGAGCCCCAGCATTCCACTAGTAGCAGTGGCACTGGGGGAGGGAGCCAAGGGCAAGGGTGTGTGTGTGCAGCAGCCACACTACCCCCCCCCCCAAAGCGCCGGCAGCAGCTGGCACGGCCAGCAGTGAGTTTTCACTGGGGGCAGTAGATGATATTGTTATGGGTAGCCCCAGCGATGATGATGATGATGATGATGATGATGATGATGATGATGTGTGGGAGCTGTTGCTGGGAGTGGTGTAGGGGCAACCACCTCTCCTGGGCAGGCTCCTCCCTCTGACCCCTCCAGCCCCCCAAGGATTTTGAGGATTTGGGGGAGGATGTATTTGAGGGCATCCTTCCCCACTTTGGCATTAGCAGCCCAGATTCAGCAGATACCAGCAGGGCATCCTCTCCTCCCATGCTGCAAGGTGGAAGCAGCAGCAACCTCAGCGTGGGGGTGTGGAGCTGGGCAGTAATGAGGGAGTGAGGAGGAGGTGGAGGAGACTCCTGTTGATGCCGATCCCCCTGTAGCCACATTGGGGACAAAGGCAGCAGTCCCGAGTGGTGGCACGAGGGGTTCAGGAGTGCGGGGGGCCTGTGTGGCATCACTTCAAGGAACTGATCCCAGGTGACAGCAACTGGTTGGCCTCCTTCACTGTGAGAAGGGAGCGTGCCATGGGAATAAGAGGGGAAATCTCCACAACAATGGGATGAATTCTCACATGGGGACCTGGCTTTGGGCTTTGCTGCTGCAAGAGACATTAAAGAGTGTGGACAGGGGTGGGTTCGCTGCTGCAGCAAGCACAAGCAGCAGCAGACCTTCCCCCTCTGCTCATGGCAAAGGGAAGGGAGGGACGGCAGCAGCAGCAGTTCCCATCTCAAACTCCCCATCAGCAGCAGCAGCATCAGGTCATAATGGAGGATCTGGGGTTTGGGCAGTTGGGGCGTGATGGAGTGCATCATCCAGCAGCAACCAAGATCACCAGGTGGGTGGGGGAGAGGATTGCCCTGGAGGACCAGTCATTTAGGATTGTGGAGGACCAGGGATTCCGCCATTTGCTGGCACTGTTGGCATCCCAGTACCAGCTTCCCTCATGCACCACCTTCAGCAGGCAGGTGGTACCCTCCCTGTACTAGGCAGCCATGGAGCAGGTGAGGGAGCAACTGACCAGGGCAGGTGGGGGAGTTGTGCATTCCACCACAGACATTTGGAGCAGTTGAAATGCACACCATGCCTACGTGGTAGGGATGGGCGAACGCAGTTCAGAAGTTCAGAGTTCAGACTGAACTTGAATAGTTTGGTCAACCAAACTGAACGTTTGAACCGAACTCGAATTTGAACGTTCAGTTCGGATGTGTTCGGTGAGTTTGGAATTGAATTTCCATTGGTTTCAATGGAAAACACATTATCAGCTGTAAAATTTTTATTGTTTATGCTATGTGGATGAAAATTGGAGTGCCTATACCTCCAATAGAAAGTATTATGTGTACCCAAATTTCAAAACAATTGGATAAAGGAATCTGATTTTAGAAGCAGTTGAATTATTGTATTTTGCAATATTCTACATATACATTCTTAGCTGTAACTTCTTTGCCTCACATATAATGTAGATGAAACTTGTTCAGTTTATACCCCTTCCCAGAATAACTATCTTTGCCAAATTTCAGAAGGATTAGAAAAAAGGTCTTGGTGGTATAAACAATTAACCTATAAATGTATGTCTGACTATAACATCTTTGTAGTCCAACCAGTGTACATGAAATTTGGCAGGGCTATATATTACACTTTCATGATCATCTCTGCCAAATATCAGAAATATTTTATAAAGGGTCCCAATTTTATATGCCTGTACAACATATGTAGAGAAGAGGCCTATGCCTGGGATTCTCTTATGTCACTGTGGTATAAGATCGGTTTGTGATGCGAATTGGCCAACAGAAATGTCAACCAAATATCCTCATTCTGTGCTGGGACCATCCCAACATATCTCCCCCACTTGTTTCTGGGAAGTCAGAAGCATCTGTTTAGGAAAGAGTCAATAGAGATTCTCTTATGTCCTCTGTCTCAGTGCTGCAGGATGTGATTGTGATGATAATTGGCCAGCCTGGATGTGTTTAAACTATGTCTCCTGACTGCTGGGATGCTATCTCAGAAGTCCCAGTTATGTTGCTTATGCCCGCCTCAGGGCCGCCCCCTATGCCCACCTCGAAGCCACTACCAATTGGTCCTGTAAAGCTAGAAGCTTGCAGTAATGTGTTTGGCCATTGAATGTGTCTGTCAGTCTTTGGGGTTGCTCCACATCCTTCCTCCTACAGTCTCTCTCCCCCTGCCATGCAGGGTGCCTGCCTCTGACTGGCACTGAATATGCTGATATTCATCTGAATAATGATCTTCACAGGGACAACATCAATTGCTTATATAATTGGGTCCCTTTATCAAAATCTCCTGTACATTTGCTGAAATGGCAGGAAAAGAATTTGATACTTTCTTGCCAAATATCCTGTAAACAGAATGGAATATCAAAATGTTACAGCTGGAAATGTAATTTCAGGTTAATGTCTTATACCCTTGGGACCCTTTATCCACTCTTTCATAAAATTGGCAGAAATATTAAGCATATGGAGTCATGTAATATGTACAAGTTTCATGAACATTGGATGCAAGATAAAGAAGTTGTAGCCATAAATGTGTATGGAGCTTTTCTTAAAATCACCACATTCAATTGCTTCTGAAATTGGCTTCCTTTATCCTTTTGTTCCGAATTTTAGTACACATAGTTCTCTTCATTGAGGATACAATCTCCCCAAATGTCATCAAAAAGTAATAAGAAACAAATATGTTATAGCCAGAAATATGTTTTTCAGTTTTTTCCCTTTATTTCAGAAACCAAATGTCATTTTCAGTTCCCAATTGCCCCAAACTAAAGACCAACCCGAGCCTGACTGAACAAATACCAAATATGAACTCAACATTTGACCCAAACTACCAAATGGCCAAACATCCAAACCTGGTTCTGTTTTCCCATCCCTACTACGTGGCCCTGACTGCTCACTGGTGGCAGATGCAGGTGGCAGGAGGAGGAGCAGGTGGCAGGGGTGACGGGGCAGGGTATAGGTGGGTGCTGATTCACACCCAGGTGTTTGATGAGAGACACACTGCTGTCAACATAAGCGCCTTGGACACCATGGTGGAGGGGTGGCTAAGGGAGGAAGCCCCATTTGCCAGGGGGTTCATGGTAATGGATAATGCTGCAAACATGAAGAGGGCAGTGCTGGAGGGCAGATTCCATCACATCCCCTGCACTGCCCACACCCTTTACCTGGTGGTGAGGGATGCCCTGGGCCTGGAGGAGAAGGCAGCAGAGCACAGAAGCAGCGCCCTTACCCTGTCAATCGAGAAGGGTAGGAAGATTACAGGGTACTTTAACACGAGCGTGAAAGGTGGTCACCTCTTGAGGGAGAAGCAAGTGGAGCTGGAGGCACAGGAGCACCGCCTCATGCAGGACATCAGCACCAGATGGAACTCCACCTATAGCATGATGGAGCATCTGGTGGAGCAGGGCCCTGCATGAGGTAACCTCAGAGGGGGAGATTGGGATGGAAAGACCACTCGGGTGGGAGGAGTGGACAATGATGGCTCAGGTCGTGCACGTCCTTAAGCCCTTTAAGGATGTTATGGAGAGTCTGAGTGCGCCCCCCCGGTCCAAAATCTCATTCGGAGGATGGAAGTCTTCCTGAGGGACCAAGACAGGGGGGGGGGGGGAAAGGAGCAACAGTTGGTCCTGAGGTGGTGGCCCTGGTACAAAAGTTGAAGGTGGTACTGATCAGGTGGTCTGACCCTGTGATGTACAAGGAGGTATATGTACTCTGCACCATGCTGGACCCCAGGGTGAAGGCGAGCGTGGAAACTCGCACGCTAGACTTCACCCTGAGGAAGCATGCTCTGGTGGAGAGGGTGCGGGCAATCAAGAGGGTCATTCAGCGGCAACAGGGCAACCAGGAGGGCTAAAGTAACAGCAGCAGCAGCAGGAGGAGGAGGGTGGAGATGCAGAGCACTCCCAGGAGCAGGTCTTCGACCATCAGCCTCCCCAGTGGTCAACCCCAGCACCGGCAGCATGGACACATGCAATTGGGGAGGAGGTTGGCAGAAGCAGCAGGCAGAGGGTGCAGGAGCCTGACACTGCGGAGCAGGCTGTGGTGAAATACCTGCAGGAGCTGGTGGTGGATTTCAGCAGTGATGCCCTTCTGTACTGGGCAGAGAAGGGGAAAATATGACAGTCCCTGACCAGGGTGACACAGAAACTAGTGTCCTGCCCACAAACCAGCATGCCCAGCCAAAGAGTGTTTTCGGTGGCAGGGGACATAGTGAGTCCCCACCATTCGAGGCTGGCTGCTGGGTTGGTGGAGCAGCTCCTGTTCCTCAAGGTCAACCTGCCGCTGCTGGAGAGAAAGGGGGGGAGGGTTCCCCACTAATAGAACAAGAGAGAGAGGGAGACATGATTCCGCCCATGCTGTCACCCGAAGTACATAACCAGAGAGAGAGAGAGAGAGACTTCCTGCTGCTAGAACGAGGGACAGAGAGAGGGGGGTGGGGAGAGAGGGGGGCATCCAGCTCAAGCTGCCATCTGACAGAACCAGAGAGAGAGAGACAGAGACTCCCTGATGCTAGAACGAGGGACAGAGAGAGAGGCATCCAGCTCAAGCTGCCATCTGACAGAACCAGAGAGAGAGCGAGAGAGCGAGACTCCCTGATGCTAGAACGAGGGACAGAGAGAGAGGCATCCAGCTCAAGCTGCCATCTGACAGAACCAGAGAGAGAGCGAGAGAGCGAGACTCCCTGCTGCTAGAACGAGGGACAGAGAGAGAGGCATCCAGCTCAAGCTGCCATCTGATAGAACCAGAGAGCGAGCTCATCTGCGCTCATGCTCAATGCCCACATTCAGCAGCAAACCCACCCGAATGAGATGGAAATAGTACACAACATAATGATGTGCTTCCCTGCACCTGCTACCACCTATCGCATGATTGAATGAAGTGTGCCCAATCACACATTCATTCTAGGGTCATCATTCACCTCCCATGGGCCGTCATTCCACTGTACCTGAAACTGCCACTCCAGTCCCAGGAACCATCACCAGGGTTCTGGGGCCACCATTCCGCTCACAGGGACCTGTCATTCCACCACATCCAGAAGCAGCCACTCCAGTCTCAGGAACTTTATTCTTTCTTTTTTAATGATGTTTTATTATGTTTTATGCTACTGTGTATTTCTGATGTTGTTAGCCGCCCCGGGTTGCCTGTGACAAAAGCAGTGGGGTATAATTTTTTTATAAAATTAATAAATAAATAAATAAATAAACAAACCATTGTTAAAGTGCTAGGGACATCATTCAACTCCCATGGGCTTCTCTCTCTCTCTCCCTCTCTCTCTCTGACACACCCACACAGACACAAGCCCTGCGCCTCCTGGTGCATGGAATGTGCTCCATGTGCTGCTGCTGTCAGGTAAGGATATAATGAGATTCTGCCGTCTGCCAGAAGAAGCACAGAGGGGTAAAAGATTGGACAGGTCAAAATCAGCTTGTAACAAATATAACTTTTATAGTAAAATTTAAAAACACATTTTAAACCAAGCCATGTCACGTGTGTGCAACTGAGACCTCGCATTCTCGTGAATGTTACACTCCTTGTCTCTCCCTCTGTTCCCCTTCCTTCTCCCCCCCTCCCCTGTCTCTCAGATTGTCCCTAGGGCAGGGACCGTGTCTATTCCATTACAGTGTAAAGCACCAGGTACATTGCTTGCACTATATAAATGCTTGATAGTATAATAATAATAATAATAATAATAATAATAATAATAATAATAATAATAATAATAATAATTTTAACTATGAACAAAATAAATGTCTGCATTGTAAAAAGGCAAACAAAAATAACTCAGGCTTCTTTAATCCTGTTCCCTGGAATATGGGGAAAAGAGGACAACAGTGCATGGGACCAAGGTGTAGGGACGTTGTTGACCTCTGCCCCATGTCACCTTGCAATGTCCAGGGCCCATAACATGGACCCCTTCCATGCCACCAGGGACTGGTGGAATGCCTCGACCATGTCCTTTTCAGTACGTATGTACTGTGCATACGCCTGGGCCTGCTGCTCCCTGATCTGGAGCTCTTGGAATCTCGCTACAAACCTGTCCTCCACATCCCGTGGGTGTCCTCTTGCTGTGGGGCTGGCAAATTGTCTGAGTTGCTGGAGGGGGAAGGACTTGGACAGTGCCTCTTCTGGCGCGATTTCCTCTCTTCCTCCACCTGATGTTCCTCCCTGCTCCTGCCAGTGCAAAACGCATCCCTCCTCACCTCAATGAGGTGGACTGTCTTGACATGGGCAATCAGCCCTGATGTGGTCCCCTGTGACCCCCTTTTAATCTTTATGTCGCAGATGTAGAGAACATAAAAAGACAGGAATGTAAGAAGTACCATATGGTCTATCAAGCCCTGCCTGCATTCTGTCTCCACAAGTGGGTGGCCCGCCAATCTCTCTCCCTGCGGGGGACTTCCTAACAGCTCATAGGGCAAGCCATTCCCTGTTGTTCCAGCCCCCATGCCTTACCGTGCATTGTGCAAAGCCGCCTTTGGGGATATGGAAATACTTCCATGATGCAGACCTTGTTGGCCTGCTTAGAGCCTGTGACATTGGCCTTGATGGGCTTTTGGCACCAGTGGTGTCATCATCACCCTCTCTGAAACAGGAACACATAAACCCCTACATAATATCATGTATTCATGGTGATGCCTCTAGTCCTTCCCAGGCCAATACCCATTCTCGCACACCGAGTGGATGGATGGTGCTGTAGTGCTGCCTCCTCACCACTTTCCCATTCTCCCACATACAGCACCACTGCCTGGGGTGCTGTAGCATCTGCAAGTTGAGATTCTGGTTGCTGCTGCTGCTGCTGCTGCTGCTGCTGCTGCTGCTGCTGCTGCTGCTGCTGCAAGAGTCCCTCTCTCTCTCTCTGGCAGACCCAGAAATAAGACACGTGCAAATCCTGCCCTTCTTGGGGTGCTGCTGTTTGCAAGTTGAGACCCTGGCTGGCATGTCTCTGGGTGCTGCTGCTGCTCGTGCCTGACAGCCCGCCGGCACCTCCCCACCTGCTCCTTCTCTGCTACCCACTGATGCCCCCTGCTGATGCTGAAAGACCCCCTCTCTCTGGCAGACCCAAATCCTGCTCCCCCGCTGCCACCCACTGATGCCCGGCCCACTGCTCGCCCACCCACACGCCAGCAAGCTCGCTCTAAAGGATAGTAATCTTCTTGTCCTCAAAGTTATATGGAACACTAAATAAATAAAAACAAATTTTACAAACCTGGCAGTGGCACCTCCTCTGCCCTCCTCCTCCTCTGGTGAGGATCCCACCTCCACTACCTCACGAGATGGTCCAACCTGGACCTCCATTTGTTCCTCTTCCACCTCCACCTTGACCTTCCTCCTCAGCTTCTTCTTCCTACCAGTGCTTCCTTCACCTTCCATCCTCAGATTACTTGCAGAGACACACACAATAGTTAGCCACAACAGGGCAGACACACACAAGTTCACAACCAAGCAGTCACGCACTGACACTACACAGCCGATCAAACTACCATTTCCAGTTTTTGGTCTCCTCAGATCATGATACCAAATATCAATACCGATAATGAAAACATTACCAAAACCAAAATCTTCATTTGAAATCGGTACCAGTATCAATAACGACAATAATGAAAATGACATTGGCATTATAACAATAATGATAAAACAACACATTTTAATAATGACAACTAAAACGATAATGAAAAATGACATGGGGTCCTGGTGCACGTCCCTAGTCACCGGAGTGCTGTCTTACCCAGGGCAGCGGACCTCTGGCTCTGTGCGTACCTGCCCCCACTACCGGGATACACATTCGAGCTGAAGTGGGGAGTGCATTTGTGGATCACACCTGCATCTCTGAGTGCCCGATCAGAGGAGGGCAGAGTCTGGAAAGCAAGTCTCATGAGGAAAGGTTGATACAACTGACTGGTATGTTTAGACTAGCAAAGTGATGTTTAAGGGGAGACATGATAGCAGTCTTCATTGTTCTGCTTCATGCTGAACAAACAGGGTGTGTTTGGGCCTAGGGAAAAGGGGGGGGCATGAGAGAAATGTTCAGATATCTAAAAGATGGTGACGATTTGTTCTCCAAGATCCAGAAGGCAGAACAAGAGGGAATGGGCTGAAGTTTCAACAAGGAAAACACCCTGGGATGCTGATTTCACCAATAGAGCCATGATCTACCAAGGGCTTGTCAGAGCAACAAACTGCAACTGGCCCCCAGCCCCCAAAATGGGTCAATTGTCAGCACTAGAGCTAGGACAAGTTCCCAGAGAAATGGGGAAACCCAATAAGTTTATGTTACCTGAATCGAACGAAATACTTTGGGTACTGAAACACCAACAATCAGCATACTGAAATACTGGTTTTCATCCTGATTTCATCCCAGATTTTGTGATTTTGGGGGGGCATTATTTGGGTTTGGGGATAATCTCAGGTAGTCAAAAAATCAGTAACTGAAATTTCAGTATACAGGTGCCGATTTGGATCCCTGAAATGGCACCCCAAAATGCTGGTATTATCCCCAGGTACCAAGCAAGGAAACCCTTTTTGGCTCTAATCGGCACTAGTTGGAATGTGCATGTACACATCCACACATCAAATAAGCAGCCGTGTTTGGCTCAGAGAGACATTAGGAAGCTATTCTGAGCATACCAATGAGCCTCTCTTGGCAACCTTGGCCCAACACTTCTTATAGTTCACTAATATTGAACTCAAATGGAACTTGCTGCAGTTTAAGAGCGTTGCCCTACGGGAACGGTATCCTGTTCTCACAATTTTCAGCAGTCCGTCCCCCTCGGTAAAAGGCAGCAGAGACACAGAGCAGAATGATGATGTTTTGTTTACATCTAGGATGATGAATCTGCTCGGCAGCTGGGTTCATTCACCGCCCCTCCCCGACACTTTGTCCCAGTGATGAACACGCTGGGAACAATTGCACCAAGGCCGCAGATGTCAACAACTTTCCACGGTCCATATCGCTTCTTTGTTGAATAAATAAAGGGAAACTGACTCACGTTACTGGCAGTAGAATAGAAAGTGACCTAGAAAAGCTCACACTGAGCGAGATCAACATTTAAAACTTGGATCTAGTTACTGGCAAACAGGTTTTGTAATGGCTCAAAGAAAATTATGGTGGTGCAGGTCCCACTCGGGGGCATAATAAAAATGAGGAAACTACAGTCAGGTCTTCATCAAAAGTCCCTGGGAGTGAAGGATGACTCTCTACAGGGAAATCAGCAACATGTTGAGCTTAGACGCAGCAGCCAGAAGAAAGGCAGGGAATGAAAAAGAAATCCCAACCTTGGCTACTGAAAGGGTTTTCTTGCGTCTGGCCTTGTGCAGGGAAGGGAGAAATAATCAACTCATTCATCCCAGATGTGGAGTTTGACCCAGCGACCCACTGAATTGGAGACAGAGGGATTCCCAAATGGGGCAAGTGTCCAAGAGAGTCTTTAGACATCAGAACCTGGGGGACAACTTGAACTACAAGAAAGACACAGGTCATTTGCTCGACTCTACATCTGAGTTAGAGCTGAAACAGGTAGACAGAAAAGGGTCCACATGGATGGGACTCAAAAATGTGGAGTTCTTCTTGATCCCTGAAACAGTGTTCAATCAGGTACCTGAAATACCAAAATACCATAATGCTGGTTTTGTCCTGTTTTTGTTTTTTTTACTTCTGGTCCCTGCTTTCAGAAAAGAATTGGAGGGATTTTGGGGGGCTTGCGGGAACTTTGGGGAACTTGAAAACCAGAAAACCTAAATTCTCAACCAGCATTTTGATACCTGAAACTGTCCTTGTGAATGTGGGTCTTACCCACAGATAGCAAATCAGGTACCTGTTTTAGCCCTAGTCGGGTTGCAGATTGGGAACCCCCCCCCCCCAATAATTTCAGAGTGTTTGGAGTCAAAATTCCAGTTCAGGTCTCTGTAAATCTATGGATATTGTCTTTCTGAGACATGACACCAGCTCCCTGTTACTAGGGCTTTGCAACATGTTGATTAAGGCCATTTTTACACGAACACCACCCACCCACAAACACCCGGAAATACCCATGAAATGGGTGGGAGAGCATCCGTGCAAATGTCCACAGGTGGGTGGAGGCACGTGCATGACCCACCCGCCAACACCCGCCAATGCTCACGGAACAGCCAGGAGGGAGCCAGAGCCCTCTGTGGGTGGAGATGGATCTGCATGGGTGTTCAACACCCGAGTGTCCGTGTAAAAGCCAAAAAACCCACACCCATGCGGAATGGACCGGCGGAGCCCCACTGCGCCGGCACCATGAGGCACGCATGCACTGCCCCACAGACATGCCCAAAAGACGGGGGGACACCGGATGTCTGGACGAGAGACCGTAAAGGAGGGAGCAACTAAGGCACACGTGCGTGGGCTCCATGATGGCAACCAGGAAGGCCCACGAGAAGGCAACGGGAACCAACGCCACCCCAAATGGGGGAAGGGGCATTGTGAGCACGGGGACCGTGGGGCGCCCCGGGGGGGAGAAGCTCCGGGAAGCCGGTGCAGAGGGGGGATGCGCCCCAGGCAGAATGGGGGGGAAACAGGCTGCCAGCAGGGGGGGCAGGGGGGCACGGGTGGGGGAAATGCACCAGGAAGTAACACGGCACATGAGTCCCAGCACAGGGCAGAGGGGCCGCACTGATGGACACCCCCCCTCAGGTGGATGACCCCCAACCCAGAACCTCCCAAGGGCACGGCCCAAGGAGCAGCAACGAGAGCAAGGTGAGAATGAGGGAATCCCAGGAGGGGAGGGCCGTGCCCTGGGCCCAACCACTGGGCCAGGTACCACAGGCCAGGGGGTAGCAGCATAACTCATTTCCCCATTCCCCGCAGGACAGCTCCCAGACAACGGAGCACCACCAGGACGATGGCCAAGGAGGGCCTCCAAGACAGCCAGGTGAACAAGGGGGAACCCCAGGAGGGAGAAGGGGAGGCAGGCCCCATGGGTGGGCGGGGGGGGCAGCAGAAGCCATAGTAACTCCTAATGTGCTACCCCCAAAAGGACACAGCCACAGGGCAGGTCCCATGCTGCCAAACTGATAGTCCCCCCACACGCGGGTCCCAAAAGGGGGAGCCCTGGTCCAGGCAGGAGGTCAGGGACTTTATATGCGTGTGGGGGTCCAAAAGGGTCCAGGACGACCTGGTGCAAAGCTACAAGACAAGACAGGTCTATGAAGCCATCACCCAGGAGATGCAGCGGCAGGGGTACAATAGGGATGTCACCTAATACATGCAGCAGGCGAAGGACTTGAGGTCCGGATATAAACATACCAGGGACAATAATCTCAAGTCCAGCTGGGACATGCACACAGCCGAGTTCCAGGAGGACCTGGACAACTTCCTCTGCATGGACGGGGACATCGTGGCCTCCCACACACACGGCAGCGCCTTTGCCAGAGGCAGGCGCAGGGCCAGCACCCAACCCCCCATGACAGGCCCCACAGAACAAGGAGGGAGGGTGCCCCTGGTGAGGTCGGCCATGAAGCGGGAGGGGACAGCCCCATACCACAGGGGGAGGAGGCACCCCAGGGATCAGAACACCAGACCACCACACTCCGTGTGCTAGGAATGGGCGAACAGAACGCAGTTCAGACGTTCGGATGTTCGGTCGTTCAGTTCGAAACCCAAGTTTGGGTTTGATGGTTTGGTTCAGCCGAGTTTGGTTTGGCCGAACTTGGCTGAACATTCAAAAATAGCGAAACTGAAACTGAAATGAAATTGAACCCGAAACCTAATTTTTGGCCCTGGAAAGACGTTTTTCCTGCCCCCGAACTCATCCGAACTCATGCAAACACAACTGAACTCTTCAGTTGTTCGAGAGTTCAGTTCGGACATTCGGTTCGGATGTCTGAACAGACCGAGTTCAGTCCAAACTCTGAACATCTGAACGGCGTTTGCCCATCCCCACCACGCGCACCTACAAGACCCACAGGCTGTCCAGCCACAGGGACAGGGGGTGCAAGCGGAGTCCCAGGATGGCCTCCAGGAGGCGGAGGAACTGGATCCAGGTTTGATCACCCCAGTGGGGTCGGGGGTTTGGGGGGGGGTCCAGCCCAGACACAGCCGCTGCAGCTGGGGCCGGGGGCTGGCAAACAGTAATGGCACACCCCCTCATTGCAGCTCAAGCCAGTCTGGAGGTGCGTGAGGAGGAGGAGGAGGAGGAGGAGGAGGAGGAGGAGGAGGGCCCAGCAGTGCCCCCACCAGCAGGTGGGCCACCCTCCACAGCAGGGCACATGGGCCATGGAGGGCCCGAATGTGGAGGGGGGGCAGAGGTACAGGGGGAGGCCACCCGGGGGTGAACAACCACAAGCAGCAGGACCCAACAGGGGCAGGGCAGGGGGTGCAGGCGGGAGGGGTGCATGGGCCCACGGTGGCCCTGAAGGCACATCCCCCCAGTCAGGGGCCCTACCGTGGCCCACCCCATGACAGGGCAGGGGGATCCCACAGGGGAGGTCCGAGGGGAGCAAGCATGGTATGGTGACTGCCCCACCAGGAACTGGGGGCCGACAGTTGTGGCCAGTGAGGTACACGGTGTATACCAGTGGGCTCTGGGCCGGTGGGGTGGGCACTGGCTGTGTGGTGTGTGTTCCCCTGGTGGCTTCCCTGCTGAGCACTGCTGCCTGGGGTTGCTCCTGGGGTGGTATTACCAGTGGGTGGCCAGCCGGGCACCTCCTGGCCTCGCCTGTGTGTTGGTGTGGCCCTGCCCCTCCCCCCCTGCTGTTGCCCCCTGTTAGTGTTGGCCGACTGTGGAGGTGGCAATGGATGGGTGGTGGCACCATGGGCATTGGGTGGCTGAGCATGAATATGGGTTGCAGTGGACCCGGGCTTTGGCCCAGCCAATCCCCCTCCCTCATGCGGGGGTGGGGGTGCTACTCGGGGGGGCTGTCCATGTGTGGGGTGTGCCCCTGGTGCTGTTGCTGTCCCCGGCCCTCCCAGGGCCCGTTGGTGTGTGCGTTCCCTATGTCCCTGTCCCTTCCTCCTGCACTTACTGTCATCGTGCTGCTTTTTATCCTGCACCTGGGGGCAATGGTCCTGCAGCTGGAGTGGGCAGCGGGGGACATGCGGATGCTGGGGTGTAGGGATGGGCAAATGCGGTTCGGATGTTCGGTGTTTGGCCCAAACTCGGCCTGTTCGGACTACCAAATGTGAACCCGAACCTGAACATGAACATGCCAAACAGAACCGAACACTGAATGGCGAAATTGTGTACATACCGAACCGAACTGAACACTGAACGGCAAAATGGGCAAAGAGTTTGGTCAGTTCGGATCGTGTTCGGTTGTGTTCGGGTGGCTAAAACGTTGTCTACTGTCACTCACTGTCAGGTCACTGGAAGGCCAAATGTAGCAGGGAGGGGGAAGTCATCTGACAATGGCCAGGCACCTCAAGGCATGCCACACTGCTGTGTTGCTGAGTGGGAAAGCAGGGGAAGTAGATTCCAGCGGGTTCCCAACTCCAGCAGCCAGTCGCCCAGCTTAGGGCCAGCATCCTGCATCAACTGCTGCTGCCTTTACCAGCAGGAGCAGTATGGGGTCAGAACAACACCAGGAGCCTCCCCAGAAGCGCCATCAGTCAACCATGGAGGAGATGGGGTGGGGGGATATGTCGAGGCCATCGGCAGGGTGCTGTGGCACAGGCTTCCAGGACAAAAGCAAGCGCCTGGTGGCTGAGATGATTGCCCTGGATGGTCAACCCTTGTCCTTGTGGAGGACAAGGGCTTCCAGCATCTGATTGGGTTCCTGGCCCCCAACTTTAAGCTGCCTTCC
>QEPC01005917.1:326669-350866 GCA_003113815.1 Sphenodon punctatus
GCTTGCTTGCTGCTGATTTCGCTTTAAATCTCCCTCCGGTGCTTGTGTTGTTTCTGGTTGCCCGGCAGCACCCCTGTGCCCCCCTCCTCCACCTGTTCCCCCTCCACCTCCATCGCTGCCCCTGCCTCCACCTCCTCCGCCTCCTCCACCGCCTGTGTCGCTTTCTCTGCCTCAGCTCTCTTCCGCCTCCCTCCTCGCTCCATCCCGCCATGCTTGTTTGCTGCTGATCTCGCTTTAAATCTCCCTTCGGTGGTTGTGTTGTTGCTGGTTGCCCAGCAGCGATGCTGCATGCCTTGTCCCCGGCTGCGGCTCGTTTCCTTTGGTTCCGCCCGGGGATTGGCATCCAGACATTACGTTTCCTTGGTTCCCAGTGGGGGTCCATTTGACCACGCTTCCCGGGATATTCCCCCGCCTAGCCCGGGAAGCATGGTTGAAATTGACCCCATGTGGGTATTGAGTGTGATGAACATCTGGCGCGTGCTGAACAGACGTTCAGGGCGCTTTGGCCCCGCCGTGGGATTGAGCGTGGTTCACTGTGGTTGAGCGTGATCTTGTAACGTCTGAAAATACCCCTCATCTGCATATTGCATGGCCATGATTGTTTCACTCATAACTTTGGGTGTGCAATGGTCACAAAGCTCCAATTCTGCGATGAGATCGCTTACATATAGATTGAACAACAAAGGAGCTAGAACACAAGCTTGCCACATGCCCCTATTCATCCTAATTGGAGCTGTATAGTTGTTACTATTTGGAATTTGAATCCTGGCAACATTGTCAGTATGTAATTGGACAATAAATGCCAGGAGGTTGTGGTTAATTCCAAATTTTGTTAGTTTGTTTCATAAGCCATTATGAGGTATAGAGTCAAAGACCCTCCTAAGACCAACAAAGGCCACGAAAAGCTGAGATCGACGGATTATTACATATTTTTGAATCAAGCGGGAAAGAATAAAGCGACTAAACAAAACAGAACTATGAGCACGAAATCCAAATTGGACCCTGGGGATTAGGCTATGTGCCTTGACCCAATCCTCTAGTCAGTTCAAAAGAGTCCTTGCATATAGTTTACCTAAAACATGTAAGAGACTGATGGGCCTTTAGCAGAATGGGTCTTGCGGGTCGCCTTTCTTGAAAATGGGAATGATTATATATGCCCCGATCTTTTGGAATTTGCAAAGTTTGATTAATTAGTGAAAAAAACTTTGCAAGTATCAGGGGTCACCAATTCGGATCAACCATAAAACTCTCAATTTACTGTAACCAAGCCAAGAACGTGTACCTGAGTTCTTGCATCCTCGTGAATGTCACATCCCTTGTCTCTCCCTCTATTACCACTTCCCTATTTCCCCTCCCCCTGTCTTTAGATTGCAAGCTCTCAGACAGGGACCGTGTCTATTTTATTATCTGTAAAGCACCAGGTACATCGCGGATGCTATATAAAAGCTTATAAATAGGAATGTGCAAACACCGGGGGGTTGGTGTTCAGCTCGTTCGGAGTTTACCCCCCCAAACCATTCAGGTTCTGGTTGTTCAGCCTGAACAGGTTTGGGGGGTCTGAACCCATTCGGGGGAACTCTGTTTTCCCTCCCCCTTCCAGGCTGCACAGGTGGAATGGGTGCCAGGGCTCCCCCCCTCCCCTGCCCAGCCTGGGAATTTTGTATATATATATTTTTTTTAAAAAGTCACCCCAGGGATCTACCTACCTGGTGGTGCCAGGGCTGAGGCCTTGGGTCCGGCGGCAGTAGTGGTGGCAGCAGCATCAGCAGGTCCAGCGGCGGTGGCACTCTGGAGCACTTCAGGCTGCTACTAGGCCTTCCAGGTCAAACTGGAAGGCCTAGTAGTGGCCTGAAGCACTCCAGAGCACTGCCACCAGTGGACTCACCACCACCGCTGCTGCCACTGCTGGAACTGGAGCCCAACCTACCTGTTGGTGCTGGGGCTCTGGCCCCGGGTCCAGCAGCAGTGGCAGCAGTAGCGGCAGCGGCGGCAGTGCTACAGAGCACTTCAGGCAACTACTAGGCCTTCCAGTTTAACCCGGGAAGCCTAGTAGTGGCCTGAAGTGCTCTGGAGTGCCACCACCACCGCTGCTGCCACTGCTGCCACCAGACCCAGGGCAGGAGCCCTGCACCATCAGGTAGGTTGATCCCTGGGGTGGGAGGTTAAAAAAAAATCCCCAGGCTGGGCAGGGCAGGGGGAGGTGAACCCTGGTGCCTCTTCCACCCATGCAGTCTGGAGGTGGGAGGGAAAACTGGGTTCACCCCTGTCCCTGCCCCCTGCCCAAACAGGTTTGGAATATGAACTTTGTTTGGCCAGTTCAGGCAGGGGGCAGTTCGGATTTGGGGTGTTCATGAACGGTCTGAACACCCCAAGTTCGGGCTGAACCCTGAACTCCCGAACTGCATTTGCACATCCCTACTTTAATAAATAATAATAATAATAATAATAATAATAATAATAAATTATTATTATTATTATTATTATTATTATTGGTGGCTGTCCTGCCACTGGCCATGACTGATCCCAAAGCTCATGGAGCCCCTGCACCGAGCTGCGCCAGCAAATGTGTGACGAGCGCACTAACCTTGTGCACACCACGTGCATGTTATGTTTGGGGCCTCAGTTGCACTTACACATGCAGTGACCTATGCCTCTGCCTTCCACACTTACAGGGTCCTCACTGGGTGTGGGAGTTCTGGATTGCTCCCTATGGAAATCTCTTCTCTTGGAGGCTTGTTCCACCCTACAAACTTGATATGTGGCCAAGCATTTGGCGTGTGGAAACAGGGTTGGCACGTTGGGTTTTTAAACAAATAAATTCTTCCCCAGATTGCTCTCTTGCACAATATCAGATTTCAGAAAAATATAATCCTGAGCTTTGTTTGTTTGTTTGGTGTCACAGACTCCCACTTACTGTGCCAGGCACCAGCCCCCCAGTGCCCTGGTGCTCAGGCAGGCCTGTGCATGTCCTGCAGCTAGCCAGGAATCTCCTGGGAGGAAAGGCTCAGTGGGGAAATCCACCCCCTCCTGGGATACAGGCAAAGGCTGAGAGAGAGATCCCCCCTCTGCTGGATTTTGGATATGATCATTTATTTATCATAATTCGACTATGCACAATGTTTTCAAACTGCTTTAACTCTGTCGTTTACATGCATAAAATTTGTACACACTTCATACAATGAAATATTGGCAATGTCAGTGTAGACGACAACTTGATACAATTGGTTGTCTACAATGCAATTCTGTGCGAAAGGACAAAGCTAAGGCAGTTTGAAAAAACATTGTGCGTAGCGAATTATGATAATAAATAAATCACCTGTAAAGAAATAACGTGATGTTTTAGTTAGTGGTAAATAGTAATAAGAGTTAGTATGTATGGTAAGAAATGAAGTACATATCTTCCCTTAATGTTGATGGTAAATTAGGGAATATAAATGTCCCATGCTTTGGGACATTTATGTTTTGTTGTATGTTGTTAAATGTTTTTTGAATTGCTATTGTAATTAATTTCATGCTTTTTGGAGTTAAAATTTGGTTTACGTTTTTTGAAGTAAAAAATTATTTTATATTTTAGGGTAAAATTTATTTTGTGAAAGTTTTTCAAGAGGAAAGTTTTTTGTTTTGGATACAGTTCTGCCTTTAATGTTTTTTTAAACTGTTAGGGTTTTTTGTTTTAAATTTGGGGGGGGGTTTAGGGGGGGCTGTATTCAGTGTCTTCCCCCATCCCAAAGTACTGAAAAACTAACTTCAGGGTAAGGGAGAAGATGAGAGCATGCATACGATTGCCATACCTCCCATTTAATCCAGGATGATTATGAAAAATACATGGTGCAGGGTTTCATTGGAGGGGCGGGGGAGCGGTGGTAGTTCCTCTCCCCTGTCCCCACCCCAGACGTTGCCAAGCCAGCTAGGCGCCTGGGGGAAAGAGGAGTCCCAGTGGCCAGCCACTGTGTAAATCCCTCCCTGCCCTGACCAACAAGGAATCGGGATCAATGGTGCACTTTTCCCCAATGCTCACTAGCCTCCCGACCCCACTGAGGGGAAGGGGCACCCGGTGTCTGACAGCTTTCAGCAGAAGCAGCCTCTCCAGGTTGTGAGACACTTCTTGCAAGGGACTTAACTGGTTTCCTCACATTATCAGCACATGGTTAGTACATATGTTTACAGCAAAATACACTGCGGACTGCATATAAAAATGTAGAAGAGTCAAGTTTCAACAATGGGTGATTTCAGACGTTACGAGATCACGCTGAACCACACTGAACCACGCTCAACCCCCCCGCGGGGCCAAAGGGCCCTGAACGCCTGAACGGCGTGCGCCAGATGTTCATCACGCTCAATACCCACATGGGGTCAGGTTCAACCACGCTTCCCGGGCTAGCCGGGGGAAGGTCCCGGGAAGCGTGGTCAAACCAACCCCCACAGGGAACCAAGCAAAAGTAACGTCTGGACGCCAATCCCCCAGCGGAACCAAAAAAATGGAGCCCCGGCCGGGGACGAGGCACGCAGCGTCGCTGCCAGGCAACCAGCACCAACACAAACACCGGAGGGAGATTTAAAGCGAGAGCAGCAGCAAGCAAGCGTGGCGGGATGGAGCGAGGAGGGAAGCGGAAGAGAGCGGAGGCACAAACAGCGACAGCGGCGGGACAGGAGGCGGAGGACGTGCAGCCAGGCCCAGCGATGCAGGCGGAGGGGGCACAGGTGCAGGAAGGGGGCACACGGGAGCACCCGACCAGGGAGGCGCCCCGGGAACACCAACCACAGCTGCAGCCGGGTCGCGCCGCCCCGGGGACAGCGGCCGGAACAGGCCCACAGGAGGCACCCAGGAAACGGGTAAGGGCACCCACTGGGAGGGGAACAGGGGGCACAGGGGAACCCCCTGTGGAGGGGGCCGGGGGGACCCCGGGCGGAAGGCAGGGGGGCAGGGGGACCCCGGGCGGAGGGCAGGGGGGCAGGGGGCCCCCGAGAGGGCCCACACCCTCACCCAGCAACCAACCACCCCCCTTCCCCCCCCCAGACACGAAAGTCGGCCCGGGCGGACGAGCCCCAGGAGGAGCCCGGCCCCCGGCCCCCGGAGGCGCACCCCCAGGAGGAGGTGGAGGAGGAGCAGAGGCAGGTGCAGCATGAGCTGCACCGGGAGGAGGAACAGCAGGGGCCCAGCCGGAGGAAGGCCTATCACAGAGGGGGACAGTGGGGCCTCCAGGAGACCCGGGACTTCATACGGATCTGGGGGACCCTCGAGTACCAGGTGGAGCTCGCAATAAACCAGCGCAACGAGCATGTCTACCGGGACATCGTGCGCGACATGGAGGCGGCGGGGCACGAGCGCACTGTCAACCAGTGTCGCTCGAAGGCCAAGGAGCTCAAGAGGGGGTACAAGGCCCTCAAGGACAATAACAGCCGCTCCGGCCACGGGGCCCGCACCGCCCCCTACTACGATGCCCTGGACCGCATCCTTCACATGAAGGGCTCCATCGTTGCCCCACGCCTGGTGGGCAGCGCTGTGGTCCAGGGCAGGGAGCGGGCCGAGGTACCCCCTCCCCTCGCCGCCCGCCCGGTAGACACGAGCTCAGGGGACCCCCACCCCCAGGAGGACCACCCGGGACCCGCAGAAGCCCCAAGGCCCCCCCCCAGCAGCAGCCCGGAGACATCCCAACGCCGGGCCGGCCAGGCGGAGTCGGAGGTCGGCACCTTCACCACCCTCAGCCAGTGGTCCCAGGGGGAGCACTCCCAGGGTGAGGCGCCGGGCTCCGAAGGCTCGGAGACGGACATAGAGGGTAAGCGGGCCCCCAGGGCAGGGGGGGGCAAGACCAGGGGGCCGGTGGCAGGGGCGGGGGTGGGGGCCCTGCTGCAGGGGCCACAACCAGCCCCCTTCACCCGCTCCCCCCTCTCCCGCCCGCAGGACATGGGGAGCCCCAGGACCGGGCCAGCGAGACGGTGCAGGCCCCCGCGGAGGGCACAGGAGAGCAGGTGCCGGACCCAGGTAAGGCGGGAGGGCTGGGATGGCGGGAGGGCCCCCCGGGCGCCAGCCCAGGGGGGCCTCCGGCCTCAGTGGGGGAGGGGGGGCAGGGGGCCCCGGGACCCGACCCCGCTAGGGGACAGGGCCCTGCACTGACCCACCCGCCCATTTCCACAGGGCAGCCCCCGCGCGCGGCGCCTCCGCCGGCCGCGGCCCCAGCCCAGCGGATGCGGGAGTACCGGGCGCGGGTCCGCAGGCGCAGGGAGGAGCAAGCGGAGGACATCGTCCGCAGGGCGGAGGAACAGGGGGAGCGCATGATCGCCTCCGTGGACCGCATGGAGGCGGCCATAGAGCGGTCCATGGAGAAGGCCCTGGAGACAGACCGCCGGCTGGAGGCGGAGGTGCGCCTGGAGCGGAGGCGGGAGCGCCGGGAGCACCAGCGGCAGCAGGGGCTGCTCAGGGGCCTCCGGCAGGACATACAGGGCATGGTGCGGGAGCACAGTGCAAAGATGGACAGGTCCCACGACATTGGGACCTCCCTGCTCCTGCATGCGGGCACCATGTGTGCCTACGTGATGGCCGGCGCACCTCCGGGCGCCCTGCCCGCCCAGGTCCCCATGCCGGGCCCCTCGGCGCCCCCGGGCCCAGCCCTGCCGCCCCTGGCGCCCCCCCGGCCCCAGGGCCCTCGCATGCGCCTCCCAGTGCCCCCGGGCCTCCGGAGGGTCCAGCCCCCCCGGGGCGCGACCGGGGCACCGGGCACAGCTGCCCATCCGCCGCCCGGCCCCCTGCCGGGGCCGGGACCGGCCCAGGACACGGCAGGGGACACGGACAGTGGGGGGGAGGGGAGCTCCCAGAGCTCGGTGGGCCCAAGCGGCCGCACGAGGGGTCGGCCCAGGAAACGCGGGGGGATGGTGGGAAGGGGGGGGAGGGGGAGGGCCACATGAGGGCGGGTGGTGGACGGGGTCACGGGCACGGGGGTGGGGAGGGGGCACAGGGTGATTGTGTGAACTGTGTGGGCAATAAAGTGTTGTAAAGAGACAGTTGTCCCCGGCCCGTTTGTGGGGGGGACAGGGCTGTGGGACCGCGTGTACAGGGGCATTGGCACGGAAGGGGGGGTGGGGCCCCCAGGGGCGGGAAGGCCCTCACAGCGGGCCCCCCCGGGCGATGTGGGTTGCAAGGGCGTTCCGGATCCTTTTGGCATACCGGTACTCCCGGGGGTTCCCTGCGTTCACGTACAGGGGAACAGGACCGGGGGGCCGGTGGGGCTCGGGGTACTCCAGGGCCGCCCCCTCGGTCTCGCACACATTGTGCAGAACGCAGCAGGCACCGATCACCAGGGCGGAGGTGGGGACGGTGAAGTCCAGGCGGCCAGCTATACTCCTCCAGCGCTGCTTCAGGGCCCCGAAGGCACGCTCCACCACGGTCCGGCTCGCACACAGGCGGGTATTGTATACCTGCTCCGCAGGGGTGCTCGGGACAGGGTAGACCTTCATCAGCCAGCGGGTCAGGGGGTAGGCGGGGTCCCCCAGGATGCAGGGGGGCATGGGAACCCCCTCGATCCACCTCATGCCCATGTCCGCGAAGTCCCCCCGGTACATGCGGGCATAGAAGGGGGAGATGGTCATGATCCTGGCGTCGTGACTCCGGCCGGAGTTGCCCGTGTAGATGTCTATGAAGCGGGCCCGGTGGTCCACCACCCCCTGCAGGTGCAGGGAGTAGTATCCGTGCCGGTTCACATACTCCAGGGCCTCCCCCGCGGCCGGGCGCAGGATCTCGATGTGTGTGCCGTCCACGGCTCCGATGCAGTTCGGGAAGCCCCCGGCCGCGAAGCCAGCCATCACAGCGCCCTGGTCCAGGAGCTGGATGGTCCTGTCGAGGAGCACGCCCTCCACAGCCTCGCACACATCCCGCACGATGCAGGCGACCGTGCTGAGCCCCACCCCGAAGTGCTGGGACACGGAGCGGCAGGAGTCGGGCGTTGCGAGGGCCCAGACCCCTATGGCCACCCGCTGGACCATGGGGATGGGCTCCCGCATGGAGGTGTGCTGCCGCTCCAGCCAGGGCGTGAGGAGCTCCGCTAGGCGCAGCAGGGTGGCCTTGCCCATCCGGAAGTGGGACCCCCACTCGGCCTCCCCCCAGTGGGCCTGGGCCCGCTCCCACCAGGCCTGGGGCCGCTCCGTGACCCATAGGCTCCGCGCTATGGGCATAGCCAGCAGCGCTGCCCGGCGGAGGGTCTGCGTTGCCCAGCGGAACCGCCTCGCGGCCCCTCGGAGCGCAGCGGGCCGGGTGAGGCTCCGGCAGGCGGCCAGCCACGCCCCCCAGGCCCGGCGCCGAGCCCTGAGCCGGGCACGGACTCTCCTGCGGGCCTGCTGGCCCCGGAGGCGCACGCCAGCCCGCAGGGCCAGGACATAGCGCAGGCGGACGGCCAGGTGCACCCTCTCGGTCAGGAGGCACAGCTGCTCAGTGTGGTCACGGTGCCACTCAGCCGCGAGCGCGAGGAACATCCAGTTCCCACCTGCCCTATCGCGCTCCATGGTGCTGGGGCCCCGGTGGGGGCTGGGAGCGCTTATGGCGGCCCGGTGCTGGTGGCTCCGCCCGGGGGTCGGCCTCGCGGGCCTGCGCGCGCCCTGTGCCGGTGCGTTCCGGCTGCTCCCGCCCCCAGCACCCCGGGCCCCCTCCCCTCGCTGTTTGTAGCGGGATGGCCTTGAAGGTGCGATTAGGCAGACAGAGAGCTCGCTGTTGTTCTCTGCAGCTGTGCCGGGCCCGCACCCCACGCCTCGCTCTGTTGTGCTACAATGTTGCGGTGCGGGCCCGTGTTCCCTGTCCCGGGGGCCGGGCCGAGCCTCTCCCGGCCCTGGGCAGTCTGTGTGCCCTCCGGGCTCCGTGTCCCATTCCCTGTTGTGCTGGACCATGGCTGGCTGCCCATCCATGGGGCTCCCGCTGTCCGGCCCCCAAGGGGCCCCCCATATCTGGGCCTTCCGCGAGACCATGTCTCTGTGCGACCTGTGGCACACCCCTGCCGTGCAGCTGCTCCTGGCCGGGCCGGGGAGCCGTGCAGGTGCCTACGAGAGCCTGAGCTCCGGGCTCCGTTACTTTGGCCATGTGGTGAGCGCCCGTGATTGCCGGCTGCATGCGGAGGCCCTGGGGCTGGCTCGTTTCCCCGAGGGGCGCATCCCGGAGGTGCTGTGCGCCCATGTGCCCTGGAGCGCCTCGGAGACCGTGTCAGCGCTGGTGGTGTGTGGTCTGGGCGCCTACTCGGAGTGCCTGGCCGAGGGTGGCCCTGCCTTGGCCGTGAGCTACTTCTCCTGTGTTCACGGGGCCCGTGGGTACCAGCGCACCCGTGGGGCGGCGTTCCAGCGGCTTCTGGAGCTGGGGCATCTTCCGTGGCCCCCTTCTGCTGCCTGCTGTGTGCCGGAGCCCTCCGCGGTGGAGATGTCATCCCTGTTGGCGGTGTGGGCGCGTGTGGATGTGCAGCTGGCCCTCACCATGCCCGATCCCTTCGAGGCCTACTACCTGATCGCCCACTACATGTCCTTGCAGGGGTACCGCCGGGGCATGCTGCACTGGCCCCACCTGGTCCACCGGGCGGGCCACCCGGGCCCTCGGGCCAGCGGGGCCCCCGGCAGCGGCCCGTGAGCCCCGCGTCGCTGGCCTGCCCCCCCCGGCGTGGTGCCCCCGTGTGGGCTCCCGCCCCGGCCCGGGGGGGGGCCCTGGTCCCCGCTGGCCGCTCCCGACCTGCGGACCCCACCTCGGTGAGCTCCCGCCCGCCTCGCTGCTTGCTGCTGCCCCTGGCCGTGGTCCTGGGCCCCCTCCATCCCCGTGACTCCGTGGGTGCTGCCTGAGCGTCGCTGGTGCTGCGGAGGAGCACCGCTGGACCCGGCTGCCCTGCCTGTGCCAGCCTTTGACTGTGGGGCCCCCTTCCTCCTCCTCCTGGCGCCCCTCCGCCGGCCTCGCTGTGCTTTGGGGGCCCCCAACGTGCCTTGCTCCGGGGGTCCGCCCCCCCCCCCCGAGACTGCCTCTGTTCCTGTGGGGGCACCTCCTTGGACTGGACTGGACTGGGGTGGTGTGGGGGTGGGGGTTGCTGCTGTCTGTGCCTTGCCCCGTGGTGGTGCCCCCCCCTCCCTGCCGGTGTTCCGGGTGGGGTGTTCCGGGCGCCCCTTCCCCCCTTCCCGGCCTTTCCCTGGTGTGTGTGTGTGTGCGTGGGCGTGTGGCCGTGCATTGTGCCCTGCTGCGGGACCGCTGTGTGAGCCGGCTGTCAGCCTGTTCTCGCTCTTCCCCCCTCCCTTCCCGTTTCCCTTGTGTGGGCGTTCCCTTGTGTGCCTTGTGGCTTCGTTTGCCCTCAGTCGGCCATGTCTGTGTCCCGCCCCTGCCCGGTGCCTTGTGGGGGTTTAGCGCCCGCCGGGGGTTCGGCTGCACGTCTGTTGTGCTGCCACGGGCCGTGATGGTGCGGCCCGGTTCCGGGCCGTGGTCCCGTTCCCGGCACGTCTGTTTGGGTCGTTTTCCAACCCCCGGGCGTGGTTGCGCTGTTCGCCCCCCCTGGTAGTTCGCTGTGGTGAACCGGCCGCCCGTAACGTCTGAAAGTACCCAATGTATCATAATTACAGGCACACACGGGTAACCACTATCATACCACAGTAGCACTTGATAGACATCTCAGGCTCCAAACATAGGAGTTCCTAACAAATAATGCATTTCCTTTTTGAGAGCATGGACATTGCTGGGGAGATCCAGTACAGCCATTCACATTGCCCCAGTAACTTCAGTGGGAGAACTCATGCGTTTAAAGTGGATCTAGGAAATTCTAGCCCAGTCAGCCTGACCTCAATACCAGAGAAGATACAAGAACAAATTAAAAACAAAAACAAAAAAACCCCACTCAATTTGTAAGCACTTCATTGACAATACGGACGTTACTAGTAGCCATCATGGGTTTGACAGGAATAAGTCATGCCAGGTTAATCTTGTCTCCTTCTTTGATACAGTAACTAGTTTAGGATGAAGGGAACACTGTGGATAATATATCTTGATTTCACAAGTGTTTAACAAAGTTCCACATGAGATCCTCAGTGACAAGCTTGCACAGGGGTGAACTTGAAAACACTACAGCAAGGTAGATTCATGGCAGCTTGAAGAACTGAACTCAAAGAGTGATCGTCAATGGCTCATCCTCAATCTGGAGGGCGGTATCGAGTGGAGTGCCTCAGGGCTTGGTCCTGGGTCTGGTGCTGTTCAACATCTTGACCTGGATGAAGGGGTGGATGGAATAATTTGCAGATGACAGAAGACTGGGAGAGGTAGATAACACCTCAGAAGACAGGATTCAAAATAATGTAGCTAGGTTGGAAATCTGGGTTGAAATTCAACTGAGATAACTGTCAAGGACTCATGGTCTGCATTTAGGAAAGAAAAAACAAATTCACAGATGTAAAATGGGGGATTCCTGACTGGGCTGCAGCACGTGGGGAAAGGATCTAGTAGTACCGAAACAAGTACTCACAAAAAATCGTAGACCCGATGAATTTCTGGGACCTGAATCGACTTAACAACATCTGGTGCCAACTGGTGCCTGAGTTCAACCCGATTTGGTTCCCAGTGTTCCAGAATATCAGCTTCCAGGATGGATTTTTCAACTACTGTCCTGATTTGTTGACTACTGACACCTATGTTTTGGTTTTCTGTCCTGGAAAGTTTACTTCGAGTCCTGATTTTTCAACTCCCAGTCCCAATTTTTCAGTTTTCCATCCAGATAATATGCCAATTGGTAATCAGAAAATCAAACATCGGCACTGGAAATTACTTAATTTGGGGGTTTCCGGTTACCCTGTCGGTACCAGGTAGCCCATCAAGTACTCGATACAGTAATTGCGGGTATTCCCCACGGGCACTAAATCAAGTACCTGTTTCAGTGTCGGGGTCTAGGGAATGTGATTGATCACAAAATGATCAAAAACACCCAGCATCTCAGCTCAGCTTTTTAGTTTGGCTTCTTTCTACAGCCAGAAGCACTGATCTACTTTATAGACTAACAGTCTATAATTTTCTCTTCCAAACAGAAACTTGTTTTGAGCTATGGGAGCATAAAATATATATTTGAGAGACGGAAAAAGCACTCATCACAGAAATATTGGCAGACGGCAGTCCCTTAAGTACAGAGTTACAAGCTGGTGCGGCTGTAACTATTTTTTAATGCAATTCCTCTTTCAAGGTAGCTCTCCTTAGGCTGCCTGGCACTGTAATTCAAAGCCAAGAAAGCATTGGTTTGCTGGGTATTTAAGAAATATTCCATGCAAGAGCTCTTTAAATTTACAGCTGTTCAACAAGAGCATCATGCTTACAACAAGAGCAGCAGCTGGTGGCTGTGTTGTTCATTCAGTGCATTGGAGCTGTCCATCTGCTGGGTGCTGAACTCACAGTTGACTGATCATGTGTAATAGCATCTCTTACGCCTGGCTCTGCATAGCCATACATCCTAATGAGCAAGGAATCTCGGTGTCTGTGTCTCTGATCGGCTCTTGCTGGTTTTAAAACATGCTGAAAGCTATGCCCCAAAGTACCCTGATTAAGAAAGGAGGGTGGGGTGGTTTCACTATTATCCCAGATGTGTACTTGGTTATGATCCTTACAGCATACCATTTGCTATCATCATATTTCTAGACTGTGCCTATTTCATTCACATTCATGAATGGGATAAGTGTGGGAAACTCAGCCAATGGCAAATCCCAGACACTCAACAGTGTTTACAACACAGAGCAAGCACAGACAAGTGATGGGCCAGTGTTTGTTTATTTATTTATTTAGAGTTTTGCTACCACGTCCCCCCCCCTCCCCCCCGCCACAGGCAGCTTGGGGCGACTTACAATCTTCAAACAAACATTAAAACAATTAAAATGCAACTAAAAGGAGGACAAAAAGAAAAATAACCCCTGCCTAACAACCCACCCCTCCCCCATCTCCCTCGCCAAATTCCTGGCGGAGCAGCCAGGTCTTACAACTCCTCCAAACAGAGGGGAGAACTAGTATGACGGGTTATAGATTGTTGCACGTGACAATCAGATCACGACAGGGTATCAGTAAGGCCAACCCGAACCTTTCTAGTGTTTTAACCAGCAAGCAAGGATCAGATCCATGGCTTTACAACCACTTGTTGCAGCATATACTGTCTCAACTCTATCTCTCTACTCCCTCTCTCTCTCCCTCTGTTCAAGCTCATCTCATCAACTGTCTCTCTGACATCTCTACCTGGATGTCTCAACGTCAACTCGAACTCAACATGGCTAAAACTGAACTCCTTATCTTCCCCCCTCATCCTTCCTCTCTTCCTCACTGTCAATAACTATTGATGGAGTCACCATCCTGCCTGTCCCCCAAGTCCGTAGCCTAGGCTTCATCTTTGACTCAGTCCTTTCTTTTAAACCCTACATTGACTCTGTTGCTAAATCCTGTTGCTTCTCCCTCCATAACATTACTAAGATTCGCCCTTTTCTCTCTGTCTCGTCTGCCAAAACTCTTGTTCATGCTCTGGTCATCTCTCGCCACGATTACGTTAACCTCCTTCTCACTGGCCTTCCCCGGCCTCACCTTTCTCCCCTCATCTCTGTCCAAAACTCTGCTGCCAGGGTCATCTAACTCGCCAGTCGCTTTGACCATGTGCAGCCCCTCCTCTCTTCGCTTCACTGGCTTCCCCTTCCTGAACGAATCCTGCACAAGCTCCTAGTCTTCACCTATAAAGCTCTTCACAACCTCGCTCCCCCCTACCTCTCTGCACTTATCGCCCTCCATACTCCAGCCCGTGCACTTCGCTCCTCCTCTGTCCCTTCTCTCACCCTTCCACGCCTTCCCTGCTCCCCTAAGCGCCTTCGTCCCTTCTCACTTGCTGCCCCCCATGCCTGGAACTCCCTCCCTGTCCACATCCGCCTTGCCCCCTCCCTTCATACCTTCAAATCTCTCCTTAAAACTCACCTCTTTCGCTCTGCTCTGTCTGACTCTTTATCCTGCTGAGCCACTATTCCTATACCTACGATCGGTTTACCCTTATCCTTGCAACATGGACCTGCCTGCTGTCATTCTCATCGTAACCAAGCCAAGTACGTGCACTTGAGACCTCGCATCTTCATGAATGTTAGACCCCTTGTCTCTCCCTCTGTTCCCCTTCCTAAGTCTCTCCCCCAGCTCCTGTCTCTCAGATTGTAAGCCCTAGGGGCAGGGACCGTGTCTATTTTATTACTTTGTAAAGTGCCAGGTACACTGCTTGCGCTATATAAATGTTTGTTAATAATAATAATAATAATACTGTAACAAACGTCTGGTGGAAACACTGGATATGTCCAAACACTAGTCTTGTGGTGGAGGTACCAACTGGGGCCTTTAAGAGAGCTATTTTCCATTCCTGTCTCTCATTGACTCTTTGTGACTTTGGGCAAGTCAATCTAGCTGAGTGTCATGTCTCTCTCCATACAATGCAGGTGGGGGGACATCAGGACCAGGGGCCAAATGTGGCCTGAGGCTTATCTTTATTTGGCCCTTTTCTAGTCCCTGGTTCTATCTGGCCCCTAGATCCAGTTTCTACCGCAAGCACTGAAGAATGAGCTCAGGCTAAGGGAGCAGAGATGAGGACATGAACACCAGGAGAGGTGACAGATCCAGATTCCTGAGTGTCCCCCTTATGCAGAATTCCTGTTTTATCAGAGAAAAATATGGAATTCCCTTTTTCCCAGAGAAAAACATGTTTTTCTGGGAAATTTCCAACTGTGAGAACTCACTGAGGGCAGCAGAAATTTAAAGTAGTGCATCAAATTGTTTTTTAAAAATGAGTAATTTGCAATAAACACTTTCTAATTTTAACAGTCAAAAACAGCAGTTTTTGGTGCTTTTAATCAGAGATTTTAGGGTTTTCCCCCAATTTTTTTTCCAAATTTTGGCAGAGAAAACTAGGAACCCTGCTCATGAGCTGTTTTGATGCTTCACTGAGAGTAGCCGTGGTTAATTGAAACATATTCCTGAATTGGAATGCACTTTTCCATCTTTTCCACTCCACTGTTCACTCTGAGCCCAGACCCAGGCGCACGCACACACTGTGCAAACACACACCAAGTCTACATCAGATGTAAGGTGCAGTCCGAGCCGTTTTGCACGTGCACAAACCTATTGTGCTGTGCTGCTTTAAGGCCAATGAAGATTGTGCCCTTTGCTTGCAGTGATAGCTGCTACCATGGTGTCTATGGAAAGGTCATCTGTCCAGTGTGAAAGCCTGTGTCATCACTTGAACAGAGCAAACCGATAAACTCCAGTCCACTTTTAAAAAGCAGGACTAGGAGACATTCTCAGAGGAGCCATTTACCTTTAGAGTCATTTCAAGGTGTTAATACTCCTTTGATATTCAATAGGCTTCTTCTTCCTTGTCTTCTTTTTTGGTGGAGACTGAGAGGCTCCCATTGTAACTGAGTGTGATGCAGACACTGAAACCTGCTGTCTAATTGGAGATCTTTAATTAAAATCCACTTTTCAATCTTATGCTTTTTCTTTAAGAACTCATTAATTCAATCTAGTTGAATTACTGCTAGAGAAGTCTCATCAAAGCCAAAGAGGCTTCCTGTGGCTCAATGACACTTGGTGCAGATATTTTTACCCCACTGGATGGATCTTTCATACTGCTAATTATTCCAAGCAAGACCGGAGAGCAATCCTTGGACTTGCTGCTCTTGCAGGAAAAGTTGGATGGAGAAGAATTGCAAAACATTTCTTGCACGATGATAGTTGGCGATCAGCCAATACACACCCCACCAATCCCAAGGGAGGCTCTGTTGCTGCTAATGTTATTAGTACTGATATTTTAAAAGGTACCTATCTGCATGGAGTCTGGGAATATTATTTATTTCTTTTTACTTATCTAAATGTATATCCTGCCCTTCTCCTAAGCTTCAGGGCGGGTTATTTAAAAAAAAAAAACACTAAAGTATGTACACATTTATTAATTATTAATTATTATTATTATTATTATTATTATTAGCATTTATATAGCACCAGCGACATATATAACTATCCCCCTAGAAATCCCTTTCCCTGTCCCCACCTGCAAACGCTTCACCAAAAAGAAAGGTCTTACACTGTCTCCAGAATATGCTCAGACTCGGACTTTGATGACCGTCTGGAGGACGGTTTTATTAATTTTTCTAAAAAAAGGTGGGGTTGGTTTTCCCCCCCCACCCTCAGAAAAAACATTTACTCCCATCACCCCCACCCCATGACATCCAAATTCTGAAATAAATTTGTATGGCAACATCTTTGACATTTTTAAATGTCAACATTCCAGAGGCTGAAAGTGGACACAGATGTCTTCTTTGTTACAGAATGGTCTCACTTGCTCGGGTGGACTCAGAGACAGCATGACGATCATGCAAAGTTATGGCAGGTATTCAAGTTGAAAGTTATTTTCCACTTCTGGGGAATAGGCTAACAAAAATTCCAGTAAATTGCAGGGAGCACCTGCCTTCTCCCCCCCACCCCCCACCCATATTTACTATTTGCTTACTGTTTCCTGCATTTGTGTAGCGAGCAATAATGCTTTGGGACTCCAGAGACATTTCAGGCAGTGTATCTGTGTGGGGAGAGAACAGCAACAGGAGGTAGTTTATGTGCAGCAGAGGAATGGTTTTAAGGAAATGCTAAACAGCCATGTTCTGTGTCATGGGGAGAAGGTGCATTATAGACATTTCAAAAAGACATGATAACAAAGGGGAAAGTAGCACAGTCGCTGGCATCAAAATGATTTTACAACGCAAGGCTCCTCATTGTGCAAAGTGTTTAAATAGGAGGCAATTGGAAATCAATTGCAAACTCTTGAAGGAACTGGGGCTGTCAAGTGTGTGACGTGCACTAAAGAGTTGACGTGTCCAATAATGTCGCCCCCCTCCCCAGCAGTAATGAGCACACTGTTCTGTACTGCTGTTAACTCCAGAGTGACTGTCTGGGACACATCCCTGCACAATGCACAGACACGGAGCGTGCGGAAGGGCAAGCCCCTATGCTGCTATTAATGCCAGTCACACTTACAGGCAGAAAACAGAAATAAACTCCCGGCCTCGGTGGGACTCTGCTGTGAAAGCTCTGCATTTGTTGTTTGGAGTTTAAAATATCCAAAGAGAACTGAATAGACTGAACAGACGCAGCTGATGGCAGGGGGGATTGCGGGGAGAGAGCTTAAATGGGTGGCAAGTTTGGTAAAATAATTTTGTTTAAATGTTACAAAAATAACTTCATTTGCATGCTCCTGCCTTTTGGCTACCAGAGTGGCTAGGAATAGCCACTAGAGAGGCTGCCAGCAGGCTGTTTGCGAGCAAGCACAGCTCGATAATTGCTGGAGCAGCCAGCTGGGCAGGGAGAGGACTTGCCCGGAGACTAATAAGGCTGAGTTGGAGAAGCCAGCACTCATTCTGTTTGGGGGGCTTGAGGAGGAGGGTTGCTCTAACCACCAAGAGAGAGAGAACCAGCCCAGTCGGCGAAAACCAGCAGAGTTAGAGAGAACCAGCCCAGCCGGAGAGAACCAGCAGAGTCAGAGAGAACCAGCCCAGCTGGAGAGAACCAGCCCAGTTGGAGAGAACCAGCAGAGTTAGAGAGAACCAGCCCAGCCGGAGAGAACCAGCCCAGCCGGAGAGAACCAGCCCAGCCGGAGTGCAGGGGAATTTCTGTAAGAGCCAGAAGGGCTCCTGCCTCTCCATTGTCCTGAAGGACTAAGGTTTATGTTTAGACTTTATGTTTGGGATCCCGCCTGTTGAGAAAATCCCTGTACCCAGTGGAATGGGCGGGCTATTGAGGGGTTCAGGGAGGCCCGAGATAAATTGCTCCAGTGTGGGGCTGCTTTTTAGTGTTAGCCCTGAAAGGGGCCGAATGCGTTACTAGCCCAAAGCGGGGCCAAATGTACTATTGATCCCTGAGGGGGCCAAATGCTCATGTGGGTCCAGAGAGGGATCAGATTGCATTGTTAGCTCAAAGAGGATCAAAAGACTTATTAGAGCCAAAATAAGGCCAAACAGAGAAATTGACCTAGAAGGGCCAAAGTTGGGAACAGAGCTTTTTGTGTCCCGGGTTGCTAGTTCCTCTATAGAATTCCTTTTGTTTTTGCTGTAATTTTGAATACTCATCAAAATGGTAACTGAAATTGGATCTTGTTTTAGTTCTCAGATATATTCTGATGCCAATTCATGAATCCAAAAATAGTACCCAAAAGCGCAGCCCTTTGGGACCAAATCAGATCCTCACTGCCTCTTTATCCCAGACACACTCAGGCCACTTTTAGATCAGCGGCCTGGGAAATGCACCGGGAGGAAAAGCTTCGTGAGGTGCAGTTACACGCGCCGGAACTGGCCGCGCAATGTAGGAATCGGCAGCACGTGCACCTCCTGCGGCCTCTTTAAAGCCGCATTCTGGAAAGCTCGATAGCAGGGTTGTCTTCCTATACTGGGCGGCCACTTCCAGCACATGTAACACACCTCGCACAGCTTTGCCTCCCAGCATGATGAAGAATGCTAGAAGTGGCCTAGGAAGGATTCTCTGGACAATTCCCTTCTCCGTGGAATGTGATTTCATTGTTCAGTGCATGGAACAAGGAGTTGCATGGATCCCCAAAAACCAAGCTCTGAGATTCTTTTTCTGAAGCTCTTTGAAATTCCATGGCGCTGCTCAGACTCTGCGCTGGCGGGGCAGGGCAGCTACTAAAGTTCGCCGGTCCACACTCCTCTTTTGACATGCTCGCAAGATGAAAGGGGCCTTGTATCCACGATCCAGCAGGCTCCCATAGCCACCGTTGGCTGTTTCCCTGGCGGGATTTCAGAATTAATAAGCTGTTCCATTGGGGGTGAGTGGGCACATTTTAAACACCCCCAAACTTTGCTGTTGTTGGAAAGTTTCCCAAATTCAGAAACATGGAGACTCTGCTGTACTTGGTAAGGTATGAAACTGCACTGTTCAGTGAAATGAACCTATTTCTCTAACATTTATAGGAATCTGTTATTCCTTTGCAGGAGTCTGTAAAAAAGAATGGATGGCTTTGGCTTTGGCTTCAGCTATTTGCTTTTTGTCTGGATTGGATGTGCAATAAGTGTTAAGGTTTTTGCTTTCATTAAAACAAGGGTGGGGAACATCCACCTCAGGGGCCAAACATGACCAATTGATAGTTCGTATTTGGCCCTTTTCTAGTGCTTGGAACTGGCCAATGGATCCAGTGCCTGCCCCCAAGTATTGACAGACTGAGTTCAGAGTAAGAACATAAGTATGCCGTACTGGGTCAGACCAATGGTCCATCAAGCCCAGCATCCTGTCTCCGACAGCGGCCAATCCCTGTCTCTTGGGAGAAGTACCCAACAGGTCACAATGAACAATCCATTCCCTCTTGTTCCAGCCCCCAACAGTAAGAGGTTACATTCTGAAAACCTACTTGGCTAATAGTCATTAATGGACCTATCTTCCACAAACGTATCCAATCCCTTTTTAAAAACCCAGCTATATACTACGGGCCTTGACCACTTCCTCAGGCAGTAAATTCCACCGGTTAATTGTGCACTGAGTGAAACAATACTTTCTCTTATTTGTTTAAAATCTGCTGCCAGTTAATTGAATGGCGTGTCCCCTTGTTCCAATGCTGTTTGAGAGGGTAATTAACCGCTCCCTATGGACTCGTTCCACCCCACTCATCGTGTTATAAACGTCTTTCCTATCCCCTTTCAGTGGTCTCTTCTCCAGGATAAAGAGGCCCAAGCCATACAGCCTCTTTTCCTATGGGAGCAGAGATCAGGGCCTGCACATGAGGTTAGGGGACCTATCCGGGGTACAGATCTATGATTTGGACTCTCCCCCTTAAGCACCCCCACCCTCAACTTCGAAGCATCACTTGGAGTCTATCCAAATTTTCAAAGTAGCCCCAGGAAGTGAAAAGCTGCCCCGCCGCTGATGTAAATAACAGATATTGGGCTTCTTTAGACATAACAAAGATTGGGTGTCAAAACCCCTAAGCCCGTGTTTGGCCGTTGTGTGTGAGCACCAGAACAATCCCAACTCCAATTTGGCCCCCTGTTGAACATGCCGTGTGACCACCATTGCATCACAAGGATAATTTGCATGTTTTGGCTGAACACGTGGCCAGTGTTGTGTCTAATGATATCACGTGACATGTTAGCAGGCCCAACACGGGGAACAAGGTGGCAGTGCTTGTGTGCTGAGATTGGGTGATGAGCAAAACACAAATTTACCCCAAGCTGGGCTGTGTGTCTAAGCAGCGCCACCTAGGGAACACAGAGCTAAAGTGGTGTTCATATCAAGGTCAAAACACACATTCAGACACCTGCTGACGTTATGTCTAAAGACTCCCCTTGTGTTTCAATATGTAGACACTGTCCTAGTTTTCTAGCGAATAGATATTAATAGTAGAGTTGCAACCGGTTGCCGAAAATTCATGCATCCCAATGAATCTGGGGTGCCTGAAGTGACCCACCCTCATTTGGGCACTGTCGGATGGGACCTGACATTCTGCTCACTCGTTTTGGCTTGACATTGAAAGGGATGGGCCACAGCTGCACTCACTGTGGAGCCCAGCTTTGCAATAGTTCTGGCCGGGGCCCGTCACTTTCAAAGACTGATGACCCGGCCTTTGAAATTGACAAAGCCCATCAGCGATGGCAGAGCATGTCAGTTTCTCTGGGCAATGGTTGCATTTTTGGCATCAAGCACTCAACTGGTCCTTGCGTAGCCCATTGAGTGCCTGACACCTCAAAATGGAGGCATTACCTATGGGTACTAATTTTAGTATCCGCTGCAGCTTTAATTAGTAGCCACTTTGAAACCAAAGGGCAAAGCTCAATATAGGGCAATACATTTCATTAATATTTGTGACTATTCCAAAATGCATTTCAGATGGCGACGGCGATCATGGCATTTCCATTCCCTGGCAGCCTCTCTAAAACCGCAGCTCTCCGAGGAGGGACGTCCACTGTAGTAACACTCTAGTCTCCCGAGGATTGGCGGAGTTTATTTTTCTTGGTGATAGCTCCTTTTATCACAGCCAGCGTAATAGAATCAGTCAGCGTGATGATCCACTTCATGGCCTGTGCATATTGTTCAGCTGTGTCTCAGGATCAGAGCTGGAGATACTGAGTTTTGATTCTGGCAGGAATTGAAGCCGCTGCATCCTAAATGAGTCTGCTCAAGGAGTTTATTTTTTGTTGCTGGAATTCTTTAGCATGATTTGGGTAAGATCAGCATCTCCTTAGTCGGAAGAGAAAACTGCCCTTATTTTTAATGAGGTTTGAATTATCTGTGACAGCAGAGGATGAAATCTGGGACCAAAGAACATTAGGAGCAAATTGGTTTAATGTTACAAAGCCTGATCTGCACAAGAGTCATTTTTTATAAGCTTGAACTTTAAAAAGATGCTGAGAGGAGTAGATGCCTGGACTGCTTAGTATTGTCTTCAAATGTGAATTTCAGACCCATGACGGGGAGCGGGGAGTGTTAAAGCATGGCTTTGCAGAGTCATTCTGTTGACATTACCAGCTTTTAAATCCGGCTTCAGGAAGTTTTAGCCCACAGCGCAGGAGTACAGCAAAGAACTCCCCACCTTTCTCTGTAAGCCCCAGATTCATCTGAGGGCACCTTGCTCGAGGTCCCCCGAGTCCTCCGGGGGGCCAAACAGGAGAGGGCGTTCTCAGGGGCCACACCGCAGCTGTGGAACTCCCTGCCAATGGGGGCCCGACTGGCCCCGGACCTCCCCTCGTTTCGACAAAGTTGTAAGACCTGGCTGTTCCGCCAGGTGTTTGGTGAGGGAGATGCGTGATGGGTGGCAGTTGGGGTTTCAGTGGGGTGGGCGGTGGTGGGGGTGGGTATTTGGTACTTCCTTTTAAAGCTGTTTTAAGTGTTTTTAATATTTTATATGATGTGAGTCACCCTGAGGTGCCTGAGGCAGGAGGGGCGGGATAATCATTTTTAAAAATAAATAAATAAATAAATTAAATAAATAAATAAATGATTTAACCACTCCTACTAACTCTGATCAGCATATGAAACAGAACACAGACACGGTACCCATAGAATTTGCTTAACCAATATCCTCTAGCTTGCACATGGGGGGGAAACAAATGTGACAGCAGAGCAGGGCTTTGGAATCTGGACCTTCTTGGCCATATCCAGGCCGCAGACATGGGCGTCGGTGAGCTGGACGCAAAGGGTTGGGGTTGGCTCTCCCTGGCCCCACCCTGGCCCCACCCTTTCCAGCCGTCATGACTTCAAGACACTCAGAAAAGGGACGGGATGAATGGTTTTCCTGCTGGCTGGCCCCTCTGGATGTAGCACCTTTCCTCACAACTGTCTGGCACCTTCCCAACTCCTGAATCAGGCCCCTGGAATTGTCCCTGCTCTCAAGCACCAACTGGTTTGCTTGGGGAAAGAGAGCAGAGAGGAAGGCACACATTCCGGAGTAATGAGAGAGAGATCCATGGCATAGAGCCATGCTAGGTACTCACCCTTTCCTTCCCCTGTCCTGACCAGCACACTGATTAATGCCTCCCCACCACCACCACGGGTAACCCCTATCGAGCCCTCAGAGGTTGTGGTAATTTCCAAAGGGCCCCAATTGGGAGTGGTTTCCCACCCTGAACTAGAGTAATCATCTGGTTCTCTCTGTCCATCCATACATCCTCAGTTCAGTTGTCATTGAAATCATGGTACTGAGGATTGTGGTCGCCAGGGCATGGGTCACTATGGTAAGGTCAGCCTGGGATAAGTAAGGCATAGCTTACGCAAATTTTGTAGTGAGGGCAAAAACACTTGCATGCTTCTTCCAAAAAGAGTTGGCCTAGTAAAAAGTCTCATTGGAACTATTTTCTCTCTGTCTCTTTGGAATCCATGGCAGAAGAGGCCTGGTAATATTTTGTATTACCAGGATACAAAATATATCAAAATGACAGAGTAGATCTAGGTGGTGGTGGGGTGGTGCTATAAGTTAGAGACAACATTGAGTCAAGCAGGATTAATAAAGGAAGTAGGGATGGGTGAACATGGTTCGGAAGTTCAGAGTTTGGGCCGAACTTGGTCTGTTTGGACGACTGAACCCGAACCCAAATCCGAACACGAACTAACCGAACTGAACTAGATCCGAACGTCGAAGTGACCGAACAGTTTGGTCTGGTTGGATCGCATTCGGGTGAGTTCGGGTGGCAAAAACGTGTCACTGCCTGGAAGGAAAAATGTGACAGGGCGGGGAAGTCATTTGAGGAGCAGACTTCCAGGCACCAGGGGTGGAGAGGCTTGGAGTAGCAGCCAGCCTGCCCAATCACCATCCCTTTTTGCCTCAGACCACTGGTTTTGCAGTCTGTGATTGGCCATGGGCTACGCTGCACGGAGCCAATGGGGCTTGCAGTGAGGCGGGTGCAGCAAGAAAAAAACCTGATTGCCTCCCCCCTTCCCAACACCTTCTGAGCTAGTCACTGTTCCTGAACAGCAGGCGTTTCAGAAGTCTCTCTCTCCCAGCAGTTTTGTTCTCCTCAATCCATTGCCATCCTCCTCCTATTTCACCCATCCAACCCACTTACCTTCATATTTTCCTTTATTTAGATTAAATTAGATAGATTTAGCTGTTATTTTTTTACCCATCCCTGTGTTCTCTCTCCCTACCCTCCATTGAATCCATTATTTTCCCTTTCCCTCTCCCTCCATGTTCCATCCTTCATTCCCTTCCCCTGTTTTTTTATTTATTAGAGCATGATTAGATTGATTTAGGTTTTATTTCAGTTTTTGTACCCCTCCCTGTGTTGTTGTGAGCTCTCTGTGTTCCCCCCCCATCCCTGTGTAATATTGTGTATTTATATATAGAGAGATGATAGTAGTTAGGTAGGAGTTAGTTATTAGTTAGTTAAGTTAGTTTAGTTATAGTTTATAGAGATCAGTGATTCAGTTTTAGTGTGTGTTTGTAGGACAAGGTGTTAGATATTCCATTATTTAGTTCCATTGTTTTTATAATAGTTAGATAGTTTATAGCAGTAGATTATAATATATATATATATATATAATATTTGTTTTTTATAAAATATTTGTGCATTCTTTTGGGGGGAGAAATGGAGAAGGGAGGTAGGAGAGGGCGAGGCCGGTCTGCTGCCCACAAGCCAGGCAATGAGGCACGTGGCAGAGCTGGCAGGGGCCATGCCAGCAGAGTGCCAGCAGGCAGAAGCAGCAGCCCATCACCACGCCCCAAGCTGCG
>QEPC01005917.1:357889-394145 GCA_003113815.1 Sphenodon punctatus
GGCGGGTGTGAGACGTTGCTCCACCAGCTTCCTGAGGCCACATCAGTGTTTAAGTACCATCTGTGGCCAATCAGGAAGCTGGGGGGCGGGCTAGGGAAACAAGCCCCAGCTGGGAGATGGTGTGGCCATGCAAAGGGCAGTAAGACAGGGGAAGGCCTACAGAGGAGAAATGCGGGAGGTGAACAAAGCCACCAGGTGGTGCAGGCCCCAAAGGCACCTCTCCCGCATCCCAAGGCCAAGGGTTCGCGCCCGGGACCTGACAAAGTGTCACAGTCCAGGGAGCTGGTGAAAAACATCTGGCCGCTACCACCACTCTGGCCCGCCAGTGGTACGCCAACGGGCTACTTCCCTTTGGCCACCGCCCATAAGCCACCACCCCCTGGGCAGCTGCCCCTTTTATGATGGTTACCTGGGGAGGGACAGAAGAGGAGACACAGGTGGGGGGGATTCCAGCAATTCATCAACATGCCACTCCCCTTTCCAGTCCAGCCACGCCTGATTGGTTTCATGGCCCCTGATTAGGTGCCTGATTTGCTTCCTGGCCCCCGAGTTTAAGCTGCCCTCATGTGCCATCCTGAATCAGGTTTCCACCGATGCCTGGCATCCTGAAATGCTCGGCCAACTAGGGGTGGCAGCCACCAAGCCCTGACCGGGCCTCTGCCGCTGCTCCACTGATGTCAGCCAGCCTGCAATGCCCATCCAAGTAGGGGTGCCATCCACCAAGCCCTGGCCAGGCCTCTGCTGCTGCTCCACCGATGCCAGCCAGCCTGCAATGCCCAGACAAGCATGGGTGCCAGCTGCAGTTATTGTGCCCTGGCAATCCAATGTCTGCTGGTGCTAGTACTGCATGTCAGCCATTTGCTCCTCACTCTTGTAGATGGGCATAGCTCGGATGAGTGTACCAGTGGGCGGGGGCTGGGTGTCCATGAGATTCACCACCGGGTAAATCTCTACTGCCCAATTTGCAGTAGAGCTTCTTGAGATTGGTCAAGTACGATGCCAGCCTGCAACACCCGGCCAAGTAGGGGTGCCATACCACATAATGCATTGGTGGCAGGTGCCATACCATAGAGTACCCACTCATGGCCATGCACAGAGCGCTCACCAAAAATCCAGGCAGCCTGCAATGCCTGGCCAAGTAATGGTGCCAGCCACCAAGCCCTGGCCGGACCTCTGCCACTGCTCCGCTGATGTCTGGCAGCCTGCAATACCAAGACGAGCAGGGGTGTCAGCCACCAAGCCCTACCACTGCTCTTCCAATGCCTGGCAGCCTGAAATTCCCAGACAAGTAGGGGTGCAAGGTCAGCCAGCAAGCCCCAATCCTTCCTGGTCTCTGCTGCTGCTGCTGCCGCTGGGTCTCAGATAGCCAGCTATTCACCCATGGGCACCCCGAGGGGTCAATTGCTGCGCTTGCCTGCCCAGGCAACCCAGGGTGCCAAGCTCCAAGCCTTCCCAGTCTCTTCTGCTGCTGCTGTGTCTCCAACGGCCTAACATGCCCTCACAGACATCCCTGGAGCACCCCAAGCCTCCAGGTGGCAGAATTTTCCAAACATTTGGGGCGAGGGGGGGGGGGTCTGAACTCTGTGGGACCAAACGCATAAACCTGAACTAAGTTTTTGGGCTGAACATCTGAACCCCGTTCTGTTCGCACATCCCTAGTCATTTGTAACCTGTCACTAAAATCTGCCACTGTACCTGAGGACTGGAGGATGACAAATATAACCCTGATATTTAAAAAACTGAACTAGAAAAGGTGCAAAGAAGGGCAACGAGAATGATAAAGGGTATAGAACAACTTCCGTACAAAGAAAGGCTTGACAAGCTGGGTCTCTTCAGCTTAGAGAAGAGAAGACTGAGAGGGGACATGATAGAGGTTTATAAAATCTTGAGTGGTGTGGAACGAGTAGATAGGGGATGGTTATTTACCCTCGCAAATAGTACTAGAAATAGGAGACACTCCATGAAACTAGCTACCGGCAGATTTAAAAGAAATAAAAGGAAATACTTTTTCACTCAACACATAATTAACTTATGGAACTTGTTGCCAGAGGATGTTGTCAAGGCCAGTAGTAGAGCTGAGTTTTAAAAAAGGACTGGATATGTTCTTACAGAGTAGGTCCATTAATGGCTGTTAACCAAGTAGCTTACGGGATGAACTTCTTACTGTCGGGAGCTGGGAGTGAACAACAGGGACTACTGGTTCTTCTCCCGTGCGATCGAATTGGCCACTGTCAGAGACAGGATGCTGGGCTTGATGGACCATTGGTCTGACTCAGTCTGGCACTACTTATGTTCATCCATTCTTATGTACACAGTAAAATCAAACACTGCAAATGCTGGAGACCACATTGGAATTCAGTTGGGGTAAAAATGAGATTGCAGAGGTACAGAGCCTCAGTCTCTGTGCAGCCTGAATTTGCTTACTTTTCTCCCTTTTCCAGACTTATTTAAACATAAAGACACAACATATTTTGTTTCCATTTAGCAGAATCAATCACCCAGTAAAGGTAATGCCCATATGAATCATCCCTCAGTCAAGAGGAATGTATGAAATCATCCTGAGGAAGGATGGCATTGTACGAGATCAATGAGTCTCTTGCAGAATGTAATAAAAGTCTATGGCAAGTGACAGATTATTCACAAGGAGACAAGGAATGTGTCTTAAAGCCAAAGGAAAAACACTGGACCAGGAACATCCAATTAATGTCAAGAAAGAGTGGCTTGATGGGAAATTAACTAGACGCTGGGAAGAGAAAGCAGAGAAGCTGACCCTGAGGAAAAGATGTTAAGGCAATCAGAGCAAGATTCTGTTACAGGAAGAGGAGCGGAGAGCGGCACTTGGAGATGAAATGCAGCCTCCCCCATCTAAAGGATGCTGGTAGAGAGTGAAGTGCAAAAAAGGGGCTCTTGGGTGAGTCGGTATCTGGCAGGATGGGCCACAGTTGTGCCTAAGGATCTTGATAGCACAAAGGGAAAGCTTGTCATTCAGGATCTGAGCTGGCACACATCACTCACTGTGACAGATGGTCCCCGTGACCTTTCATGAGAACATAGTGAGTGCCAGACGGGTCAGACCAATGGTCCATCCAGCCCAGCATCCTGTCTCCGACAGTGGCCAAACTTGATCACTTGGAAGAACTTGCCAGCAGGTCGCAACGGGGCGATCCACTCCCTGTTGTTCACTCCCAGCCCCCGATGGTCGGAGGATACGTCCCTCAAGCCTACTTGGCTAAGAGCCGTTTATGGACTCCAAAGCTTACCCAAGGAAGGTAGGAAAACTTATCCAATCCTTTTTAAAACCCAGCTATACTAATGGCCTTGACCACATCCTCTGGCAACCAATTCCACAAGTTCATTGTGCACTGAGTGTAAAAATACTTTCTTGTATCTGTTCTAAATCTGCTGGCAACTAGTTTCCTGGTTGTGTTCCGATGTACTATTTGAAAGGGTAAATATAAATAACCGTTCCCTATTTACGTGTTCCACACCACTCATGATTTTATAAACCTCTGTGCTATCCCCCACCCCCATCATCGCTCCTCTAAGCTGTAGAGCCCAAACTGATCCAGTTTCTCTTTGTTCAGGAGCCATTCCAGATCCATGATCATTTTAGTTGCCCTTCTCTGTACCTTTTCAAATTCTCCTCTATCATTATTGAGATGGAGTCAGTAAACCAGGCTCAAGGTCTTATATGTGTCTCATGTGGAATTAGCTCAGTCTGGGACACAAAAACACTCACTTTGGTCTCACTTTGGTCTTTCTGGACCTTTGATTGGCTCTATTTGGGCTCTTTCAACAGTCTTTAGTGCGCCTCTAAGCTATCAATAAAGTTTGATCACCTGTCCGGATTTGGCCCTTCAGGGATCACAATTTGATTTGGCCCATCTCAGACCTAACAGCGCATTTTGCCCCACTCTGGGCTATCAAGAGATTTGAACCCTCACAGGGCTTAATCACACATTTAGCGTGCCCCACTGGGGCAATTTGCTCAGGTCTCCCTTCTCCCCTTATAACCCACCCGTACCACAGGGTATGGGGATTCTCCCACCTAAGGTGGGCCCCCAAATTAAATACAAACAAAAAGGACATCCATAACTCTCTGGCTTCTACAAGCCTTTTCCAATAACAAAGTCCTGTATAAGGCCCAAGGCCCATTCGTCCTTCTTTCCAGTTCATAGCAAGTAAATCTCTTTCTCGACATTAATCCCACTTGCATTTCCAGTGGGTCAATTCCTTGTTGTCCGGGAGACTGGAGACTTTTAGTGAGGTTTCTTGTTTGGTTTGGTGACCAAACACAGCTCCTCTCTCTTTCAGTTCCCACATGCAACCGACATCTTCTGACTCTCAGATACTACTCCTCTTCCTGGGAATTTTATTTATTTGTTTATTTATTTAAAATTTATATCCCACCCCTCCTGCCCACAGAGCAGCCTGGGGCGGTGAACAGCATTCAATATTTTTTTTAAAAAAACAATTTAAACAATTTAAAACAATTTAAAATACAATGCAATGTGGGGGAAACCCCACCCCCCACCCCTACGCCTCGCCAAAAGCCTGACGGAACAGCCAGGTCTTACATACATGCTGAAACAGCAGGAGAGTGGAAGCCAACCGAGCCTCCTCCAGGAGCAAATTCCACAGCACAGGGGCGGCCACTGAAAAAGATCTAACATTGGTGGCCACTCGCCTTGCCCGGGGAACCTCCAAAAAGGCTCCCACGGATGATCTCAAGGGTCGCACGGGCACATAGGGAGTGAAGCGGTCCCGCAGATAAGTAAGGCCCAGGCCATGAAGGCCATGAATGGGCTCTCCTGCGTCAGGACAGTAGGGCAAGGCAAGCTTGCAGGTACAGCATATTAACAATTAATATTTGGCTGGCTTCTCAGTCATTTATGCAGTTGTGAGCTGCTACGGTCTGGCTTGCAGCCTTTCTGCTTAGTTTAGGCTTGGACGTTTGGCTAATCGGTTATAGACGGGGTGACCGGAACTGCACACAAATACTCTGAGTGCAGTCAGACTATCAATTTATAAAGTGGCATTATCATGTTTTCAGTTCTATTCTCTATCCTTTTCTGAATGATTCCTAACAATTGGGTGTTTTTACACACACATTTCTCCTGCGTGTTTGCTGTTACATCCTGAAGTTTCTGTGTATCTAAATCACTCACCCAGATCTTAAACATCCAGCTCTTTGAACTTCTGCGTAGAACTTCTCCCAGAACTTTTGTGTGTAAAAGGTTATCCTCATAAATGTCTTTGCTCCAGGCAGCGGTGGTCACTTGGTTTCCATGGCAGCCCCTCACATCTACAGCTGCAGCTACTGTAGGCTGCCTCGGGGCAGTGTGTGTGTGTGAAGAAAGCATTAAAGGTGTGCACCAGGGACCCATGTCATTTTAGTTTTCATTTTTTGTTATCTTTATTTAAATCTGTCATTTTTGTTTTAATAAATATCAAAAGGTCGTTTTAGTTTTTGCTTTTGTTTTCATTTTCCATTGGTTTCAATGGAAAACACATTTTCAGTTGTAACCTTTTTGTTTTTCACTATATTTAGCTGAATCATGTAGTGAATATAATCCAATGGAAGGCATTATGTGTACCAAATTTCAAAAATATTGAATAAAGATATCCAATTTTAGAAACAGTTGAATTATTTTATTTTGCAAAAAATCTTCATATACATTATTAGCTGTAACTTCTTTGCCTCACATTTAATGTAGATGAAACTTTGCATGTTTACACCCCTTTCCATATTTACTATTGGTTCCAACTTTCAGCAGGATTGGATAAAGGGTCCTGGTGGTATAAGCAATGAACATATAAATGTATGTCTGACTGTAACAACTTTGTAGTCCAACCACTGTACACAAAATTTGCAGGGCTGTATATTACCCTTTCATGGTCACCTCTGACAAATATCATAAAGATGCAATAAAGGGTTCCAGTTGTATATGCCTACACAGCATATGCAGAGAAGGAGCCTATGCCAGGGATTCTCTTACGTGTCATTGTGGTATAAGATCAGTTTGTGATTCCAATTGTTCAGCATAAATGTCAACCAAATATCCTCATTCTGTGCTGTGATCATCCCAACATCTCTCCCCCACGTGTTACTGGGTGGGAAGTCAGAAGCAATTGTTTAGGAAAGAGCCAAAAGAGATTCTCTTATGTCCTCTGTCACAGTGCTGCAGGATGCGATTGGGATGATAATTGGTCATCCTGGATGTGTAAACTATGTCTCCTGATTGCTGGGATGCTATCCCCAAAGTCCCAGTTATGTCCCTTCTATGCATAGGGTCACCCCCTATGCCCACCTCGAAACCACCACCGATTGGTTCTGTTAAACTGGAAGCATGCCGTAATTAGCCAGTGAATGTGTTTGTCAGTGTTTTGAGTTGCTCCAAATCCTCCCTCCTACAGCCTCTCTCCCCCTGCCATGCCAGGTGCCTGCCTCTGACTGGCATTGCATGTGCTGCTATTTATCTGAATAATGGTCTTCACAGGGACCATTATTGGGTCTCTTTATATAATTGTCCTTTTGTTTGGCTGATATGATGGGGAAGGTATGTGATACATTCCTGTCAAATATAATGTAATCAGGATGGAATATACAAATGTTACACCTGGAAATGTATTTTCAGGTTAATGTCTTATACCATCAGGAGCTTTTAACCAATATTTTTGAAAATTAGCAGGTATTTTAAGAGTGTGAAGGGACATAATATTTTCAGGTCTCATGCAAATTGAATGGAAGTTAAAGAAGTTGTCATCATGAATGTGTATGGAGCTTTTCTTAAAATCACAACATTCAATTGCTTCTAAAATCAGTTCCCTTTATCTAATTGTTTTGAAATTTGATACAAATAGTTCACTCTATTGCAGGTATCATCTTCCCAAGGTTCATCAGAATTGAATAAGGAAAAAAAACTGTAGCCGGAAATATGTTTTTCAGTTTTTTCCCTTTATTTCAAAAATAAAATCTCATTTTTGTTTCTATTTTTGTTATTATTATTTGTCATTTTAGTTATTGCAATAACGATAATGAAAACAACAATTTTCATTATCGTTATTGTAATAACAAAAACGACATGCACACCCCTAGAATGCATCCAGGAACTTACTTGTGGACTTGTAAACCCAGAAGATTGAAAGAGCAGCACTTTAAGGTAGGGTTGGGACTTGGTCAAAAATATCAGATACCATGTCTATTATTGGATCTTGGATTATTGGATTAAAACTGGTATTACCAGTACCGTTTTTTCCCATTGAAATCAATGGGAGAAAAAAATGAATTTACCTGTAATATAAAGACAACGTGTCTCTTGTAAAGATTCAATGACAGATTCACGTGTTTCCTTAACTGCTAACAACCAGACTACACTTAGCCCCAGCAGCTCCCAGAAACCCCCAGTAGCCCCCATTACTACTTTTTTTTCTTTAAAAATAGATTTTTTCCCCACAGCACTGGTCATCATCCAATCAATCAGAAATCACACCACAACAACTGCCTGTGGAGGACACGTGCACAGTGGACGGGATGTCAGTCAAGCACGCAGTTTAGTTTGCAAGTGAGTGATGAGTGACTGATTCGACAACAAAATTCTGTGCAACCCCCAACTAGATTCAAAACCTATTGTGCCCCCTACCTGGGACCCCATGAAAATCCCCATATTTCCAATGCCAACATTAACATTAATTATTAATTATGATTATTATTATACGCATTTGTATAGCACCAGCTGTGTAGAGAACACTAAGATAGACACAGTCCCTGCCTACGGCTTACAATCTAATAGACACGGACAGGGAAGACAAGGAGAGGGGACATAGGGAGAGACAACAGATAAAAACATTCAAGCGGATGCGAAGTCTAGGGTGCACATGCTTGGCTTGGTTGCAGTTAAGCAGGAGTCTGCGGGGAGGGCAGTTAGTAAGTATTGAGAGAAAAGTTCTAACAGGCGTCGGGAAAGGTGGTGAGGAAGAGGTGGGTTTTGAGGAGGGATTTGAAGGTGCGGAGGGAGGGGGCAAGGCAGATGTGGAAAGGGAGGGAGTTCCAGGCAGCAAGGGATAAAGGGACGAAGGTGGCTAGGTGAGCAGGGGAGATGAGGGAGAGCAAGGGAGGGGACAGAAGAGGAGCGGAGAGTGCGTTCAGGAGTGTGTAAGGAGATAAGGACTGAGAGGTAAGGGGGAGCCAGGTTGTGAATGGTTTTGTAAGTAAATACCAGGAGTTTGTGAAGGATGAGTGCAGGGAGGGGGAGCCAGTGAAGTGAAGTGAGGAGAGGAGAGGGTGCATGTGGTCAAAGCGACAGGCCGAGTCGATGACCCTAGCAGCGGAGTTTTGGATGGAAATAAGAGGGGGCAGGTGAGAGCAGCAAGGAAGATGTTGCAGTAGTCAAGGCGAGAGATGACCATGGCATGAACAAGGGTTTTGGCTGAGGAGACAGAGAGAAAGGGGTGAATCTGAGCAACGTTATGGAGGACAAAGTGACAGGACTTGGCAACAGAGTCGATGTAAGATTTGAAGGAAAGGTGATTGTCGAAGACGAAGCCCAAACTACCAGATTGGGAGGCATTAACAACCACACCATACCAACAATGACTGTTTAAAGAAATATTTAATCATAGCCAAATCTATTACTACCCCTAAAACGACCCCTATAGGAAATAATGCCAAAAAACCTAACTTTTTTTGTTTTCACTCTTTCAGTGTCCCAGGATCCCCTCAAATCCCCCACAACCACATATTGGCAATGTCAACAGTTCCAATGCCAAAACAACAAACACAGTGTCACTTAATCCCAAATTTAGTGAGATCCACAAATAAACCCTCTCTCTCCCCATTTGACCATAACCTCAACCATGGGGACATGCAGTGGATGGGACCCCCAGTAAGAGGCTCTCCATCTCCCCTGAGGCAGGGCCTAAAACAGCAGCCCAGCAAGTGTATTTCACAGAGTTAACATTGGAGGGAGGGACATTAACCCTGAAGTCCTCCTTGCAGCTGTGTTAAGCCCTGCTACTGGGGGGGATAGAGAGCGTTCTGTGGTCCCATGCACTGTCTTTCCCCCAACGAAACCCCCAAAATAGATCATGCTGCCTTCGCCTACCTTTATCCTGAGCCTCCGAATCCTCAATTTTCGTGCCCTCCTTGGCTGCCTGTCGTCTTCTGAAGGTGTAGGCTTCAGGACACAAGCCTTCCTTCAGACTTGGAGAACTGGGAGGAGTGAGTTAGCTCCCAGTCCTGCGACAAGCCGAATCAGAAGAGATGAAAGGGAAGAGAAGGACAGGAGAGAGGAGAAATAGAAAGGAAAGCATTTTGTTTTGGTGCACGAGAAGAGGAAGGGGAAGATGGGTTTCAGTGGGGAACAGGGGAAAGAGGACTCCATTGTTGTTTGACTGTGGCAGCTCTCCCTTCTACGCGGCTTTGTCTACTTTCTGCAACATCCACAGGGAGAGCAATGCGTGGCACGGAATCTGCCGAGCTCTCGGAGGGGAAAAAAAAAAAAACCCACCAAGTTAGGTGTTATTTACAGCTGCTGAGATGTTTGAAGTTTATTTTGGACACAGAGAATGAAGATCTAATTATTTAGTCCTTTTTTGGATCTGTCCCCAAAGAGTAGGTTCCAGACCCTCCCAAACCCCATGCCATCACTTACCTAATGTTATCCGACCAGAGCACTCATTGTTTCATGGTCTCTTCTGGACTGCCTGTATGGCCTCAACGGCAACAATTCTTCTGTTGCCGTTGAGGTCCAGGACCATCGTTGTGACCATTCCATGTCACTGTGGAAGTCCTCACTTCAGTTCTGTAGGCCGCCAAACGCATTGGGATATCAAGGCACGGTAGACCAGCCTCTACAACCACATTGTAGGCTTGATGTCCCACCATGTCTGGAGGTGCAGTAGTGGTGGGGACCCATCAGATGGCTGAGGGGGGCTGGGCTGGAGTTTAGAGGGGAGAGGCAGTGTGAGTTTTTGAGCCCGCTTCTTCCCCCAAGAAGAGGTTCTGCCTTCCCAATCCTATAAAACAGCTCGGGGCGGCTAACAATTTTAAAAGAGTAAAAAATACAATAATATAAATATAAAACAATCATAATAATATAAACAATTTAAAATAGGGTTAAGACAAAATAAAAAAATAAATAAGGGTAGGTTGGCGCTAAAACCCTCCCCCCCCCTCCCCAAAGACATGGGCAAACAGTCAGGTCTGACAAGCCGGCCGGAATGTCAAAAGGCTTGGGGCCAGGGGAGCTTCCTCCAGGAGGGAGTTCCAAAGACGTGGCCCAGTCACTGAGAATGCCCTCTCCATTGTGGCCCCTCACTTTACACGGGGGACCTCCAAGAAGGCACTCCCGGCAGACCTAAGGAGCCGCTCTCGGGTGCGGAGGGCGAGGTGGTCCCTGAGGTATGAGGGGCCCAGACTGTGAATACCAATACCTTGAACCTTGCTCGGCACGCTATTGTCAACCAGCGCAGAGTCCGGAGCACAGTTGTTATGTGGTCCCAGCGACACGTCCCTGACAGGAGCTGGGCCACCGCATTCTGCACTATCTGCAGCCTCTGAACCAGGAACAAGGGCATCCCCATGTAGAGTGCGTTGCAGTAGTCCAGCCTCAAGGTGATGAAGGCATAGATGAGGGAGGCCAGGTCTGGTCCGGAGACATACGGACGCAGCCTCCACACCAGATAAAACTGGCAGAAGGTGGACTTCACCATCACCTTCACCTGTTGATCCAGGTGGAGATCTGAGTCCAATATCACCCCCATACTCCAAACCTTCTGAGCTATAGGATGGCGAACCTCCCCAATCAGGGGGGCCAACACCTCCCTTGCTCTCCCCACCACCATCACCTTCGTCTTGTATGGGTTGAGTTAAGTTTCAGTCTACTCTGTCACATCCACTCCTCCATGGCCTCCAGACACTGGGATAGCAATGAGACAGCAGGGTCTGGGTCAGTTGAAAAAGAGAGGTACAGCTGAGTATCATCAGCATATTGGTGACATCGCACCCCGAACCCTCTCATGACCTCCCCCAAGGGCTGCATATATACATTAAATAATAATGGAGACAGAATGGAACCCTGCGGAATGTCACAGGACAAGACGCGGGGGCAAGATGTTTCAGCTCACAACACCACCTGCTGGCTTCTCCCCGAGAGGAATTAGCGGAACCATTCAAGAACAGTCCCGTCCAGACCCCCCGGGTCACTCAGCCATCTCAACAGCAGTCCATGGTCCACGGTGTCAAAAGCGGCCGAGAGATCTAGCAGGATAAGAAATGTCGAACATCCTATGTCCATCTCCTGGTGGAGTTCGTCGACCAAGGCCACCAACGCTGTCTCAGTGCCATAGCCGGGGCGGAACCCAGATTGAAAAGTGCCAAGGAAACCGATGCTATCTAGATGTGCCTGGAACTGGATCGACAGCGCCCACTCAATAACCTTCCCTAAAAAGGGAAGGTTAGAGACAGGTCAGTAGCTGGTGAGTGTATCCATGTCCAAAGATGGTTTCTTCAGCAGGGGGTGCACCACAGCCTCCTTGAGGCTAGGCGGCAACCTCCCCTGCTCCAGGGACATGTTATCCACCCTCGCCAGCACCATCCCCAATGTCTCCCTGGAGCCTGTCACCAACCAGGATGGGCATGGATCAAGTTCACAACTGATGGCTCTCACAGACACGTGCTGGGGCATTCCTTTCCACTGAGGTGTGGAAATGGAAAGGGCCCTGCTGGGGCATTCTACTTCAGTGTGTGCGTATGGGAGGGGGGTTGCCGGGGTGGAAAGGGCCCTGCTGGGGCACTCCATTCCACTGAAATTTATTTATTTATTTATTTATTTATTTATTTTTACAATTTAAATGCCACCCCCTCCTGCCTCAGGCATCTATTAAATATATTAATTGTTGCCTATTAATTATTTAATAGATGCCTACTGATATATTAATAGATGCCAATATATAAAAACATTTAAAATATTAAAACATTAATATAAACCATATTAATTTCAGTTAAACCAATATAAAACCCCATCCCCTCCCCCACCCTACTCTAACCCTACCCACTGACCCTATCTCCCTCAGGAAAGGCCTGGTGGAACAGTCAGGTCTTACATTGTCTGCAGAAAGAGGGGAAAGAGGGCAGCACTGAGGGCGGGGTCCCAGGAGAGCTTGGCCCCAGAGGCAGAAGCTCCAGGGAGGCTAGCCACCTACAGCTGTGTGTTTCCCTGTCTCCTCCCCCAGGTAAGCTGCTTATAGCAGAGGGCAGCACTGAGGGCAGAGCCCTCAGGGTGCCACCAAAGGGTGAAGCAGCCGTTGGCGGAGTTGTTAGCGGAGCCAAGGAGGCAGAGGTGGCCCGCTCTGCATGAGAGCCGAGGGTGAATGCTGTAAAGTCCGAGGTGTGTGGGAGTGCGGGGATACCAGCTGGGAGAGACTTGATGGTGGCGGCACCATGGACCCTTCCCACCTTCCTGGATAAAGACAGCATTCAGTTTCATCTACCTACCATTCATGGCGGCAGCGGCGGCCGCTGCAGAGTGGGCTCGGGGAGGAGTAGCTTCAGGGATGACACCTGTGGGGGAAATAAGACTCGTAAGTGGCTGTGGCTGCCTACTTCCCCCCTCCCTTTTGGACACCCCCCCCACCGGCTTTAAAAGCAACACACCGGCAGCCACGGCCAAAGGGTGCGGCCCTTTGGGGCCCTTCGGGGTTCTGAGGGGGAAAGGGGGTAACTCCCTGTGATGCTGTGTAGATCGTGGGGGTTAGTGATGTGGAGATGGTAGGGCTAGCTCCCTCCAGTGAGAGGGGGGTGGAGCTGGCCACATGTTCCCTGGTGGCAGCAGGGGACAGGAATGATTGCTGTGGGACCTGCCCGTGTGTGGGGAGGTGTTGGAATGAGCTATTAGTGGGGTATAAATATGTGATTAATGTAATAATGTATTAGGATATTATGTTAATTTGTGTATACTGTATTGAGCTGGGTCCCCTGTGTGGGAATACACCCAGGAATGTATTTCTTTTGTGAGCCACCTCGAGTCGTTTTCGAAGGAGTATGGGATATAAATTAAATGGAAATGAAAAAATGAAAAAAAGTCGGCAGCCAAGCGGATCTCCAACAGGAGGGAGTTCCACAGCCACGACGCAGCCACAGAGAACACCCTCCTCATAGTAGACACCCGGGAAACCTGGGAAACCCTGAGGAGGGTTCCCCCAGCCAACCATAGGAGCAGTGCCAGGACCCAGAGGGTGAGGCAGTCCTGCAGATAGACGGGGCCCAAGCTGTTTAGGACTTTAAAGGTCAACACCTTGAATTGAGCCCGGAAACTTACCGGCAGCCAGTACAGAGAGCAAAGCACCGGTGTGATATGCTCACGTTGGCCCATCCCCATTAAGAGACGGACCGCTGCATTCTGCATCAGTTGCAGTTTCCAAACCAGCACCAAAGGTAGCCCCACGTAGAGTGCATTACAATAATTCAGTCTTGAGGTAGTAAAAGTATGGATGACATTGGCCAGATCCAAGTCTGAGACATTCGGCCTAAGTCGATGCACCAGATGTAACTGGCAAAATGCCCCTCACCACAGCCATCACCTGAGCATCCAGGCAGAGCTGTGGGTCCAGAGCACCCCCAAACTCCATACCTGAGAAGCCAGGGGGGGCAGATCCCATCAGTTATGGGCACCACCCCTCGGCCTTCCCCACAACCATCACCTCCGTCTTGTCAGGATTTGGTCTCAGGCGGCTCGCCCTCATTCAATTCCCCACAGCGGACAAACACCTGGTAAGCACCGAGACTACAGGGCCTGAGTTGGAGGAAAATGAGAGATATAGCTGGGTGTCATCAGCATATTGATGACACCTCTCCCTAACAACCTCTCCCAGAGGCTGCATGTACACATTGAACTGGAGAGGGGATAAATGGAAGCCTGCGGAACTCCACATATGAGGCCCCAGGGGGAAGATGAAAACTCCCCCAGCACCACTCGCTGGGTTCTCCCAGCCAGGAATGAGCGGAACCATTCAAGAACAGTCCTGCCAATCCTTGTCCGGTCACGTAACTGAGTCACCAACAACTCATGATCAATGGTATCAAATGCAGTTGAGAAATCTAACAAGATCAACAGGGTCGAACGACCCCGGTCTAAGTCATGGGAGAGGTCGTCGGCCAAGCGCAGCCACAAGCGCAGTCTCCGTGTCATAACCCAGACAAAAGCCTGACTGTGAGGGATTAAGAAAATTAATCCGGTCCAGATGCCCTGAAGCTGCTGAGTCACCTCCCTAAAAAGGGAAGGTTAGAGACTGCCCAATAACTGGCAAGGACATCAACATCCAAAGGTGGCTTCTTGAGCAAGGGCTGCACCACCGCCTCCTTGATACAGTCCAGCACCCTGCCCTCCCCAAGGGAGGCGTTGACTATCCCTGCCAGCAACGACCCCAATGTCTCCTGGCTAGCCTTAACCAGTCAGGATGGGCATGGATCTAATTCAGAATTGGTGGTTCGAACAGTCCCAAGAGCATCCCTTGCATCTGAGGGTCCCGCCGCCCGAAACTCATCCCACAAAACAGGACCAGACGGGGTTTCTACTGCCTCAGACCCATTCTCTGCTAAAAAGTCGCATCAAAACTGTGGTGAATTTGAGCGATTTTATCCGCAAAAAGTCCACAAACAAATCACAGTGAGCATTTGATGGTTCCAAGTCCAGGCGGAGGAAGGCTGGACTGACCAGTCCCCTCACCACCCAGAACAGCTCAGTTTGGTGGGATTCAGCGGATGCAATGCGGGCAGCAAAGAAAACCTTCTTTGCTATCTACACCACCATGGCATAGGTATGTAACCAGACTCTATGTCGCAACCGGTCCACTTCACCGTCGCTATAACCACTGCCCTTCCTGCTTCATCTGCCGCAGCTCACCCGTATACCATGGGAAGCTGCGTTGTTGGCATTTTGGGAGCAGACACCTGGGAGCCACACAGACAATGGCCTCAGTTAACAAGATATTCCACCTCGACACAAGGTCATCGAGCGAGTGGCCATCAAAGTCAGAGGAAATTCCCCTAGAGCTATCTGGAACCTTCCATGTTCCATAAGCCTTCGGGAGTGAACCAACCTAACTGGTTCCACACCCTCCTGAGGGTCGACATGTGCCAGGAGATCCGCCCAGAGGAGATAATGATCCATCCATGACAAGGGCACTGTTGACACCTCCCCCACCAACGGATCCCCTGCCTCAAGGCTTGTGCAAAACATCATGTCCAGGGTATGTCCTCCAACATGTGTGGGGCCTGCTACTCTCTGAGACAGGCCCATGATTGCCATGGCAGCCATGAACTCACGCTCCATCCCTCCCAGGCTGGTGTTGGTATGGATATTGAAGTCCACCAGAACTATCATCCTGGGGGACTGCAAGACCACCTCCGACACCAACTCAGTCAGTGCATGCAGGGAGGTTGCTTTACAGCTGGGTGCATGGTATATCAGCAGTATCGCCACTCTGTCTCTGTCCAAATCCAGCCCCAGATGGAGACCCTTTATACCTTTATACCCAGGAAATCTCCTTACAGACTAGGCATCCTTAAAAATAATGGCTACACCACCCCTGCCCCCCACATCCCTCCAGTCATGGCTGATGCTGCACAGAGGACTCAGCTGGAACAAGATCAGCCAATATAGGGCCCGATTCTTTGTCCAGCCATGTCTCCGTAATACATGCGAGGTTGGCTGCCTGGTCAAAGATCAACTCCCGGACTTCAGTTGACTTGTTAGCCACCGACCTCACATTTAGCAGCATCAGACCAAGGCCAGGGGCCCTGTGAACCCCAGTCACCTCACCACCTGCCTGGGGGCCAGTGAGCAGGACAGAAACACAAGTCTCAGTCTCAGTCTTGTGTTCAGTCTCACAAGTCGAACCTGCCTCCCAGAAGAGCCATAATTCCTCCAGCCCAGAACGACCCCCATGGCTGCAGACCCCCCCCCAGTTCTGCTCCACTGACCCCCGAAGGATGCCCCCCCAGCCCCCCAAGGGAGATCCCCATCCCCCAAGACATCCCCATCCTCCTCTACCACTAGAAGATCCCTCCCTCTCAAAGGGCTGCCCCCTCCCTCACACCGAGGGGGTCAGCCTTTCCCTCCTTAACCCAGTCCCCTTATCCCCCTCCCTCATAAAGAAAACAACCTATCCCCACCCCAATTCCCCATTAAAACAACGGAAAAAGACTCCCCCCTTCCAGTCCCACTGAGGGCCACGCCTAAAGATGCTTTTGGTCGCACAAGGCCCGGAGGTCCTGGCCGTGTGCCCTGGCCCCGCCCCCTCCTTCAGAAGTGGGAGGGGGGAGTTGGTACCTGTGTCTCCGGGAGGTGGTGGGTTAATCCAGCTGCGGCAGCACCATCTGGAGCAGCAGTGGCACCCAGTTAAGCTGCTGGGAGATGGAGCTGCAGCTTCTTCTGGGCCGGGCAGTTCTTTGTTAACTCCAAGTGGAGAGGTGAGTCAAAACCAGTTCCCTGTGGCACAATGGAGATGGCAAGGGTGGACATCTGCACTCCAATTGCCGGGGGGGGCGAGATCCATGAGGGCAGGGTCTGTTTGCCCCCCAGGGTCTGTTTGCCCCCCTCAAGCTAGAATGGTTGGGCACCCAAAGTGTTTGTTCCTCTGATGCCCACTGAACCGTATAGACGCTGTTCAATGAGAGTTTGCTACTGCCTTCACTATAGGGCCACGACTGTGGCCATATAATTTATCTATTGTGTTGCTGGCAAAATCCCAGTGAGAGTCTGCACCAGGGCCCCCAAACCCCCCTGTATCTATGGGCTGGCTGGTAAGAGCCCCCCGCCCCGACACTCTAGATGGCTGCACTAAGAATTCATGGAGAGATTTCCTGGTTGAGTTGTTCCAAAGGGCTTTGGCCTGGCAGCAAGTGGAATTCCTTTTCTCCGTTGTGTGTTTAGAAACAGAGGCAAAAAGCTTACTTCACTGGCACTCGCTCTGACATGAATCCAGGTGAGACTTAGTTTTTTCTTTTAAAGTTTGGGTTCCTTTGAATGTGATACTCAAAGCAAACAGAGTAGCATGAAGTCTCTTGAAGGCAGAACAAAAATAATATCCGTATGAAACTCCAGAATGAGACAGCCATGGCAAGAGGGAGGATTAGTGAAAAACTTTTACCTAATCAGAAATTTTTCAATGTAACTTTTTTTTATGATGATGATGATTGATTGATTGATTAAAATGTTTACATTGCAAAAAAGTATCCCCCAGAGACCCTTTTGTTTGAGAAACTTTTTGCTGGAATGTATGTTTGGTTTAACTAGCAATGCTTCTGACAAGAAAAATAATTCATCATCTTGGGCTAAACAGGCCAAAATCAAATGTCAGAATTTTTGATTCAAGGAAAAAATTGATTATTTCAAGATGAAAATATCTCTCTCTCCTTGTCTCTCTCTCTCTTCTGTATTTGGAATGTTGTCGCCTAACTAACCCAATTTTTCTCATCTACTTCTTGGTGAATTGAGGAAAGTAGATTTGTTTCCCCACCACCAAAGAGGTGAATTTTCCTGATCACAAGAGAGTGCTCAAATGGTTCATTAGGAAATTGGAAACATCCAAGAACCAAGGAGCTTTGGGCCAGACTGAAAGTAGGGATTTTTTTCAAAAGGTAATGTTAACTAATTGAAACACTTTATTTGTTTGAAACCATTCGAAATGGAAATTGTTTTACTTTTCTTCTTTTCATTTCTTTGAAAAAATTTCAGTGAAGGTTGGACTATATATTCAAATAAATAAACTAAAATCGGAAAGTTTATGAAACAAGCTTGGGGTGAGCCACGGATCGGGTGGTAGAGCGCATGCGTTGCATGTATAAAATCCCAAGTTAAACCCCTGGTATTTCTAATTCAGGATCTCAGGTAGCACGTCTGGGGGAGGCCTCTGCTGGAGACCCTGGGGAGCTGGATTGAAACCCCTGCTGCCGTGTCAGGTTGTGACAATTCTGCGCTAAGACAGACCATTGCTCTGACTCAGTTAGGCAGCTCCTTAGAACTTTCAATGCTGGGGGAAATAGCTTGGGTTTCACAAGGCCTGGATAGGTTAATACATGGCTCTTGGCCAGGTAGGTTTGAGGGATGTAGCCTCTGCGTGTTGGGGGATGGGAGTGGACGGCAGGGAGTAGATCACTCCATTGGGACTATTAGTGCCCAATTCAGGTACCTGATGTACCGGAAACCCATCTTCCACTCCCAATTTTTCAAGTTTCCATTCCAATTTATGATCCGTAACTGGAAAAATAAGTAAGTTCATGGTAACAGACTTTTCCAGTTTTCAACATAATAAAGTACCTGACATGGTACTTGGAAAAGCGGGTATCACCCGCGGGTACTGGACTGGGCATCGGTTTCAGCTCTGAAATGTACAACCTGTTGGGCACTTCTCTGAAGCATCCAAGAGTGACCACGGTTGGAGGGTCAGGGCTGGGTCTCATCGGACCATTGTTGAGACCCAGGCGAACACTTTTTATGTTCTAAAAAGATGTGGATTTTTTCAAAAGAATTCTGAACATTTTTTTTCAGAATGTTATTATTTTTCATGAATACTTCCAGATGATAAAAACCTGCTGATGGAAATTTTCATTAAGAAAACAAACAAAACCAGGCTAATCTCGGTCGCTTGGGAGAAGTACCCAACAGGTCACCCTGGGGCGATCCATTCTCTGTTGTTCACTCCCAGCCCCTGACAGACAGAGGTTACATTGTTCAGTCTACTTGGCCAAGAGCCATGAATGGGCCGATCCTCCTAGAATGTGTCCAATCCTTTTTAAACCCAGCTATACTACTGACTTTGACCGCATCCTGTGGCAATAAGTTCCACAAGTTAATTCTGTGTGGAGTGGAAAAAATACTTCTTTTTATTTGTTTTGAATCTGCTACCAGTTAGCTTCATAGAGTTGCTCTTAGTTCTAATTCTTTTAAAAGTGCCTGGAGACTTTTAAAAAAAAAAAATCATCTGTTGTTTCCCAAAAAATGTATTTTCCCTCCCACTTCCACTTAGCTCCTTTAAATGGATTTAACTGGATATTAAATAGATTTTAGGCTTTTATTGCATGCTAATTAAGGATCTGGGAGAGAGGCTGCATTCTCACCTGTGGCAGCAGTGATGGCAGCGGGAGGGGCGAGGGAGACGCGGCAGCGTGAAGGAGCAGGAGGCCGGGAAAAGAGCCAGTGCGAATGGGGATCTGCGGTGGCTTCTTTCACGCATGTCAGGGCACAAAATCCTGCCCTGACATGCACAAGAGAAGCCGCAGTAGATCCCCATTCGCAATGGATTTTTCCCCGGCTGCCGGTTCCTCCACACTGCCGTGTCTCCCTCGCCCCTCCCGCTGCTGCCACCACCACCGCGCAGGTGAGAATGCAGACTGATTGTGGACAATACACTGAAATCCTCAGCCCAGTGAGCATCAGTGGTCAAAAAAGCCAACAGACTGTTAGGAGTTATTTGCAAAGGGATAGAGAATAAAACTGAGGATGTCATAATGCTTCTATACACAAATCAGTGGTGCAACCACACCTGGAATAGTGTGTGCCGTTCTGGTCGCCCCATCTCAAAAAGACATCGCTGAACTAGAAAAGGTAGAGAGAAGAGCAACGAAAATGATAAAGGGTACAGAACAGCTTCCATACAAAGAGAGGCTCGACAAGCTGGGTCTCTTCAGCTTAGAGAAGAGAAGACTGAGAGGGGTTTATAAAATCTTGAGTGGTGCGGAACAAGTAGATAGGGAACCAGTTTTTACCCTCTCAACTAGTACTAGAACTAGGGGACACTCCATGAAACTAGCTACTGGCAGATTTAAAACAAATAAGGGAAGTACTTTATTATTATTATTATTATTATTAGACATTTATATAGCGACCGTCATATGACCTGGTGCTGTACAGAACATAGAATTAGACGCGGTCCCTGCCTGTGGCTTACAATCTAGAAGACAAAGGGAAGGGGAGGGGAGACAGGGAGAGGGGACAGTGGGAGAGACAGGGGAGAAGCCAAACAAACATTCAAGCGGATGCGAAGTACATGTGCTTGGCTTTGTTACAAAGAGGTTGGTAGCAGCAGTCAGAAAAGGAGGGCCGACAGTAGGAGTAAGGGGAAAGAGTAGCAGGCATTGGCAAAGGCAGCAAGGAAAAGGCGGGTCTTGAGGAGGGATTTGAAGGAGTGGAGGGAGGAGGCAAGGCGGATGTGAGCGGGGAGGGAGTTCCAGGCATGGGGGAAAGCGAGGGAGAAGGGTTGAAGGTGGTTAGGCGAGTAAGAGAAACGAGGGAGAGTAAAGGAGGGGACAATGGAATATCGGAGAGCGCGTGCAGGAGTGCGTAGGGAAATTAGGTCAGAGAGATAAGGGGGAGCTTGGTTGTTGAGCGATTTGAACGTGAAAACCTGGAGTTTAAACAGGATACATTCAGGAATGGGGAGCCAGTGAAGGGAGAGGAGAAGAAGCTGCACGTGATCGAAGTGATGGGCAGAGTGAATGACCTTGGCAGCGGAGTTTTGGATAGCAATAAGGGGGGACAGGTGAGAGCGAGGGAGGCCAGCAAGGAGGAGGTTGCAGTAGTCGAGGCGAGAGATAACCATGGCATGAACAAGGATTTTGGCCGAGGAGATAGATAGAAAGGGGCGGATGCGGGCAATGCTGTGGAGAGCGAATCGGCAGAATTTGGCCACAGAGTCAATGTAAGGTTTCAAAGAGAGGTACGTGTCAAAGATGAAGCCCAAGCTACGGACTTTGAGAACAGGATGGAATATTACCCCATCGATGCAAATGGTCAGGTTAGAGGGAGAGGAAGGGGAGGGAGGAAAAATGAGGAGTTCAGTCTTGGCCATGTTTAGCTTGAGTTGACGTCGGGACATCCAGGTGGAGATGTCAGAGAGGCAGTCGATGAGGCGTGAATGGATAGACGAGGAGAGAGAGAGGGTAGAGAGATAGAGTTGGGTGTCATCAGCATAGAGATGGTATTGGAATCCGTGGGAGGCAATAATTTTGCCAAGGGACAGGGTGTAGATAGAGAAGAAGAGGGGGCCAAGGACAGAACCTTGGGTGACCCCAACCGAAAGGGGAAGGGAGGGGGAGATCGATTCAGGGAGGGAGACATTGAAGGAGTGGTCAGAGAGGTAGGAGGAGAACCAGTCACAGTCAGAGCCGCGGAAGCCCAAAGAGTAAAGCAAGTCCAAGAGGAGCGAGTGATTGAGTGTCAAAGGCAGCAGAGAGGTCAAAGAGGACAAGAATGGAGTAGTGGCGCTTAGATTTAGTGACAAGTAGATCATTGGTGATCTTGACCAGGGCAGTTTCAGTAGAGTGGAGGGGGCGGAAGCTGGATTGGAGAGGGTCAAGGCAGGAGTTGGCGGAGAGGAGGTCCAGGCAGCGGGAGTAGAAAACATGTTCCAGAAACTTTGAGGCAAAGGGAAGGAGGGAGACTGGTTGGTAACTAGAGGGGTCAGATAGGTCCAGGGTAGGCTTTTTGAGGATGGGGGAGACAGTGGCATGCTGGAAGGCAGAGGGGAAGGAGCCTGTGGAAAGGGAGAGATTGATGACATGTAGAAGTGGGGGAGCGACAGTGGGAGCTACAGAGGTCAGGAGGCAGGAGGGGATCAGGTCAAGGGGGCAGGTGGAGGGGTTGGATGAAGAGAGAAGAGCAGAGATTTCCTCGAGAGAGGCAGGAGGGAAGGATGTGTGGAGGGAGGGGGGTGGGGGAGGGGGTGGGACGGGAGCAGGGGGTGGAGGCGGGTGGGAGGCAATGTCCTCAACGCATAATTAACCTATGGAATTTGTTGCCAGAGGATGTTGTAAGGCTCAGTAGTATAGCTGGGTTTAACAAAGGACTAGATAAGTTCTTAGAAATTAGTTTCATTAATGGCTTTTAACCAAGTAGCTCACGGGATGAATTTCTTACTTTCGGGAGCTGGGAGTGAACAACGGGAAATGGAATTCTCATTGTGACTGTTGGTTCTTTTCCCATGCAATCTAGATTAGCCACTTTCAGAGGACGAGATGCTGGACTTGATGGACCATTGGTCTGACTCAGTCTGGCACTATTTACTTTTTATGTTAATGTGTTTAAATGTATGTTGTAAAGCGGTCTAAGTGCCATTTGACAAGGGTGGTGCTGTTACTATATAAATAAAATTATGAATGAACATTTCTTATTTTATTATTATTATTATTATTATTATTATTATTATTTTAAAGGGACTGGCTCTAACAGAACAGGGGCTTATGAGCAGGGGTAGCGGGGGCACTTTCTCATGGAACCGGCCCCCTTCCAGCCCCTGCACCATGCACATTCCAAGTTAGCTATGACCTTCTTAAATCAGGTGTTTTGCAGTGGGTGGATGGGGAAGAGGAGGTCAGGACTCCTGGGTTCTCTTCGCTGCTGGCTGATGTTGCGGCCTTTGGAAGTTGAGCTTCCTGCACCTATGAACAAAAATGCTTCATTCCCAGCAAGCTCTCTCCCCATTCACCTCCAGATGAACTAGCCCTCCCCCACCCCATCCATTAAGATTCCCATAGGAGAAAGAGGAGACAAGCAATGCCTCCACATGAGCTCGATCCCTGCATACCCCAGAGCAGGCAAGTTACTGCCACTGCACTTTGGGGCCAGCGCGAGGAGCAGAACAGATGATTGCCCCCCCCTCCCCACTGCATGGGTCAGCAGGATGGGTGGGTTGCTGTTGGTCACCCCGTCAAGTCCCATGGGAGGCCGAGGAGCTGACAGATGCCTGACCCTGCCCTACCTTCCCACTGTTCTACCCCTAGCCATGATGTGGCCACGTGGGACTGTTGCTAGTGCCCGCTGTTCCGAGCCCTGGGCCTGCTGCGAAAGTCGCCATGTGTCAGGCCTTTGTCTAGGGACGCAGCACATAGCAGTGAGCTATCCACCCCACATGCAGCGGAAGGGAAGATCTGGTGTGCAGCAGGCACACAATGCACTGCATCAAGTGGTTAGGCTGCCCAGAGTGGGGTTCCACTGCCCACAGTGCAGTAAGTTCCCCCGAGAGCATCACACCAGCAGGCATATTGATTAAACATTAAGTAAGAGAAGCAGCTGAAAGGATGGCAAATGGCTAAGAGCCAGTTCTGGCCATCAGAGAGCCAAGCTCACATCTCTGTGCTGCTACAGATCTCCCCTCTGGTCCCCATCTCTGTCACGGATCGGCTAGTTCTACCCTGCCCGTGCGGCTGGGAATGGGAGCACGGGTGTGAATCGCATTCCTTTCAATGGAACCTGGGCTAAGTGCAGCTTCTCTCTGTGGAGAAAATAATAAATATCCAATAATTCCCTGCTGTTGAGAGGCATTTGGGTAATTTCTCAAAGTTAATACATTAAGTCAATTAAAACCCAATTAAAATAGTATAAAAGGAGAAGGTAAAGGGAGAAAAAATACATTGAGGGGAAGCAGCGACTGATCCGCTAAAAGTCCCTGGAGAATAGAAAAGTCTTCCGGTGGTTTTTGAATGTGAGGGGGAAGGACTGAGATGGACAAGACAAGAGCCGCACTCAGGGCCCGCTGCTCTTGCCACCGTGGCAAAGGTCGGATCGCCTGCTTAACATGCAATGGCAGGATCCCCAAACGGCGAATGGTTTCTGACCGCAGATAACCACCAGGGGGGACGTTCCCGATGTAGCTCTCAATTATCACCAGGGCCCTGAAGATCAGCAGCGTAATCTTAAATTCAATCTGCCGCGCAACAGGCGGCCAATGCAGAGAATGTAGGGTTGGCGTCATATGATCACGGCCGCTCAAACCAGTCAGCTGAAAAGACTGAGATGGCTTTTAGATGAGGCATGGGGAAAGCCCCGCTAGAGAGGGGTTTACAATGGGACATCTTCAAACCTGAGCTTGTTTTCAGTGGCCGCTGCTTCAGAATGGGAGCAACATCACTTCCGGTAGCGCAGGAGAATGCCTACACCCCTCTCCCACACGCAGGTTTCTCTCTCTACATATCTTCGGTCTGAACTCTATTGTTAGGTGGCAAGCACTGGAAAAATGGGAGCTGCATCCATACCTGAGATTAAAGCAGAAATAGATAAAACTGAATGCACCATTAAGATTAACAATCAGTCATTTCCCAAACTCTACTGTTTTTTTTACTCCAGATAACAGAAAACGACCCTCCTTGAAGTTGCAAACATTCAACTCCCGTGCATCTCTCCAGCAATGATGGCTCTTTGCCCTGTTCCAGTGTTTGTTACTAATGGAAAAGTGAAATTAATTGCATGCTAAAGGTTGCACTTGACTGAGATGGAGTGAAATGAGCGAACGTGTCTGTAGTGCATCATTCAGGCCCTGACACGCAGCAACAGGAAATCAATTAATCTCTGCTGGTGTTTGTTCTTTCTGGTGCGAAACACTGTATTAATTTGCTCAGTGCGAGTGGTCACTGATCATTGGTGTGTCCGTCTCAGAGATTTAATGAGATACTATTCGTTCCCAGGACAATGGACGTGTGTTGCTTGGAGTTTACCATTGGCTAATGGGATACTTTTCTCATTCTATCCTGTTATTTCCCCTAATTAAGTGGTCAGTTCTTGTGGATGCTGTAACTTCAGAGAAAGGGCTCACGTTCACTTAGCCCTACCATAATGTGCAGAGAGATTTGGTTAATGTGGCATTCGGCCCTAGCCACTGTGTTAATACTTTATATAGTCCTCAGACTGTCCTGTTTGGACACAAGTTGAAAGTCAATGAGGATGACAGATCCTTCTTGTGCACGGACAGGGCAAGATGCAAGCAGAACATTTTGAGCCTGTTGGTTGGAAATAAAAGTGTTCCTCTTTATCTGAGCTCCTGGAAAAATTCCAAGCAGCCCTTTGGCTAGGACAGACAATGGGATGTCTACTGATTCCTTGTCAACCAAGACTCATTGCTTTACAGGAGAGCTGCTTTGAAACAGTTCCAGGAGAATGGAATGGCTGTCAGAATTTCTATCACAATTCCAATCCCACGATTTGCGCATGCAACAAAATGACAGCTGCGTAGACTGCGGCGCGGTGGCCACCATTTGGCCATTTGCACAATCACCGAACACCAGGGGTCATTTTTTGCAAGTGTAGAACGGCCAAAAACTTGTTTTGAACATTCCGATTGGAAATCCGAAAAAATGATTGATTGTTCCCATTTCCAGCTATAATGCTCCAAATGTCAGGTTCCATTGGAGACAGATTCAGAGCAAAAAAATTGATTCTGCTCTACTTTACTGTGGATCTTCCTGAATTGTTTGGGGAAGGCCATTTAAAAGAAGGATCAATCAGGTTTGTCCCCTAATGAGATCTAAGAGGGCAAGACCTGATTCCTGAGTGAAGGGACAGACATTGAAATAGCAATTTCTCCAAAGTGTAACTAGCACAGTCTGCACGGATTTATATTACTTTAAAACTGCCACTTTCTGTATCGCTAGTTTGAACCTGTTTTTTAAATTATTATTTATAGCTTGAACTTATTTTCTTTATATAAAGTTGTATTTTACTTTGAGTGTGAGCAGGGATCATTTTTTTAAAAATGAATTGTTGGGGCCCAAGCCCACCCCAGAAGCCACACCTTCCCGCTCAGAGCGCATCAAAGCAGGGAACTCCACCCTATTCTCCAGCTAGTGACCTCTCAGAGGACTAACCTGCCTCTCTGCAGCTGAATATAAGACAGGAGTTTGTGTGACTCAATCCACGTGGTGCCAGCATAAAGGAGGAGCAGGGGAGTTGTCAATAAAAGCCAAATAAATCAACCTGCAAGGTGCTTTCTGATTTTCTATCCACACCCCGAATGGCCAATATCAGCTTTTTCCCGGTCTTTTCCATTTCCAGGTGCACTATTCAGTGGGAACATTTCAGGCTGAGCCCTGAGAAGACCCCCCCAGGTCTTGGGGTCTCTACCTCTTGGGGCATCACCACAGCGTGGGTGTGAACATGCGTGCACGTGTGCATGGGGGGGCAGTTTTGTTGAACATAGCAGAAGACTAGAGTGAGTCTCTGTTTAGATGCAGAGATGAAACTCCTGCACAAAGCTCTTCTGTTGCTCTTTCAGTGCTTTACAGCAGACATTGGATTCAAGGACAAGCCCCAAGAAGTAGAAAGAGGCCGCATAAAAACAGCTCACAGTCAGCAGGATTTGGCCCACAACCCACAGGTTCCCCTTCAATGACCCTTTCCACCTGCCGTTTCTTTGTGGGAGGCAGCCCGGAAGCAGAGACTACCCTATAACAGGGCCCCAATCTACCCTCCCAATGTCCTTTTGCTGCACCCACAATTTTCCATGGATGGGTTTCATGATGTGCCAGATTGCCCAGATCCTGGATCTCTTGTGTGAGACTGACTTCTGTCCTTCTCAGGCAATCTTGGGGCATGACTACCCAGCCCAAGCAGAGGCGGACTGAGAGAGGCCTTGATAGGATCCCAGCACTCCACCACTGACAGCGACTCCTCGGGAGCTCCCAAAGCCATTGCTGAACCATCCCTGCCAATCCCCACTCCCTCTAGTATGGTCAAAGAAAGAAGAACGGTTCCTTCTCAACACAGCGTTTGATTCGCTCCACAGTTGAGATCGCTTCCACACATCTTAGTTCTATTCTCCGCAGATCAATAAGGTCCTTTGCTTTCAGAGAATTCTCCACCAACCAGTCCAGAGTACGTCAAAGACCATCATCCATCCTACCTTGCGGCGGTGTACTGCTACTGCTTATCATTTCTGTAGTGCTACTAGTCGCACTGGTGTGGATGGAGTACCCACTAAAATGGGTATACCCATCAGATTCTGGTCCCTGAGTCACACTGAAGATTTTGGATACTTTTCGTTACCCAAACCTGTTTTTGATCAGGTACTCAAACTATCAATATACCGACAACCGGCATACCAAAATAACAATTTTGTCCCAGATTTTGGGGGAATTATTTTGGGGGAATTATTATGGGTTTGGGAGTTGAAAATTCAGTACTTGAAAAATCATTACTAATCCCCCCCCCCAGTATTTGAACGGTATTTGTGTACCAATTCAGATATCCGAAACAGTACCCCAAATGGTGGCTATTTTTATCATACTGCAGAGGCACAAGGGGCCTCTCATCTTGCTCACATTCCAGCTCCAACACAAAATGAACACATGCGTCCCCTGGGACAGCAACACCCCTGCCTTTTTGCACCCCAGCCAGGCCCAATGCCAGCAGCAAGTGTTATGGTCACCGTGAGCTGACACTGTCTGCAAGACCTCCCCAGGGATGTCTCTGACAACTATTGACTGTAACTGTGGGACTAGAGTGGGTTTTTCCAAATTGTCAAAACCTTTCTAAAATGTCCCGATTTTGAGGGAGGTCTTCACTCTGTGCTTTCCAACAGATGCCATAAATCTGCTGCCCCAGTAGTTCTCTCACTTCTCCAGCAGATGGCAATATTATTTATTGGTTGGTTTGTTGGTTTGTATTTTACCAAGTATTTTTCCAAGTACCAAATACTTATTCCCCTTATATAGCGGCAGGGGAAGCCTCTATAAGGAGGTATATGCCCTTGGCTCCCCTTCCTGCCTGTTCCCCATTCCCTCAGCCCCATTCTCTGCCCCCTGCAAACCCTTTCCTGCCCCATCTCTTTTGCTCAATCAAGGGTTTGGTCCAGCTCGAATGAGGACACTGGGAATGGCTGAAATGACGGGGAGCTGGACGGAATGAGATGTAAGAGGCCAGAGAGAGTGGCTGGAAAGATGCAGAGGAAGAGGATTGGGGCTGAAAGACCAAGGCAAAGTGTGGGGGCCTGGAACCTTATTTACAATCTCCAGGCTTTGGGGAGCATAGTTAGAGCATTAACTCCTCTCTTCAACTAAAGGTTTTTTCATCCAAGAATTGACATTGAGACCATGCTATCCCTGTAAGGCTCAGGGTGGGTAGAAACTGTTGTTTTCCCTGTTGCTGCAAATGGCAAAAACTCAGTGAGCACCTAGCTCGGAATGTAAGCGTAAACGTACATTTTAAAAAATATTAAAATCCCCTAAACTCCTCCTCCCCCCCAGTGCTGGGCCAAAAAGAAAGGTGACCGTGCCCTTTGAAAGAGGCGCATTTGTCCTATTTGTTTGAGCTTTAAGGAAACCAAACCAGCTTTGTTTTGGACGCAGATATTCCTAGTGCTAAAGAGTTCTAACGACGTACCAAAAACTGAACCCATGAAGAAACCAACCAACAGAAATGAATGAACAATGTAAACAAAGGAAGGGAAAGAGGCAAATACATGCATTTTCCCTAGAACAATGACTATAATTTGGAGGCTGTTCAGCTGTGAGGCTGAGGATGCCAGTTAGATTCATGAATATCCCATTGCTCACTCACTTCAGCTTTCACCCTCTTAGGGGCCACTCTCCAGTAGCGGCAGTGGCAGCGAAGAGTCAGGCACAAGCAAATGGAAATCAGGGGAGGAAAGGAGGAGCAGGGATCTGTACAGCCTGACAGCCATGTTGCTGAGGGTACGCAGGCCTCTCTGTCAGAGGGTGGGGAAGAAGACTGACTGCAGAGGGGCCCTTCAGGAAAGATGGCGCTAACGGAGCCATTGTCTGTGTTTTCCCAGCTGCGCTGACCCCTTATGCCAGCACCCCCATCTGCACATGAAGACCCTTAAAGCATGCAGCCTCGCGGACCTAGGAGGACCATGCGATACCTCCCTTCCTTGGCCAACCCCACATCTCCTGAGTCCCAGTGGTTTGTGGGTCCTGCCCCTGCAGGATACCCCCAAGTGCCATGCCGGGCCACCTGCCTGACACTGCTAGAACGGCACAAGCAGAATGTGACTATTTCAATGCACTTTGTCACGGTGGCGTCTCACTGCTAACAAGGAATCTGACAACAACCCATCATTTATTATTCATAAAAATGGTGGCACTTAAATTGGAATGGAAGTTTATCGTCTCCTGGATAAAAAAAGTTGTTTAATTACCCAGCAACTACGCATGGCACCATATGGGCCTTCCTGCTCCTGCCACCTGCCGAGACGCTTAGCAGACTCACTCCCAGGCAGACCCCAAAGTCAGTGGCTGAGTCAGAAGTGGCGAGATGCACCCATGGCCTCTTGGGAACTGTGGAAACTCCTTAGAGATCTCTGGGTTCTGCCATAGGGCTGGGGGCACTGCAGTGCTCAGACAAGAACCCACAACAGAATGGGCATTTTTACACACACCTTTAAGTTCAAGATTTTTCAATCTTCTGGGTTTGCAAGTTCACAAGTAAGTTCTGAATTCATTCTTCACACACACACTGCCCTGAGGCAGCCTAAAGTATCCACAGCTGTAGATGTGACAGACTGTCATGGAAACCAAGTTACCACAGCTGCCTGGAGCAAAGCAGTTTACCAGGAGAACGTTTTACACACAAAAGTTCTGGGAGAAGTTCTACGCAGAAGTTCAAAGAGCCGATGTTTAAGATCTGAGTGAGTGATTTAGACACACAGAAAGTTCAGGATGTAACAGCAAACACGCAGCAGAAATGTTTGTGCAAAAACACCCATTGTGTTGTATAGTGCCCTGAGCTCATTTTGAAAAGGGGCCACCACAAAAATAAAAGTTACAAATTTATTTTTTATTATTTATTATTATTTGGTAGCCAATTAGTTCCCAAAAGACTACCCGATGTACTGCCTTACTGAACTCCCATATGGATCTTGTGGCCTCACCTACAGATTTACTGCCCCCCCCCCCCCGATTTAGCGAACCCCTGCATAAGTTTAGCAGTTTCCCATTACCAAAAATTGGTCAGTAAAACAGAATAGCAGTGTCTCGGTCTGGTAATGCCTGATTGTGGCACAGTTGAGCCACAAGATGGTTCAGGAGCCTAGATGCATCACAAAATGGTGGCCTGAGTAGAGCCAAGATGGCAGGAAGTAAGAGTGTTTGGGGCAGGGCTCCAGGTATAAAGAAGAGCCAGCCCAGGAAGTAGGAGCACTCTGCTCCTGACCACATCTCTAGAGAGGCTGGCTGAAAAGTCCCTACAGGAAGGAGAAGTTGGGCCAAAGAGAGAAGCATGACCACTGGAAGCCACCCCAGGAACTGTTGTGTGGCTAGGCTAAGCCTTATGCAATTGACTTACATGCTTGCGTGAAGACTAGCCAGAGGTTTGGTGCCTGGCCTAAGGACTATAGTAATAAAATGTTATTATGACTTACCCTTTGATACTGTTGACCACTCACTCTTGCTGGATTCACTTCACTCCCTTGGCTTCCATGGCTCCATCCTCGACTGCTTCTCCCCCTACCTCTCTGACTGCTCCTTCAATGTGTCTCTTGCCAACTCCTCCTCCTCCTCCTCCCTCCCCCTCTCGGTTGGGGTTCCCCAAGGCCCTCTCCTCTTCTCTATCCATACCCTGTCCCTAGGCAAACTCATTGCCTCCCACAGCTTCCAATATCACCTCTATGCTGATGACACTCAACTCTATCTCTAAACACACTCTCTCTCTCCATCTATTCAAGCTCGCCTCACCAGCTGTCTCTCTGATATCTCTACCTGGATGTCTCAATGTCAACTCAAACTCAACATGGCTAAAACTGAACTCCTTATGTCCCCCCACCCCCATCCTTCCTCTCCGTACTCTCTGTTGATCCTTTTTGACGGGGTCACCATTCTTCCCGTCCCCCAAGCCTGTAGCTTACGCTTCATCTTTGACTCACCCCTTTCTTTTAAACCCTACATAGACTCTGTTGCCAAATCCTGTTGCTTCTCCCTCCATAACATTGCTAAAATTCTCCCTTTTCTCTCTGTCTCCTCTGCCAAAACCCTTGTTCACACCCTGGTCATCTCTCACCTCGATTACTATAACCTCCTTCTCACTGATCTCCCCTTTCTCCCCTTATGTCCCTCCAAAACTCTGCTGCCAGGGTCATAGACCTTGCTTGTTGCTTCAACCACGTGAAGTCCCTCCTCTCCTCTGTTCACTGGCTCCCCCTTCCTGAACGAATCCTGCACAAACTCCTAGTCTTCACCTATAAAGCTCTTCACAACCTTTCTCCCCTCCACCTCTCTGTGTTAATTTCCCTCCGTACTCCAGTCCGTGAACTCTGCTCCTCCCCTGTCCCCTCTCTCACCCTCCCACGCATCCTCTGCTCCCCTAACCGCCTTTGTTCCTTTTCCCTAGCAGCCCCCCATGCCTGGAACGCCCTCTCTGCCCACATTCACCTCACCCCCTCCCTTCGTACCTTCAACTCCCTCTTCAAGACCGACTTCTTCCGCTCTGCCCTCCCCGACTCCTCGCTCCCCTCACCTAACTCCTGCTGATACCCTCCATCCAGTACAATCTGTTACTTGAGCTCTGTGTACTCATATCCTCACCACATGGATGAGCCAGCTGTCATTCTTGATGTAACCAAGCCAAGCGTGTGCACCTGGGACCTCGCATCCTCGTGAATGTTACACTCCTTGTCCCTCCCTCTGTTCCCCTTCCTTCATCTCCCCCACCCCCATTTCTCAGATTGTAAGCCCTAGGACAGGGACCGGATCTATTCAATTAATTTCTAATGCACCAGGTACATTGCTAGTGCTATATAATAATAATAATAACCCTTGAGTGTCAGTTCACTTTGGAGCCCAATCCTGTAAGCACTTATGGCCGGCAAGACCACGCCCTGCGACATTGGTATTTTGGGTAATCAGGTACCCGACTCAGTATTGAGGTATTAGCTGTGCAGAGCAAATGTGCAATCTGTTCTGTTCCCGCATCTCTTGGCACAGATTAGTGATTACCGCAATGCTGGGTGGATTCTCCGTCCCTCAGCGCTCGGAGCAGTCCCCGGTCCTTCAAGTATATTTTCCGCGGGATAGTCATGGAAGGAAGCATGGAGATTTCCTGGGCCCCTCTCTGGCATATGAAGGCAAATGGGCTGGGGAACTTTGGCAAAACAGGGCCGACATTAGGGGGCACCAGAGAGAAACCAGTGGACGAGCAGGCAGAGGGGAAGGGTGTAGGAGAGGAAAGAAGACTCTAACCCTATTTTTCAATGTGTGGGAATTCTCTTGCAGGTTAAAAATGTGGCTCAGGGAACCCCCCATGGGGGTGATTTAGATGCACCTCGCTGGGCTGGATGTCTCCCGGGCACCATTGGAAACAGCTGTGCTGGGTGACTGCTGGAGATTTTGAGACATGACATGGATTGGTAAGAGCTTGGCTACTGGGGACTTACCTAGTTCGTGTCTCAAAATTTCTGGGAGTCATCCAGCGCTGCTGCTTCCGACAGTGCTTGGGCGATGTCCAGTCTGGCAAGGAGAATCAAAATCCCCACCTCCCACCCCACGGCGGTTTGGCCATGCCACATTTTTAACGTGCAGGAGAAATCCTGCACACTGAAAAATGCCCTTATTTGGTGAAACCAGAACTCAAAAGCAGGGTTAGCAAAGGAAGAAGGGGAATGCAAGGAAGAGAGACATTCAATTATTATTCACCACCACCACCTCGAATTCTGGAGGCAGGTGGGAAAGTTTTCTTTTTGGAAAAGCATTTGGCAGGTGGGATGAAGATTGGGGTGAGTTGATTTCTGGGGTGAGGGTGGGGATTTTTTAAAGGGAATTAACTATTTTATTGTATTTTTAAGGTTTCATTATTGTAAGCCACCCCAAGCATTTAGGGAAGAACGGGGTATAAATGTAAATAAATAAATGAATAAATAATGTTTTAAAATATTTGTGCTTCTGTCAACATTGGAATGTTTTATACTTGATTTCACATTCATTTTAGGTCACTCAAATCCTCAGCTCAGTGTGCAGCAGAGGGCAAAAAAGGCAAACCCAATGTTAGGAATCGTTTGGAAATGGATAAAGAATAAAATGGAAAATATCATAATTTCAAACTCCTCCGCTGCGAGGAGTTTGCCACCTACTTTGCAGCCAAGATCGCTCAGTTCCAGAGTAACTTCGACACCGGGTTGGATGCCATAGGAGAGGAGCGTGAGGTTATGGAGGCACTGTCCAGTTGATATTTCTGGGAGGACTTTCAGGAATGACGCCGGCCGATGCGGTGAATGTCTTGGGGTCTGTTCGAGCTACAAGTTGTGAATTAGATCTGTGCCCATCCTGGTTAGTAAAAGCTTCCAGGGAGACATTGGGGTCAGTTCTGGCGAGGGTGGTTAACCCGTCCCTTTGGCAAGGGAGGCTGTCACCCAGTCTCAAGGAGGCTATGGTGCGCCCCCTGCTGAAGAAGCCTTCGCTGGATGTGGACGCACTCTCCAGTTACCGTCCTGTCTCTAATCTTCCCTTTTTAGGGAAGGTTATTGAATGGGTGGGGGCTCTGCAGCTCCAGGCACATCTGGACCGTATCGGTTTCCTTGACCCTTTTCAATCTGGGTTCTTCCCTGGCTACGGTACTGAGATGGCGATGGTGGCTTTGGTGGACGATCTCCGCTGGGAGATGGATGCAGGATGTTCTACATTCTTGATCCTCCTAGATCTCTCAGTCGCTTTTGACACCGTGGACCATGAGCTGCTGCTGAGATGGCTGCCCTGGGGGGTCTGGACGGGACTGTCCTTGGGTGGTTCTCTCAGAGAGAAGCCAGTGGGTGGTGCTGGGAGTTGAAACATCTAGCCCCCGGGAGTTGACCTGCGGCATTCCGCAGGGTTCAATTCTGTGTCCGCTTTTGTTTAATGTATATATGCAGCCCCTGGGGGAGGCCGTGAGAGGGTTCGGGGTGCATTGTCACCAATATGCTGATGATACTCAGCTGTACCTCTCATTTTGGACTGACCCAGGTCCCTCTGTCTCGTTGCTTTCCCAATGTTTGGAGGCTGTGGCAGATTGGATGCAGCAGATCAGACTGAAGCTCAATCCTGATATAGATGGAGGTGATGGTGGTGGGTAGGGCGAGGGAGGTGCCGACCCCCCTGGTGGAGGGGGGGGGCTGCCCTCCCATAGCCCAGCAGGTTCGGAGTCTGGAGGTGGTGTTGGAGCCGGGTCTCAGTCTGGATCGTCAGGTGGAGGCAGTGGCTAAAGCCACCTTCTGCCAGCTGTATCTGGTGCGGAGGCTGCGTCCATACATCTCCGGGCCCGACCTGGCAGCTCTTATTCATGCCTTCATCACCTCAAGGCTAGACTACTGCAACGCGCTCTATGTGGGGCTTCCCTTGGTTCTGAGTCAGAGGCTGCAGCTGGTGCAGAATGCGGTGGCCCATCTCCTTACGGGGATGAGGTGACGGAAGCATCAGCCTATCACACCTGTGCTCCGCACTCTGCACTGGCTGACTATAGTGCACCGAGCCGAATTAAAGCTGTTGGTGTTGGTTTATAAAGCCCTATACGGTCTGGGCTGCTCATACCTTGGGGACCACCTCACCTTCCGTGCCCCAGGGTGGCCCCTGTGGTCTGCCAGGGGCGCCTTCCTGGAGGTCCCCCATGTTAAATGGGGGACCACGATGGAGAGGGCGTTCTCAGTGGCTGGGCCGCAGCTTTGGAACTCCCTCCCAGAGGAAACTCGCCTGGCCCCAGGTCTGATGGCTTTTTGTCAAGCCTGTCAGACCTGGATGTTCGCCCAGGCCTTAGGAGGGGAGGGTGGGAGGGCAGGGGAGGGAGGGGGAATGTTGGGGAGGTTCTTTTATTGTTGTTTTATGTATTTTATTATTGTTTTAGTTGTGAGCTGCCCCAAGATGCTGTAGGCATGAGGTAAATAAATAAATAAATAAATAATGCTGCCATATAAATCTATGGGGCAACTGCACCTTGAGTATTGTGTGCAATTCTGGTCACCCCATCTCAAAAAGAACATTGCTGAACTAGAAACAGTACAGAGAAGGGCAATCAAAATGATCCAGGGTTTGGAATGGCTCCGTATGAGGAGAGGCTGGATGGGTTGGGGCTCTTCAGCTTGGAGAAGAGACAGCTGAGAGGGGATAGGAGAGAAGTTTATAAACTCATGAGCAGGGTGGAATGTGTAAATACGGAGCAGTTATTTACCCTCTCAAATAATTCTAGCGCTAGGGGACACTCCATAAAACTAACTGGCAGATTTAATCAAATCAAATCAATTATTTTTTCACTCATTTAACAATTAATTTGTGGAACTTATTGCCAGAGGAAGCGATACCAGTTGATAATGTAGCGAGGTTTAAAAAGGATGGGCTCATTCATACTTATTAGGCAGGTAGGTCATGGGGACGTATCCTCTGAATGTCGGGAGCTGGGAGTGACCAGCAGGGAATGGATCGCCCAATGGTACCTGTCGGGGACTTTTCCCAAGTGACCGAGATTGGTCACTGTTGGAAACAGGATGCTGGGCTGGATGGACCATCGGTCTGACCCATGATAACAGTGGCCAGGGGAGGCTGGGGGTTTTAATGGTGGAGGGGCACTGGGGTAGTAAGGATGGGTCAGTGGGCCTAGGGGCAGAACCTAGCCTAGGGGTGGAGCCAGGGATACGGTAGGTGGAGCCAGGTCATAACCCAGCCAGCAGCGAGGAGTTCCCAGGGTTAACATTGGATGGACATCACACTACTTAATCCAGCAATTTCAGTTAGGCAGGTTATATTCACCTCCTCTGCCAGGTTTAAAAGCAGGCAAATCACCAGGCTAACCATTACATCTCACGATTTCAAAACCTCAATTGAATCATGGGGCATTAATTATTAATTCCCCCTCACCCTCTGCTGCGTGTGTGTTGGGGGGTGGGGGTGGGTGGGGTTTAGCATTTAACACTCCACATCATCAAGTGAACAAAACCCATATACAAACCAGAAAACCACACATAAACACCCCAAACCATGCCCACAAGCCCCCAAAGGCATCCCCAGCAGCCAAACACCTGTGCAAGCACACAGGCCTTTAAAAAAAAAAAGGCCAGTTTCAGGGATGCATTGCCACCAAGTCAGACACATCCAGACCAGCATCCCTAGTAGCTTCACCAACAATCTGCCTGTTCAGAACACAGACCCCTTTTAAAAAAACTGTTTGGCACTTTCGAGGCTGTATTCCCACCAAAGCAGACCCCGAGTCCAACCAGCATCATCCCCAGCAGCCACACCTTATCCCTGGCAGCCAAATGCCTGTCCACACAAACTACTTTCAAGCAGCAGCAGGAAGCAGCAGTGAAACAGCGAAGGGACCATTTTTTAAAAAAAGGGTAGCCACGACCAGTGAAACCACAAATTTACAAAATGGCCTCTCTACTCATGCTGGGAGAGGAGAAGGAAAGCAGCAATGCATTCATTGATGCATTGCTGCTGCTTTCCTTCACCCCTCCCAAGCATGAGTAGAGAGGCCATTTTGTCATCATGCAAACACAGAGCAACACCCTCCCCCCCAAT
>QEPC01005917.1:435788-514223 GCA_003113815.1 Sphenodon punctatus
TACCTTAGGGACCGCCTCGCCCTTCGCGCCCCGGAACGGCTCCTGCGGTCTGCCGGGGGTGCCCTCCTGGAGGTCCCCCGTGTTAAGCGGGGGGCCACGATGGAGCGAGCATTCTCGGTGGTAGGGCCACGGCTGTGGAACTCCCTTCCGGAGGAAGCTCGCCTGGCCCCAAGCCTTTTGACATTTCGGCGGAACTGTAAGACCTGGCTGTTTGCCCAGGCCTTCGGGAGGGAGGGGGGGGTGATTTTAATCCCCTGCCCATTTATTCATTTGGTTTTCTAGCCCTGTTTTATATGATGTGTTTTAGATGATATATTTTATATTTGTATTTTAAGTGAATTTTAATATTTTATTGTTGTTGTTAGCTGCCCCGAGCTGCATTGCAGGAGGGGGCGGGATATAAATCTGTAAAATAAATAAAATAAATAAATAAATATGCTGATGACACCCAACTTTACCTCTTGGTTTCAGCTGATCCAGGTCTGGGCATCTCGTTGCTTACCCAGTGTCTGGTGGTTCTGGGGGACTGGATGAGAATGAGAATCCTAACAAGTTGGAGGTGAATCTGGTGGGGACGGCCAGGGGATGGAGATCCCCATCATTGATTGGGTTCTCCCTGCCTTGGTTCCTCAGGACCATAGTCTGTGGGTGCTCCTCGACTTGCAGCTCCATCTGGATGCCCAGATGCTGGCTGTGGTGAGGAGTGCCTTCTGTCAGTTACATCTGGTATGGCGGATGAAGCCGTATATCTCAGACTCTGACCTGGCCACCATCGTCTATGCCTTCATCACTTCAATACTGGAGTATTGCAATGAACTCTACATTGGGCTACCCTTGGTGATGGTTTGGAGACTCCAGCTGGTGCAGAACGCGGTGGCCCGCCTCCTCATGGGGGCGGGGCACCATGAGCATATAACACCTGTGCTTCACTCACTTCACTGACTGCCTGTAGTCTTCAGGGCCCAATTCAAGGTGTTGGTTTTAACCTATAAAGCCTTAAACAGCCCCATCTATCTGCTGGACTGCCTCACTACCGAGCTGCATAGCAGGATGGGGCGGTATAAAAATCTATGAAATAAATAAATATAAATAAACTACCCGGGTTCTGGATCAGCCCCCTACGATCAGCCGGGGACACCCTTCTTGAAGTCCCCCACGTGCGGTGGGGGGCAACATTGGAAAGGTTGTTCTTGGTGGTGGCACCACAGCTGTGGAACTCCATGCCAGTAAAAGTCCACCTGTCCCCGGTTCTTCCCTCCTTCAGACACCACTGTAAGACCTGGCTATTCCACCAGGCTTTTGGCAGGAGATATGGATAATGGGGAGGGGGGTTGTAACTTTTTCTTTGGATTTGGGGACCTTTTAAACTTGACTTTTATTGATATGTATGCTGGTTTTATGTGCTTATTGCTTTTATTGTAAGCAGTCCCGAGCTGCCAGAGGCAGGAGGGGGTGGGTGGGGGATAATAATAATTAATAAATAAATAGAGCGCTCACATCAGAATGCTCTATTTGTCAGAGCTTCTTTCCCTCTAGAGAGCTCACAGTGGACTGCCCTGTTTCTGGGGTACTGAGATAAGACCTGGAACAGATATATCTGGTTTGTACCCTCAGGCAATACTCATGTTTCTGAGTACCGTATCGGCTATTTGATGGGGCACCCCATCACCGATTAAGTATCTACATGCATGAATAATTGATCATTTTTGGTTGATCTTTTGCAATTTCCTGGTTACTGATCAGTCAATCAGGATGGAAAAACAAAAATTTGGAATGAAAAAACAAAATATTGGTACCAGAAGTCTGGAATTGGGAACTGATATTGTGGGACATTCCGGAACATTGGGTACCCAAATTGAGTTGTAATCAGGTACTAATGATTAGTACGCAATATTCTGGCATCGGTTTGGGTAGCAGAAATGTTATGTAGATTCCCATTTTGCAAGGACTCCTTTCGGCTCCAGCCCTGGGTTCATCTAGCCTTAGCATTTTTCAACTGGATATTATGTCAGCCAGATTAAAGTAGCCTGCTAGCAAATTCCCATCACCTCTGGCACACATACTTTAAAATACTCTAAGGCCACATTCAAACCTGACGCAGAAATGGCACAAAAGACCCATGAGACAAAGACGTGGCAGCGGGAAGAAGCCTGATGCCGGAATTAGCACCGATGTGAACAGGGTTCTGCCACCTCTTAGCTTGTACTTGTCAAGGCAGAAAATCCAGCCTTTATAAGCGTAAGCAAAGCCACAGAAGAACCCTGTTCACATCGGTGCTCCTTCCGGCATTGGGCTTCTCCCCGCTGCTGCGTCTTTGCCGCGTGAGTTTTTTTGCCGTCATGGCCGCATCAGATGTGAATGCAGCACAGATGTTGAGATCATTCTCTCCCAGTTGTTTCCATGCCTTCCTGTCGAAGTCTTGATGTCTTTGTAGTACCCCTGGCTCTGAATTTCTTCATGCTGGACTGTGATGAGAGGGAGTATTGTTCCACAGTCCTATAGATTACTTGGGTTTCTCTTTCCTTTGTTGATAACCTTCAACTATAAAGCACAGGAATTACTTCAGAATCTTGTGTTGGACTGTGAGAAAATGTAAGTGGCATTGATAGAACATGCCTAGCCCATTAAGAGATTACTCCTAGATTGCCATCGTTTCTGCCCTTGGAATAGTATCTTTCTCTCCTTTTAACCTTAAAACCAACTTGTGCATTGCCTTATTGATTGCTTTGTCTGCATAAATACCAGTCAGAGCAGAATGCAATGGCTTGGACGGACTCTCACAAACAAAGAATGACAGGAGTATTTTATCTGCCCTGAAAAGGCTGCATTTGCTGCTGTTCAAATACTCCATCGATTTTAAAAGAGCTCTCCTTACTTATAAAGCATTAGAGGGGTTTAGTCTGGAATATCCCGTTGATCTCCCTACTTCTGATGTTCTTATTCCTTCATCTCTGGCTTTCACGCCTGTCCAGGAGTGGAAGCTTGGTGTGTTTTTTGGTTTTAAACAGAGGCTGAAAATGTAACTTTCCAATTGTTAGCGCATTGATTTCATGTCAGGGTGTTGAGCTGTTTTATCTATTGATGAGCTCCATAATGCCTGTGATGCGCCACATGAAGAACTCTGCAGGAGCAGGCAGTCATATAACTGGATGCCTCGACAACTGAAAAACACATAGACCATCCCCTAATGCGCAGTTTCTAAAAAGTAGAGAAGATTCTGCCCCTTCCCTTCACAGAGTCAGGCTGAAACTCACCCTCGTGATTTGCATGTTTCTTGGCGAGAATCACGGTTCTCGGTTACATTGCGGCCATTCATTCAACTCCTGCTGATACTCTCCATTCAGTACAATCTGTTACCTAAGGTCTGTGTACCCGTATCCTCACCACACGGAGCAGCCAGCCATCATTCTCCATGTAACCAAGCCAAGTGTGTGCACCTGGGACATCACATCTTTGTGAATGTTACACCCCTTGTCTCTCCCTCTGTTCCCCTTCCTTCGTCTCCTCCCCACCCCCGTCTCTCAGAATGTAAGCTTTAGGGTAGGGACCATGTATATTCCATTACTTTGTAAAGCACCAGGTACATTGCTTGTGCTATATGAATGCTTGCTAATAATAATAAATCAATAATAATGACCTCTGTGATGAGCTTGGCTCTTTCCTTGTGATTGATAGTGATGGGAAAGGAGCTGGGTCCCTGCTCCGCACAACAGCTGAAAGAGAAGCCCTTCTAATTCTCATGAGAATTCATGCTGGGGACCTCTCAGGATACAAAACTAGAGGAATATGGATAATTAAGGCTACACAAATGAATGAATAAGCAGACAACAGTATGTTGCTTTCATTCATTTTCATTTAAAAAATAAAAAAAATAGAAATCCATACAGAATGGCCTTGGTGTCCATTTTAATTTTCTTTTTCTTCAAATAAATCACTGCACATGCACGAAATGGCGGCCAGATCGTTCTGCACATGAGCAGCCCTTTCCAAACTAGTGCCGGCAGCATTGCCACCATTTTGGAGCCAGGAAGCCAGTCTGCACATGTGCAGTGCAATGGCCGCTTTGAGCATGCTCAGACTGCCTTCCCTTGTTCTGAAAAGGGTGTGCACATGCACAATGGGCCGGGGACACGCATGGTGATTTTTAAAAATATTATTTTTTAATAATTGAATAAAGCCAAAACCCCACTAAAAACAAATGGGTTTCCCATGACCCCCCCACCCCCGAATGAATAGTTTTCATCGAATGAAAATACAAAAACAATTGTGTTGCTTTCTGCACCCCTCCCCTCCAGGACTCCTAGGTGCTTGATGTGGCATGTGCCCTCCCAATAACCCTGAGATCCCTGAATGGCAGCAAGTCTCTTCCCATCCACTTTGCTCCACTCTGCTTGGTAACCTTTCCCACTTGACTCTCCTAGGGGCGAGGAGTTCTCCGGGCTCTTGTTAGATACAGCCAGGATGTTGGCTAGAGGAAATGAACCTAGAACCAGCGCTTATTGCTGCTTCGCAGTGTGTAGCTGCGGGTGACCCATTTCTGGATGAGATCATGAGGCTCCTCCACTCCCGTGCACACTTTGTTAGCACCTTGTGGGCTGAGGAGCATTCTGGGTACATTCCCTATACTCCCCCCAACTGCTCCCTGTCACTGCGCGCAGTGTCATGTTTTGCATGAACATTGGCTTGTGACAGGAAGGAAGTTTGTCCCAGACTATTTGTTCCTTAAGAGCAGGAGGGATTATCCAGCCACACAAGCTACCTGGGATGGTGGATTCGCCACCTATCCATTTTGGGAAAGGGATTCACAGGTACAGAGTGGCCCCAACATGCACTTTGCATGCACTCCATTCTTTTTTCTTTGCTTTTCCCCCTTGTGTTTCTCGGCGAGAATCCAGCAGAGATGAATGAATGGCCGCAATGTAAAAAAACACACCAAAAAACCCCACTTTACTTTCCCTCCCCAGTCCAGGCTGTGCGGGTGGAAGGGGGGACACCCCCACCCACCCTGCCCAGCCTGGTTTAAAAAAAAAATCCCTCCTGAAGTCCCTGCTAGTGCGGATTCTGGGCCGCCACCGGCGACCCGGAGCCCGCACCAGCAGGTATGATCCCTGGGGTGGGGGTGATTTAACACCTCAGGGATCAGATCACCCTAGTCCTACCTCCCCACCCAGGGATCGCCCACCTTGCACTCTGGACGGCGGTGGCAGCCGTCCGACTCCAGTGGCTTCAGCGCTGGCTGTGGCTGCCAGCTTCAGCGCTACAAGTCCTTCCGGAGAACGTCTGGGTTTCACCAGAAGGCCTAGTAGTGCTGAAGCCAGCAGCCACAGCCAGCGCTGAAGCCGCCAGAGTCGGGTCGCCGCCGCCGCTGCCACTGCCGCCGCCTGGAACGCAAGGTAGGCGATCCCTGGGTGGGGGTGCCCCCCCTTTCACCCGCACAGTCTGGGAGGGGGAGGTTTTTTATGTTTTTTTCCATTGATTTCAATGGGGACAGTCTCCCATTGAAATCAATGGAACAAATCCGGTACCGGTAAACCGGTACACAGATCTGGCAATCCGCTTTTTAAAAATCCGGTAACCAGTAAATCTGGTAGCCGGTATTTGCCCCGATGTCCCACCCCTAGAACTGGGCAGCGAGGGAGAAGGGATGAAGGCAGTTAGGGGAGCAGGGGAGTCGTGGGAGGGCAAGAGGGGACAGAGAAGGAGCGAAGTGCACAGGCTGGAGCACGGAGGGAAATTAGTGCAGAGAGGTGGGGAGGAGCAAGTTTGTGAAGATCTTGATAGGTGAAGACTAGGAGCTTGTGCAGGATTCGTTCAGGAAGGGGGAGCCAGTGAAGAGAGAAGAGGAGGTGAATGATTGTTATTCTCCTCACAACCATCTGTTGCTCCTCTGCCTACAGTTCTTGTTAGGATGCTGGTCTAAATCAAAGATCCTGAAGATCATCTGTTGCTCGTCTCCCGAGGAAACATGTATGCAATTCTTATTGAAGTATTGGTGTGAATCAAATACGTACTTCTAAACACAAACATTTTCAATACTGAACACTAATTACAAGAACTCATGACCAATATAGACTCCATTTTCAAAAATCCTTTAACAAGAGTTTTTCCTGCCTAAAGAGAACAAAAATACCATGCTTGGTAAAATGATTGAAAGAAGACAGAGCAGTGGTTGGTCTCATTGTGTCCATCTGGCATTAAAGTGCCCAATCTATATATCCAGTATGTTTCTCTTTCTGCAGCAATTGCTGCTTATTATTCCCCGGGGGTACTCCATCAATACACAGGAATGTAAGGTTTCTACTCGCATGGCCCTTCTGAATAAAATGTGACACCAAAGGCTCCTTGACTATCTGCCGTCTGATGTCCCTGCAGTGCTCCAGAATCCTGGGCTTTCCAGCCCTGATGGACCGGTACACCTAGCCTAGAGCAAGTCTCAAGGACACATGATTAAATAAACAACTGACATTATCCAGAATGTAGAAAAGTGTGACAAAGGAAGTTTCCTACCTGTGCTGGGATGTGTAAACGCTTTAGTGGGTATACTATGTTTACAAGCCACGCCGTTTCCACACCTAAAGTGTCCCACTGGAAGGGATGTTTGAGGTAAGGTATTTTCCAACAATTTTTGTGAGTGTTTAACATCTGTGTGTACTAAAAAATCTCTAATGGATTTTGTTTTTTTTAAAAGCAAGCACAGGTTTATTTTCACATCCTCGTATGTATTTCACCAAATGCCAATGTTTTAATATAGCCTTTTTGATCATCCCAGATCCTGGACTAAAGGTTAATGGAGACACTAGTCTATTCAATGGCTTTCTTTCTTTTGGGCTTAGCAAGGACTCTCTGCAGAGCTGCACAACTTTGAAAAAACTTTTCCTGAGCAAGCACCTTATCTGGATATCCTTTGCTTCTTAACTTCCCCATGCAGATATTTGCTTGCTGCATAAATGTAGCATTCCTGCTACAATTCCTTCTCATTCAAATGAGCTGCTTGTAAGGAAGATTTTCTTTAAGGTGCGTTGGATGATTACTTGCAAAATGAAGTAGGAAATGGACATCTGTATCCTTTCTGTATGTTCTGGTCTCAATTTTACCTGACTTGTGCTCTATATTGATGTCCAAAAAAATGAATTTTGTTACAATCCTATTGGAAATCAAATCTTATGTTCTCAATGCACCTATTCAGGTATTCATAGGAATCCTCAAGTTCCTCTATACTCCCAGTTCATAAGAAAAATAAATCATTAAGGCGGAGCTAACATTCCTGTTTAAGTGAGCCATTGATTTCAATGGGAGTCCTTGGGGCAAATTCCGCTGACTTGCGATTGGTATTGGCGGGGTTTTCTCTTTCATCCGGTCAGTCAGAGAAAATGTGGCTGCATACCGGAGTTGGGAATGTTCCAGATTATGTGCTTTTGTAACATTTCTATCATTAACAGATTTTTTTATTAATTAAGAGGCTGTGATAGAGGTGTTCCCTTTTAGAGCATTATTTGAGAATTGGGGTAGGGCAGGGTTTCTGGTTCTGGGGCCCGCGGCTCTCATGGCGGTGCTGAGGGGGCTTGAGGTTGCTACAGTTACAAACTTAAAGGGAGCGATGTAGGGGGGGAAGGTGGGACTGGTGTGTGGGAAGCAGCAGAGGAAGATGATGTGCAGCTGAAGTACGTGCAGCCCGAATGGCAGGGGGATGGAGCCGGCCGGGCTGACTGCCACTGCCCAGCCCCGCCGGGATGGAGGAGAGTCAGGGGTGGTGGTGGAAGGTCAGACGGGACATACTACAAAGGAAGCGGTGGTGTAGAGGTAGATCTGCTTCATGGTGCAGTCCAGGAACTACCGGACTGCCATTCACCCAACCCAGGGCAGGCGAGGAAGTTGTGGCACCGGGACAGACTCTTTGCCGCTGCAGTACTCTTGCCGCTGCAGCCATCTTTTCTCTGAGCTTGGCTCCGGTGGAAGGAGCTGCAATCATGGTGGAGGACCCACCTCCCCCTTCTGGCTGCAAATGCTCCCTTCAGAAGGAGAGCCAGGTGAAGCCTCCAGCTGGGAACCCTCTCATCCTGGGGACCTCCTGACCCCCCCGGTGGGGAAACAGAGACCTACCTCTCCCATCCCCAAGGACCCCCACACCAGCAAGAGGACTCCCCTCAGGGACTCCACCCCAGAATTGGGGGACCAGGGACCCCCGTCCCAACCCAGGCATCCCTCCACCCCAGGACCAGGACTCCCCCCCCCATCCTGGGGACTCCAACAGACGACTGGGAGAGCAGGGAGCACTGCATCAACCTGGAGACCCCACACCAGAGCCAGGGGAGTAGGGCCTACCCCCCCATCCTGGGGATATCACTAATTCAGAACAGGGGCTGCCTCCCCTCCTGGGGACCTTCTTCAATCCCAGGGACACCCACCCCAAGCCCTTCCATTCCAGAGACCCCTACATACAGCTATCTGGTGCGGAGGCTGCACCCGTACATCTCCGGCCCGGACGTGGCCTCCCTCGTCCATGCCTTCATCACCTCAGGGCTGGACTACTACAATGCGCTCTACGTGGGGCTGCCCTTGATCCTGGTTCAGAGGCTGCAGCTAGTGCAGAATGCAGCAGCCCGGCTCCTCTTGGGGACAGGTTGCCGGGAGCACATAACACCTGTGCTCCGGACTCTGCACTGGCAGCCGATAGCATGCCGAGCCAGGTTCAAGGTTTTGGTATTGATCTATATGGCCCTTCATGGTATGGGCCCCTCATACCTCAGGGACCGCCTCACCCTCCGCGCCCCAGAGTAGCTCCTTCGGTCGGCCAGGGGTGTCTTCTTGGAGGTCCCCCGTGTTAAGTGGGTGGCCACAATAGAGAGGGCATTCTCGGTGGCCATGCCGTGCCTTTGGAATTGCCTCCCAGAGGAAGCTCACCTGACCCCAAGCCTTTTAACATTCCGGTGAGTTTGTAAAACCTGGCTGTTCGCCCAGGCCTTTGGGGAGGGGGGGTTAGGGGTTTTTAATCTCCTCCTACACTTATTTATTGTTTTATCATGGCCTAGCCCTGTTTAATTGTTAATATTATTATGATTGTTTTAAATTTTATATGGTTCTAATTTTTATGTTTTAAGATTGTTAGCCACCCTGAGCTGTTTTCAGGAGGGGTGGGATATAAATTGACAAAACAAACAAACAAATAAATAAATACTGCTAGGTGAGAGGGGATCCCTTTTACCCAAAGGATCCTCATCCTAGATCCAGAAGGAGAGACTCCTCCTATCCTGGAAATCCCCACCTCAGATCTGGGGGAGCAGGGACTCCCAACCCAGTGCCAGGGGAAGAAAAGAACCCTAAGGGTCTACCAGGGCCCAGGCTAGCTGGGGCCCCACACTTGTATGGCTGGGCAGCAGGCTGCAGCCAGATTCTCCCCCAATAAGTTCTTCTGCCTCCCTCACCTGCCTCTGCCTCCTAGTAGTGCTCCAGCAGCAGCAGCACATCAGACTGGTATATGAAACTGTATGTTTACAAACAACTCCTCCCCACGTACTGATCAGAAGGTTGTTGCCTTGTAAAGAAGGTTCTTTGAGATGGAGCCCAACGTTCTCACAACTGGGTTGTACACACTCACCCTGTTCAAATAATAGACTGCATGATGGTCTCAGCTTCTCTAGTATAAAAAGCACCAACTCTCCCCCTCAGAATGACAGTTCCTTCCAACCCTAGAAATATAAGGAAAAAATTCCATGCGGGGCTGGAAGGGTGGGTGTTGTGAGAATGTTTAGACCCATCTCAAAAGAACCTTGTTTACAAGGCAGCAACCTTCTGTTCTTCCTCGAGTGGCTCCTCACATGCTATTTTCACATGGCTCTGCCAGGTGGGGGGTCCGTGGGTGTGCCAGTGCATAGCCCCTCCAACTAAAAATTCCTAGTGACAGCCCTCCCCCCCACAACATCCCCAGCCACAATGTGACTTCCCAGCTCCCCAACCTGACCCCAGCCCCCACTTCTCCTCCCCCCCTCACGCAACATCCCCAGTCCAACCTAATCCACCAACCACTGTGCCTACCTCACTCACATGCAACAACATCCCATGTCCTGACCTGAACCCCAACCCCTGTTTCTCCCACCCCCACATAACTCCCCAACCCCAAACCTGACCCCGAGCAGGAGCGGGAGATGGGTGGCAGGCAGTGGAGGGTGCTTGGGGTGAGGGGGGAGCTGGCAGGCGGTGGAGGTGCAAATAATTTCCATGTTTTTTGGCGTTTATGTTTTCTTGTAATGTACAGAGTGGAATGTTTTTTAATTGTAATTGTAATTCATTTGCATGTTTTGGGGAGTTTAAGCTAGAGTCAAAATGATATTGTGATGTTTTTGAAGAGGAAAGTTTTTAGTTTTAAAAACTGTTGTGTATTTAAGGTTTTTTTAAACTGTAAAGTTTTTTGTTTTGGTGAATTTCAAGGGTTTTTTTGTGATATGATATATGAGCACATTAATATATTAGTTGTTGCACAACTTTTAAGTGAGTTGTGGAATTATTTTAACAACTGAATAGCACTAGGGATGATAGGAAGAGGAGGCAGCTCTGGGGTTATGGAGACAAGGCAACAGGTAGGTACAGGGGGTGGGGGATCAATTTGGGGCAGTGGGGGGTGACAGGTAGGAGTGGGAGATGGGGCTAAGAAGGGGGCTGGGGATGTTGTGCTGGGCGGGAAGAGAAGCGAGGGTTGGGGGTCAATTCAGGTTGGGGACGAAGTAGGAGTTAGGGTTGGGGGGTCAGCCGGGGGGGGCATGTCACAACGAAAGGGCAAGGCAGGGGGACCCCACAGGGGGAGCAGAGGGGAGTCGCTGCACTATGGGGCTGCCCCACCAGGCACCCCCAGCGCTGGCAGGCAGTGGGGCACACAGGCTGGACACCCTAACGTTGAGTCCAAACTCCTGTTCACAGGCCAGGCACCCGCTCGTGCGAGGGGAGCAGCTGTCGGCACCTGGCCTGCCTGGTCCAGTGCCAAACCCCACTCATCTGTTCCAGGCCCACTAGATGTGGGCCTAGTTCAAACCCCAGTGGGCCAGAAACGTAGGCCCAAAATGAAATTGGCCCACCGTCTAGCCCTACGAGATGCCCCGGTGGGTTATAGTGGGGGGAACCAAGTGGGCACATATGTTTTCGTGCCCACCTAGCCCAGCATGGGAGGTCGCCATGGCAGCCAACCAGGGCTGCCTCTTATTGGCAGCCATGGCTGCCCATCATGGCAGAGGGTGGGGCACTGGCTGCATCGTGGGTGTTGAGCTGGGCATCCATGTGCCAATCCCCTCCCTTCCTCCCTGTCTGGGTCAGGCCGAAGGGACATGTGTTCCTGCTCTCGGAGCTGACCCGGCTGAGGGTAGGTCTCCACCACACCCGGGTGGGATGACAGCCACCCATCACGTCTGTTAATATCCAGTGGTTCTGATGTTACACATGCAGCTTCCTCACGGCACAATGTGCCTGTAATGGATGGGCGCGCGGTTTCTATGTGGGTGTGCGCAGGATCCATGGGGTGCGGGCTTGGCCCCACTGTCTCAGAAATGTTCCTGCCATCATTTCTCCTACATTCTTCAAGGCAAAACTTCCTGTCCACACCGGACCAGTCAAATCTGTGCAGACCTGGGGAGCTGAAGGCTGTTTTACTCCTTTAAACTTTTATCTCAACTTAGTGAGAACGGAAAAGAAAAGTGATTGCCTTTTCCATGTTTGATCAAGGTAACTTCTGTCAAATACAGACCCGAGAAATTGATATCATTTCAAGATCATCCTCTTGCACTGGTTTCTTCCCTCGTAATGAATCATTCTAGACGGAGTTTGAAATACTAAGCTGTGGAAAACATGTCATGATTGACTGGGGACTCCACTCGGTGAGACAGCTTACTTCTTCCTTGCATTACCCTCTCTTCTAGGTACTGCTCCACTACGTGGATAATAGAGTGAGCTGGAGGGATCTCGCCAGTTCTTTCTAGGATTCTAAGGCTTATGGCAAAGGTCTTTCATCTCTTTAACCTGGTGGGATTTAGTTGCAAATAGACAAAAGAAATGTATTGACTAGAGCTCCGGGAACCATGCTCTCACTCTCCATGTCAACATGTCCAGAGCTCATACCTTAGCTGCACAAGTCTTAGCGCTACTGTGCAAAGCCCCTGTCGGAGTCCATTGCTGAGGGTTTGCCATACGGTAGCTGGTGCCTGCAAAAGCAAGAATGCCTCCAAAATCAGCAAGACTCTCTTTTTGTCTCATGTTTGCAGAGAAAAACCTTGCGGGACGTTTGTCAGCTTGTGGTGCTATCGGTTTGCCACATTAACATAGCAAAGCAGGAATAAAAGGCATTTCAAGCAATGTGCATCAATTTATTTAGCTCACTACTGACATGAAAACCTTTGATAAATTAAATACTAATAGCAAGGGAACAGTTTACGTTGTTATAAGGATGTTGTAAAAGGGGTCAGATGACAATAGGAATCAAAAGAGAAACACTTGGTATCCGCTTTCTCATTTAATTAGGCACTTTAGCTGTCCCATTCCTTACCTCCCAATTCTTCCTTTTTCCTTCTGAGACGAGCTTTCCTCTTTGCGGCTCCAACCTCTGTTTGTGTCTCTTCCTCAGCATCCTGATTTCTCTGCTCTGCTCCTCCACTACCGGCTGGTCTTTTCTTCTGCTCCCTCCTCATGGCCACACTCCTCCTTGAGAAGTACTCTCCTTCTCTGGTTGTTCCAGTAGTGAAGCTGATCCCACGTCCCGCATGTGCATATCCATTGCAAATACGTTGTGCCGCATGGAGGGGGGTTTGGATTGAGGCCAGGGTTTGCAAATCCTGATGCTGAGATGGAAAACCAAAACAAAAAACTTAACAGTTTAAAAAAACCTTAAATGCACAAGAGTTTTCTTAAAAAAAAACAAAAAAACCAAATTCAGTACAATTACAATTCAAGAAACCTTCCATTCCATACATTGCAACAAAACATAAACGCCAAAAAACATAGAAATTATTTCAGAATTTGAGCAATATTTAATATTTTAGGACATCAACATAAATGTAATATATGTACTTAATTCCTTACTATACATACTTTTATTCTTTTAAATCAATAACTAAACTTTCCCTTTTTTCCATTATTAAATTTTAATTTATTATCATAATTCGACAAGAAATTTTTTTTTCAGAGTGCATTAAGTCTGTTTCTACAGAACTTCATTCTGTAGAATGAATTGTATAATGTTGTCTGCACTCGTATTCTTAACTTCATTGTATGAACTGTATACAATTTGCATACATATAAATAACAGACTTAATGCACTCTGAAAAAATTGTTCCTTGTCGAATTATGATAATAAATTAAAATTTAATAATGGAAAAAAGGGAAAGTTTAGTTATTGATTTAAATGAATAAAATCATTTTATTGATTGTGTTGACAGTGGCTCTGTGGGTGGGTGTGGGTGGAGATGGGTGTTGGCCGGGAACAAACACTCAACAACATCCACTGAAAGTGGCATTTACACAGATTCCCCACCCATCTCCACCCAGGGAAATGCTCCCCACCCATTGGCCAACACCCATCTCCACCCAGAGGAACTGGGTGGAGGCATCATGTGTGCACAGGGCCCATGGTAATTGGCTGCAGTGGTGCCCTGCAACATGTATAATAAAATGTAACAAGGTTATGGGTGTTAGAGTGTCTGTGTAAAAAGGGCCAATGGGAGAACCAGAGAATGTGGAAGCCACACCTTGTCCGGTTTTGTGGGATCAAAATCCCACAATCAAAATCAAAATCTGACATGAAGGAGTTCTTGGGGCTGTTAGCCACCTCTTGTGAACTGGACCCATGCCTGGTCTGGATGGTTAAGGCCAGTCGGGAGACAGTGGGGCCATTGCTAGCGGGGGTGGTGAATGCCTCTCTTCAGGAGGGCAGAGTGCCAAGCTGCCTCAAGGAGGCAGTGGTTTGGACTCTGCTTAAAAAGTCATCACTTGACATTGACTCCCTTGCCAGTTACCGGCTGGTGTCTAACCTCCCCTTTTTAGGGAAAGTTATTGAACAGGTTGTGGTTCAGCAGCTGCAGAGACACCTGGATGACGTCAGTTTTCTTGATCCCAGGCAGTCCGGCCTTCGTCCCAGTTATGGCACTGAGACTGCACTTGTGGTCTTGGTCGACGATCTTCACCAAGGATTTGATCAGGGTCGACTGACCTTGTTGATTTTGTTAGAACTGTCCACTGCGTTTCATACCGTTGACCATGAGATGTTGGTGATGTGGCTGTGGGATCAAGCTGGGGTGGGCCGGATTGTTCTCAAATGGTTCAGCTCCTTCCTAGCTGGAATAACTCAGCTAGTGGTATTTGGGGATTGTTCTTTTTCTCTCAGGGATGTCACATGTGGAGTCCCGCAAGGTTCTATTCTGTCCCCTCTCCTTTTCAACGTGTACATGCAGCTGTTCGGTGAGGTCGTGAGACGGCATGGGGTGCGGGGTCATCAATATGCTGATGACACCCAACTCTACCTCTCCTTTTCATCAGACACAGACCCGGCACTCTCACTTCTTACCCCATTTTTGGCGACTGTCGGGGACTGAATGAGGGTGAGCTGACTGAAGTTGAATCCTGACAAGATGGAGGTGATGATTGTGGGTAGGACGGTGGGTGTAGCGGCTCCCATCATCGATGGGATTCGCCCTCCACTGGTGCCCCAGGTTTGCAGTCTGGGCATGCTCCTCGATTCTCAGCTCTGCTTAGATGTGCAGGTGGGTGCTGTCGCAAGGAGTACGTTTCACCAACTACATCTGGTGCATCGGCTTTGGCTGTATGTCTTAGATGCTGACCTAGCCACCATCATCCATCCTTTCATTGCCTTGAGATTGGACTATTGTAATACACTCTACATGATGGTTCGGAGACTGTAGATAGTGCAGAATGTGGAGGCCTGTCTCCCTTACAGGGATGGGCCGCCATGACCATATTACACCGGTGCTCTGGACTTTGCACTGGCTACCTACAGTCTTCCGGGTCCGATTAAAGGTGTTGGTGCCAACATATAAAGCTCTATACAGTCTGGGTCCCACATATCTGTGGGACCACCTCACACCCTGTGTTCTGTACCGGCCCCTGCAGTTCACCAGGAGCACCCTTCTTGAAGTCCCCCAAGTTGTTCAGGGGGCGACTGTGGAGAGGGTGTTCTCGGTGGCTGCTCCTCAGCTGTGTAACTCCCTCCCGGCGGAGGCCCGGATGGCCATGGACCTCCCCTTCTTCTGTTTTCAGTGTAAGACTTGGCTGTTCCACCAGGTTTTCAGTGAGGGATATGGGTGAAGGGCGAGGTTTTGGGGAAGGGATTAAGTTGGGGGGGGGTTGATTTGATTATTTTTATGTCCCCCATTGTGGTTATGTTTGTTTTAAATATACACCTTCGGTCCACTGGGGGCGCCTTCTTGGAGGTCCCCCGGGTGAGATGTGGGGCTACAATGGAGAGGGCATTCTTGGTGGTTGGGCCACGACTTTAGAACTCCCTCCCAGAGGAAGCCTGCCTGGCCCCAGGTCTGCTGGCATTTTGTCAAGCCTGCAACACCTGGCTGTTCACCGAGACCTTCAGAGGGGAGGAGGGGAGGGTTGGGTTGTTATGGGGGATGTGGGGGTGGATATGGGGACAGTTTTTAAATTTTTTGATGATGTTTTTTAAATATTGTTTTATGAATTTTATTGTTATTGTTATTGTAAACTGTCCCGAGATGCCGTAGGCATGAGGGGGTGGTGAAACAATATAAATAAATAAATACAAATATTTATACTGTTTTAAATTTTTTATTGTAAGCTGCCCCGAGCTGCCTTGGGCAGAAGGGGCAGGGTAGAAGTTGTTAAAATGAATAAATAAATAAAATAAAATAGGGTCTTCCCACTGAATTTGGCTGGGAAAGTTTGGGTACTTTTTGGTACCTGAAACAACATCCAATGTATGGTACCAGAATGTGCCAAAATACAGAAACACAATTTTCATCCTGATTTTTTTAAAATTTTATTCTTTAACTTCCAGTCCTGGATTTCAAGTATCAACTCACGATCCTCAACTCCTGTATTGACTCCTTTATAAAGAACTAAATACAAATCTCTAAAGATCCTTTATAAAGAACTAAATACATGTCTCTAAAGATCCTTTATAAAGAACTAAATACATGTCTCTAAAGATCCTTTATAAAGAACTAAATACATGTTCTTAGTTCTCAAACTCAACATGGCTAAAACTGAACTCCTTATCTTCCCCCCTCATCCTTCCTCTCCTTCCTCACTGTCAATAACTATTGATGGAGTCACCATCCTGCCTGTCCCCCAAGCCCGTAGCCTAGGCTTCATCTTTGACTCAGCCCTTTCTTTTAAACCCTACATTGACTCTGTTGCTAAATCCTGTCGCTTCTCCCTCCATAACATTGCTAAGATTCGCCCTTTTCTCTCTGTCTCGTCTGCCAAAACTCTTGTTCATGCTCTGGTCATCTCTCGCCTCGATTACTGTAACCTCCTTCTCACTGGCCTTCCCCGGTCTCACCTTTCTCCCCTCATCTCTGTCCAAAACTCTGCTGCCAGGGTCATCTACCTCGCCAGTCGCTTCGACCATGTGCAGCCCCTCCTCTCTTCGCTTCACTGGCTTCCCCTTCCTGAACGAATCCTGCACAAGCTCCTAGTCTTCACCTATAAAGCTCTTCACAACCTTGCTCCCCCCTACCTCTCTGCACTTATCGCCCTCCATACTCCAGCCCGTGCACTTCGCTCCTCCTCTGTCCCTTCTCTCACCCTTCCACGCCTTCCCTGCTCCCCTAAGCGCCTTCGTCCCTTCTCACTTGCTGCCCCCCATGCCTGGAACTCCCTCCCTGTCCACATCCGCCTTGCCCCCTCCCTTCATACCTTCAAATCTCTCCTTAAAACTCACCTCTTTCGCTCTGCTCTGTCTGACTCTTTATCCTGCTGAGCCACTATTCCTATACCTACGATCGGTTTACCCTTATCCTTGCAACATGGACCTGCCTGCTGTCATTCTCATCGTAACCAAGCCAAGTACGTGCACTTGAGACCTCGCATCTTCATGAATGTTAGACCCCTTGTCTCTCCCTCTGTTCCCCTTCCTATGTCTCTCCCCCAGCTCCTGTCTCTCAGATTGTAAGCCCTAGGGGCAGGGACCCTGTCTATTTTATTACTTTGTAAAGTGCCAGGTACACTGCTGGCGCTATATAAATGTTTGTTAATAATAATAATAATAACATGTCTCTAAAGATCCTAGGAATGTAAAAATAAAGGTATTCATTTTATGAATAATAATTTTTGAAAAAGATTAATCATTTAATATGAACATAACAATAGGAGGTTCATGTCTTACTGGACAAAGACTATGCCTCAAGTCCTGGATTTGCTGTATCCTAGAAAACTGAGTTAACATCAATCTTTTTAAACCATAGAAGTTGTATTTCCAGAAAAAAAAGTGTGGATGTGTCTCCAATTCTGTTAAAAGAAGGGGTGTATTTTTAAAAGTCTTTGAAAAAATCATGCATATATTTGTAAATAATACCTCAAGACTTCACAAAAATTAGAAAAAAATATACCAATATCAGTATTTGTAATAGAGACTAGGGCCTTTTTTACACAGACGGCGCAGTGGCGCCGATGGGTGGAGATGGGTGTGGATGGGTGGGGGAGCACACCCAGCGAACGCCCGGCACCGCCGTACAGGGAGACATTTACATGGGCAGCACCACGGGGGGTGGCGGGAAGGAAAGGGGAGGGGCCCACAAACACCCAGCGGCCAAACACCCATCCCAGGGAACACCCGGAACACACCCGTGCAAGTACACGGACGGACGGGAACGGCGGAGAAGCCCCGCCTGACACAGCGACAGCAAAACATGGCCGACTGAGGGCAAACGAAGCCACGCAACGTGGCCCCATCCCAGGGTGCCAGGACCGATGTGGGCGGGGCAGGAGGGAGGTGGGATTACAGCCACTACAAAGAAGTCGGCACCACACAGTCTCGGCATGGAGCCCAGACAGCCCAGCACAGGGCACCCCCTCCCCTACACACAGACACAGCAGAGCCGCACACACACAGCAGGCAGCAGAAGCACACAGGGATGGGAACACAGCCCACGGGGGGGCAAGGAGGGCGGAAGGCACCCACACATCATAGGCAACACCCCCACACACCCCGCAGAGGCACCCGCACAAGGGGAGAGGTCACAGCAAAGCACAACATGGACACACCAGGAAAGGAACACACAAGCCTTTATTAATACAGGGAACCAGCAACAGGGGGCAACAACAATAGGGCAGGGAGGGGGATGGGGCAACAGAAGGGGGTAACAGTGCCAGCAGAGGCAGGCCCGGGACAGAACCCCGGTAATACGGCCAGCGACCCCACACCCGGCACCAGCGCTCGGCCTCTACATGGTCCAGACAGTGCAGCCGCTCCAGGATGAGCAGGAGGAGCTCCACCAACTCCCCCTGCTCCCGGGTCCACTCCACAATCATGACTTGCACTGAAGGGGACAGAGGGAGAGGAGACATCCATCAGATCGGGCCAAAGGCCCCAAGGAACAGAACCCCCAGAGTGGGACACAGGCACAGGGCCCAGCAAAGCAGCAGCACACTCACAGATGTCATTGAACAGCCGCCTTGCTGCCCGCATATCCCATGCTGCCCACTCCAGCTGCAGGACCATATCCCCCAGGCGCATGATCACCAGCAGCATGGCAACAGTAGCTGAAGGAGAGAAGGGACAGGGCAATGGGGAGCGCCCACACCAACGGGCCCTGGGAGGGCCGGGAGCAGTGACACCACCAGGGGCATCCCCCCCCCACAGAGAGTCATCACCCAGAAGACCATCCTGACCCCTGCACCAAGGGAGATTGGAGAGGCCAAAGCCCAGGAACATCACAACCCCTACTCACACTCATCCGCCCAGCACCCATGGTCTCGCCACCCATCCATCGCCACCACCACAGATGGTCCGCACCAAAAGGGAGTGACAGCAGAGGGGAGCGGAGGGGAGGGGCAGGGCCACACCAACACACAGGCATGTCCAGGGGGTGCCTGGCCAACTGCCCACTGGCCATACCAAACCAGGAGCAACTTCAGGCAGCAGCACCCAACAGGGAAGCTGCCAGGGGAACACCCACCTCACAGCCGGCGCCCACCCCACAGGCCTGGAGCCCACTGGTATACACCAAGCACCCCCCCTGCACACAACCACATGGATGGGGGCAGGAGGGCTGCCAAAGGGGAAGGGGCACGTAGCCTCCACAGCAGCAACAGAGGCAAGGCAGGACAGAACATCACATAACAGCATTTTATTGGTGCCAGGGGAAAGCGGGCCCCCAAGCACAGAGAGGCAGAGCAGGGGGGGTACAGGTGCATCCACAGCCGGGCACAAGAGGCACAACAAGAGGGCACAAGAGTCATCACACAGGCCGGGTGAGGGCACCTGGGCAGCCCCAGCGGGAAGGGGCAGCGGTCACACAGGGGTGGTAATGGGGTCCAGGGACTCTAGGCGGCATCCAGCAGTGATGCAGATGGTAGCACACAGCCCGATCAGAGGCATGGGGGTGGCAATGCACAGTCCAGGCACCAGGGTGGCAGCGAGCGGGTGGCAGTGAGGGGCTGCTCATGGACAGTCCGGTGAGTGCCCTTGGGGTGGCGACCCCGGCGCTAGACCCTCCCAGGCGAAAAGGCCTCTTCAGAAGCCTCAGGTGCACATATGAGCATCCACCAGGTAGCGCAGAAGGAGCGGATCCACACCTGTGGCCACAGCCCTTACAGCTGGAAGGTCCCTCACCAATTGAAGGGCAGTGAGCTCTGCAGTGGAGGGCCCCCAGTCTGGAGAGGCCCACCAACATAGGGGGCCAGCAAGCCCAGGTCCCACAGAAGTGTCCCCACGTCCGAGGGTGCGCACGGGATGCCGGGTACATTCAGGAGGCTGCTGGTGTACAGGGCAGCAACAGGGAGGTCCCCTGACAGCAAGGTGAGGCCGTACCTGGGTAGCTCCATCAGCGGCAAGCCACAGTTACCTCCGCATCAGTCCACAGCATGACAACGGCAAGTGGGTGCCCCCAAGGTGGATGGCACAGGGGGGTGAAGGCAAGCTCGAGGGAATGTGCCTGGCATGCAGGGGTCCCGACCTGGTGACCCATCATCCACATGTACCGCGACAGGAGCCAGAAGTCATTCCCCGCTGACAGGGGATCACCCACCAACAGCTGCATGTCAGGACTCAGCCAGAAGGCCACCAACAGCATGTCCGCACAGGGAGACCAATCCTCCCCGACATTCCCGAATGAGGGCCCTGAAGAATGTCCAGCCATGGAAGCAGTGGGGCCCGCTCCAGTGAAGCAACAGGCAGGAGACGGAGGACTGCCGCAACTGGGACGAGCACACACCCAGCGGAGACCCTCGCCCACAGACGGCCTTGCATGCCAGAGTTAGGCAAGCCGGCTGTGGACAGGGCACCGCAACCCACTCACAGGACAGCAGGGATGCAGCACAGTTGCCGAGATATGAAAGGGGGCCATGGCTGGGCACTGCGCCAGGGCATGGAGCCGAGCCAGGCACTGTATCCACAGCGTGCACTGCTGCAACTTGCAAAGGCGGACCCAGGCTCAGGGGACTGTAGTGAGGTTGTGGAGGCAGGTGTACCCTGGGGTGCACGTGGTCCCATCCCCCCTGGCGGGCATGTGGCTGGCCCGGTCGCAGACCGCGGACATGCTCAGCCAGACCTGGTACCCGCTTGCCACTTCAGCACACGCCCTGCGCAGCACCAACTGCTGGCCTTCCACCACTGGCCTACACAGTACATAAGAGACCCGCTGCGGGCAGACGGGTGGGCGGACGGGCATGGGGTGGTGGGGCTATAGCATGGGACCGTGCAGCACACAGAGAATGGCGACACCGGGCTGGGTGCACACGGAGGAGCTTCCATGATACCCGGTGATAGTGGGCTGTGGGCACAGGGTGGACAGCGGAGCACACAGCACTCACGGCACGTGCCACCAGACTGTGGCTGGGAGTGGGAAGCTGAGGAACCATGCTGCCGGGGGACGGGGACCCACAGTCAAGGGCCGCGCTGCTGCACCTCCTGGGTGCGGACCTCCTGCTGGTGCACATGCTGCTCCAGCAGATTACCCTGCTCTGCCTGCAGAGTCACTGGTCCATTCTCCTGGGGGTATGGCAGTGGAGGGCAACTAACCTCCGGAGGGCAGAGCTAGTGCGATGGGTGCGGCAGATGTCTGTCCGATGCCACACTCTGCTGGGCTCTGTGGTGTCCCTGCCCCGGTGCTCAGGGCCATGCCAGTGCCCCCATACCAACGTGGCCAGGGAGGGGTGGCCCCGCGTAGCTCAGAGGGGAACAGGGACGCCACCTGCCACCACAGTGCTGCCCGGGCAGTCGAACACTGGCCAGCACTGGACCCACACCCATGTCAGTAGGCCTGTGACCCTCTTCAAAACAGCTAGGCCCTACCCGTTACCTGCATCTGGACCTCACTTCCATGTGTGGCCTACTGGGTCCAGGAAACAGTTCCCGTGGGCTGCCCGGCAGTGAGCGCCCTCCCCTCATTATCAGCCGCAGGTTGCGCTGGGCCCGCACAGGCCTGTCGGCCACCACAAGCCAGCTTGTGTGAGCAGATTCAGTGCACATCTGTCCCTGCCACCTCAACTGCATGAGGCATCACTAGTCTAGCCTCCAGCCCCGTCAGATGGGCAGGGAGTGCACAGAGCCCCCAAACTGCCGACCCCCCTTAACACCACATGAACCCCCCTCCCCCCATGTCCCCAGACAGAGGAAGCATCAGCAAGGTATAGCTACAACACCTTTATTGGAGGGGACATGTACAATGGAAGGGTGTGGGGGTCATCATCTGGGGCACCCTCTCCCCCTTTTGGCCGCACCACCGAGGCTCACTGGTCAGTGTGCCCTGGCTGCAGCTGACTGCAGTACTCTCCTGGCAGATGGTCCGCCATGAGGTCTATGTTGGAAATGCAAGGACTGTGAGAGCATTGCATCCATTTGCCCAATGCAGAGTTTACAGAGGAGTGTGAGTAGCTAATCATCAATAAGCAGGCAGGAAGCATACTTAAGCTTAAGTAGCTTTATTAGGAAATACATGTAGGATAGGAAAGGCCTACATCTATGCTAAGTCCTAAGACTAGGTGTGTTCAAGAGGGAGGAAGGAAGCTCTCTGAGACACAAAGAGATGAGAAATCTCCTGGGGGAGGAGATTGACCAATCAGGTCCTGACAGGAGTAGGACAGATAGGATGGGGGAAGGGTTCCCTGATCTGTCTGTCTACTCCTGCTGTTTCTAGCAAGCAAACAGGATGAGGTGCTTAGGGGGGATGTAACCAAAGGAATGTATTTCCAACAGTCTATGAGCTGTACGGCCTGACCCTCCAGCCCATCACAGGCACGCCGCTGCTCGTGTTGGAGGGCGGCAGCGTGGTGCCTGTCCCAGAGGTGCTCAATGTGGGACCAGGCCATCATGGCAGCCAGGATCTCCTGTTCCCATTCCCCCTCCCCTCTGATGAGCTCCCTGGTAACCGTGAGCTCCTGGGAGTGCACCTCGGCTAACCATTGTGATTCCGCCAGAAGCTCCCTGCTGAGGTCCTCCCTCCGGCGACAGTTCCTGGCCCACATCTCCTGGTTCTGCTCCACTCTGCTGACAGCTGCTCCCCTTGCACGAGAAGGAGCCTGGCCTGTGAACAGGAGTTTGGACTCAATGTTAGGGCATCCGGCCTGTGTGGCCCACTGCCCGCCAGTGCTGGATCCCAGGGTGCCTGGTGGGGCAGCCCCATAGTGTGGCAGCTCCCCTCTGCTCCCCCTGTGGGGTCCCCCTGCCTTGCCCTTTCGTTGTGGCATGCCCCCCTGGCTGCCGATCACCACGGGAGGGGCCCTTGATGGTCAGGTGTGCCGTGGGAGTCGCTTTGGGCCCTCCAGCCCCTCCCACATGCCCCCCTGTGCCCAGCCCCTCATGGGCCATGCCAGTTGCAGTTTTCAGATGCCTGGGTGCCCTGCCCACCCTGTACCACTGGTCCCCACCGACCCAGGGCCACCCGTGGCTCCTTGGCCCATGTGGCCCACCCTGGAGTGTCACTCACCTGGTGGTGAGGGAACTTCCTGGCCCCCCTCATCCTCCTCCTCCTCCGCAACCTCCACCTTGTGCACCTCCAGATTGCCTTGTGTTGCAATGGGATGGTATAATGTGAGTGTTTGCTAGCCCCCGGGCCCAGACGCAGTGCCTCCATCCGGGCCGTTCCCCAACCAACCTACTGCCCCGACCCCACTGGGCCACGCATACCTGGATCCAGCTCCTCTGCTTTCTGGGGGCTGTCCCAGGTCTCCACTTGCTTTGTACGTGCCCCCTGTTCCTGTGGCCGGTTGGCCTGTGGATCGTGGGGATGCATGCAGTGTGCAGTGGATCAGTGTTCAGATCTCCGGAGTGCCTCCTCCCCCTGTGGGATGGGGCTGTCCCCTCCTGCTTCTTGGCTGGCCTTGCAAGGGGCCCCTCCCCCCCTGTTCTGTGGGGTATGTCAGGGGGGCTTATGTGTTGGCCCTGCTCCTGCCCCTGGCAAAGGTGCTGCTGTGTGTGCGGGAGGTCATGATGTCCTTGTCCATGAAGAGGAACTTGTTCAGCTCCTCCTGGAACTCGGCTGTGTGTATGGCCCGGATGGACTTGAGATTATTGTCCCTGATATGTTTATATCCGGACTGCAAGTCCTTCACCTGCTGCATGCATTGGATGACATCCCTATTGTACCCCTGCGACTGCATCTCCTAGGTGATGGCTTCATAGACCTGTCTGGTCTTGTAGCTTTGAACCAGGTTGTGCTGGACCCTTTCGGACCCCCCCACACATATAAAGTCCCTGACCTCCTGCCTGGACCAGGACTCCCTCTTTTGGGACCCGTGTGTGGGGGGCCAATGGGCTTGGCGGCATGGGGCCTGCCCTGTGGATGTGATAGCCATGGTGGTGGTCGTGTCCTGTTGGGGGTAGTGCATTAGGGGTTACTATGGCTCCTGATGGCCCCCTCCGCTCATCTATGGCTCCTTCCCCCCTTTTCCCCACTGTGGTTCACTTTTATTATTATTATTATTATTATTATTATTATTATTATTATTATATTTTATTAATAGTAATAATAATAATAATAATAATAATAATAATAATAATAATAATAATAATAAATAAACATTTATAGAGCGCCAGTCATGAGGTTGGTGCTGTACAGAACACAAACATAGATGCGGTCCCTGCCTGTGGCTTACAATCTAAAGGACAAGGAGGGGGAGGCAGGGAGGGGGGACAGTGGGAGAGACAGGGAAGAAGACAGACAAGCATTCAAGTGGATGCGAAGTCTCAGGTGCGTGTGCTTGGCTTGGTTACAATCAGGTTGGTAGCAGCAGTCAGCAAAGGAGGCCAGACAGTAGGAGTAAGGGGAAAGAGTAGCAGGCATTGGGAAAGGCAGCAAGGAAAAGGTGGGTCTTCCAGAGGGATTTGAAGGAGTGGAGGGAGGAGGCAAGGCGGATGTGAGCAGGGAGGGAGTTCCAGGTATGGGGGGCAGCGAGGGAGAAGGGTCGAAGGTGGTTAGGTGAGCAGAAATGAGGGAGAGTGAGGGAGGGGACAGCGGAAGAGCAGAGAGCGCGTGCAGGAGTACATAGGGAGATTAGGTCTGAGAGGTAAGGGGGAGCTTGGTCATGGAGTGTTTTGAACGTGAAAACCAGAAGTTTAAACAGGATATGTTCAGGAATGGGGAGCCAGTGGAGAGAGAAGAGGAGAGGCTGCACATGGTCAAAGTGACGGGCAGAGTGAATGACCTTGGCAGCAGAGTTTTGGATTGCGATAAGGGGGGAGAGGTGAGAATAAGGGAGTCCAGCGAGGAGGAGGTTGCAGTAATCGAGGCAAAAGATAAGCATGCCATGAATAAGGATTTTGGCCAAGGAGGTAGAGAGAAATGGGTGGATCCGAGCAATGTTATGGAGAGCGAATCGGCAGGATTTGGCCATAGAGTGAATGTAAGGTTTGAAAAAGAAGTGCGTATCAAAGATGAAGTCCATGCTACGGGCTTGGAGAATAGGATGGATGGTGACCCTATCGATGCAGATGGACAGGTTAGAGGGAGAGGAAGGGGAGGGAGAAAAAATGAGGAGTTTGGTCTTGGCCATGTTGAGCTTGAGCTGACATCATGACATCCAGGCGGAGATGTCGGAGAGGCAGTTGACGACGCGTGAGTGGACAGAAGAGGAGAGAGAGGGGGTAGAAAGATAGAGTTGGGTGTCATCAGCATAGAGATGATATTGGAACCTGCGGGAGGCAATAATTTTGCCAAGGGACAGGGTGTAAATAGAGAAGAGGAGAGGGCCAAGGACAGAGCTTTAGGGGACCCCAACCAAAAGGGGGAGGGAGGAGGAGTTTGACTCGGGGAGTGAGACTTTAAAGGAGCGATCAGAGAGGTAGGAGGAGAACCAGTCAAGGACAGAGCCACAGAAGCCCAGAGAGTGAAGCGAGTCCAATAGGAATGAGTGGTCGACAGTATCAAAGGCAGCAGTGAGGTCAAGGAGGACAAGAATGGAGTAGTGGCGCTTAGATTTGGCAACAAGTAGATCATTGGTGATCTTGGCCAGGGCAGTTTCAGTAGAGTGGAGTGGGCAGAAGCCGCATTGGAGAGGGTCCAGGGAGGAGTTGGCAGAGACGAGGTCCAGGCAGCGGGAGTAGACGACACGTTCCAGGAGCTTTGAGGCAAAGGGAAGGAGGGAGACTGGCCGGTAACTAGANGCAGCGGGAGTAGACGACACGTTCCAGGAGCTTTGAGGCAAAGGGAAGGAGGGAGACTGTTCGGTAACTAGAGGGGTCAGATGGGTCCAGGGTGGGCTTTTTGAGGATGGGGGAGACAGTGGCGTGCTTGAAGGCGGAGGGGAAGGAGCCTGTGGAAAGGGAGAGATTGATGACATGTAGAAGTGTGGGGACGACAGTGGGAGCAATAGACATCAGGAGGCGGGAGGGGATGGGGTCGAGCGGACAAGTGGAGGGGACACCTGGCTGTCTGGTAGGCCCTCCTCAGTCATTGTCCCAGTGGTGTAGAGCTCCGTTGTCTGAGAGCTGTCCTGCAAGGATGGGGAACTGGGTTATGCTGCTGCCCTCTTCCCTGTGTTCCCTGACCCAGTCATCGGGGTCTGGGGTATGGCCCTCCCCTCCCGGGGGGGTGTCCCTCGCACTCACCTCACTCTCACTGCTAGTCCTCAGGCCGTGCCCATGGGAGGTGTTGGGCTTGGGGTTGTCCACCTGGTGGGCCATCAGTGCGGCCCCTCTGCCCTGTGCTGGGATACGTGCGCTGTGTTACTTCCTGGCACTTCCTCCCACCCATTACCCCCCGCTGTCCCCCATGCCTCCCGGGGTCCCCCTGCTGACGGTCCATTCTCCCCCCTTGTGCCTTCTTCCTTTGGTGCTTCCACCCCCTCTGCACCACCTTTCCGGGGCTTCTGCACTGCCTTGCCCGGGTGCCCCAGGGTCCCCGTGCTCACCCGGGACCTTCCCCCGTGTGGGGCAGCATTGGCTCCCATGGCCTTCTCGTCGGTCGTTCTGGTTGCCATCGTGGGAGCCCATACGCATGTGCCCTGTTTCCTCTCTCCTTTATGGGCTCTCGGGCCGGCCAGTCGGCCAGCGTCCCCCTTCCCTGTGGGCATGTCTGCGTGGTGGTGCATGTGTGCCCCATGATGCTGGTGCAGTTGGGCTCCACCAGTCCGTTCCACATGGGTGTGAGTGTTTTGGCTTTTACAAGGACACTCGGGTGTTGAACAACTATCTCCACCCATTTATACCCATCTCTGCCCATGGAGGGTGCTGGGTCTGTCATAGCTACTCCATGGGTGTTGGTGAGTGTCGGTGGCTGGGTCAGGCGTGCACCCCCACCGACTCATGGACTTTTACAAGGATGCTCTCCCACCCATCTGATGGGTATTTCCGGGTGTTCGTGGGTGGGTTTGTGGCATCCGTGTAAAAGTGGCCTAACACGTCCTTCCTCACAGACAAAATAAACTCCCCAACTAAAAGGACTGCTCTGTTTATACACCAACCCAGGTGTCTAATTGACTTATCATTTCTAACCTTGAATTGAGTAAACTAGTAATGACCCATGATCACAAAAAGAACTGAATTGCCATTTTACATAAATAGAATGTTGAATGGTGTGATTGATAATGAACAGATGGTAATAAACCACTGGCTCTCATTTAACACATTAAAAAATAAAACAGCTTGACAACCACAAAAGAGCTCTCCTTCTTACAACTTATTGGAAAGTTAACAAAAAATGCACATATACATAACTGGTGGCTATAGAAGTACGGATCAACCCATTAATTCACTTAAACTATTGGGTGCTTCAGTTTGCAACTTAAATATCCACCAATATTCTCCTCCTAAGAGGTTGATGATAAAAATCTCCTAATTGAGAAAGAACTGGTTCTAAACTCCAGAGAACAAAGTCAACAGGGGGAAAGATTATGCTCTATGAAATGCTGAAGGAGCAGAGAGCATGTACCTTGGACCCTGCACAATTTGAGCAGAGTCCCTGCAGAGAGCTGAGAGGAGGTAGTAGCAGGACATTGATGGAGAGCCATGGATGGCTGGTGGCGAGCCAGTCGGAAACTCAGTGAGCCACTGGATAGCCTGGAGCTGTGAAGTGGAATCCCTGGGAGGAGTGACTGACGCGGCTGCAAGGGCGGAGCTTGAGGAACCCGGAAGTAAGGGGCAGTCCAACAGGATAAAAGCTCCTCCAGCCCTGCTGGGCACCGCAGGTGCACGCTGCAAGCCATGCACCTAAGGGCTGCGCGTGCAAGGGCGCGCCTTTGTGCGCATGACCTTCGGCGAGGGCCAGGCAGGGCAGGGACTATATTACCGGATGTGTCTGGGAAGATGGAGGCCCTCCCAACTATGAAGAAAAAGAGACCTCGACGGTCACCTTCCCCTTCATCGGAGGAAGTTCTCCCGACAAAGTCTAGGAGGAGACGATTCACTTCAGAGACAGGTATTCCTCCTTTGCAAATGCAGGACCCTCTTTTGCCCTTGGAAGAACCAGATGGAGATCCTGATGGGACAGGGAAGCCCACCATAGTCAAGTGGCGGAGGGGTGTTCCCACTAAAGGGGACTCCCAACTCGAGACTCGGGGCTGCAAAGGGGACCAGTGGCTTGCCTGCCAGACTGATTTAATTGCAAGAACTGTAGAATCTCTTTTCACCAGCATTTCCATTTTGGACGAGTCGGTGGCTTTAGTCAAGTCTCAGCTGTGTGAGATTCTGGCAAGGCTTGACGAGCTGAGGCCTAGCCTTGAGACTAACAATGGCACTTATCAGCCATGCGCAGCAGAGTCTATGGGGGGGGAAGAAAAAGAACTTTTATTTACCCGCGCTCTAGGAGATTCCTTGGGATTCAGGACACAGAGATTTATCTGTATGTGGATCTGGACTATGATGGGGCGACACATAATTGGGGGAGAAAGGAGGAGGTAATAGCCAATCTAAGTTACCTTCTCAGGAAAACTATCCGGGGGATAGATATTAAGGCAATTAGTTATCTCCCACAGCAAGGTTGGTCAGTCAGGCTGCGACTCCAATTTACCCATCAGTATTGGGTTATTGGCTCCTGCTGAGCCACTATTCCTATACCTACAATCGGTTTACCCTTATCCTTGCAACATGGACCTGCCTGCTGTCATTCTCATCGTAACCAAGTCAAGTACGTGCACTTGAGACCTCGCATCTTCATGAATGTTAGACCCCTTGTCTCTCCCTCTGTTCCCCTTCCTAAGTCTCTCCCCCAGCTCCTGTCTCTCAGATTGTAAGCCCTAGGGGCAGGGACCATGTCTATTTTATTACTTTGTAAAGTGCCAGGTACACTGCTGGAGATATATAAATGTTTGTTAATAATAATAATTAATAATAATAATAATAATATGGCTGTTTAAGGCTAGAAAGATGTTACTGAGTAGAGGGATCTCTATAGATAAGGTGTTGTATTATGCAACAGGACAAGAGGGAACTATGAACAGTATAGGGACATAAAGGGTCCCCCTCCCGCACCTGATCAGGTGAGGGATGGAAAACCCTATATTGAATCTAGTCTGAAAAGCAGCAGGGGGGAAACCGGGAAGGAGACGGACAGGTTGATACTATTTGCCATGTAGAGGGGGGGCCTAACAGCCATCAGATCCAGCTAACAGCAGTGCCCAACTCTAAGATCACACATGTACAACCAGGGATCACTGGGCTTCTAGCTGTGTTTATGGAGCTTACGGATTTTGAGTCTGTAGTGGACCAGCCAAGTAATGAGATAAATCGGCCAACACTATTGGGGACCTCAGGAGATGGTGGGAAGACTTAGAAGGGGGCGCAGGGGAATCAAGGAGATTGGAGAGCAAAATGACCCAAGGAATAAGGGGATATCAGGGACAAATGGTATCCAATGCCCAGAAAATTGGCTCCTTCTTGGTAGGAGAAGGGGAGGTGGGGGATCCAAAAATGTTAAGTGATCTTATTGCCAGTCTCTCAATTCTGGACCAGGATAAGCTCATATCATGGATGGAGCTTATAAAGGATAATATTATACCTTGGATTATAGGGTGTCTTCCCTGGGCCCGGCCGATTCCATGTCTAAATTACAAGTGAACTCAGACACAGGTAGTTAAACTCTCAGGTGTACAGAGTAAAAGGTCTGCCCTCAGCTGTTTTCGGCCTCGATATTATTCCGTACCCTATAATAACTCCATTGGAGAGAATCCAGGATTTGTTCCTGCATAGTCTGGACTCTACTACTACCCAGGGGCGGCTGGTGGGTTTTGAGTTTGGAGGGGCAGTAAGGTCGGCAAGCCGGTGGGCGGAGCAAGGGCAGTGGTGGGCAGAGCCAGGGAAATGGTGGGTGGAGCCAGGGCAACAGTAGGCATTGCATAACCCAGCAGCAAGGAGTTCCCAGGATTAACACTGGATGGTCATTACATTACTTAATGCTGCTGGGATGCTGGTGTCTGAAGCACTGCCACTGGGGACTAGAGAACCCTCTTACTGGGGTCCTAAGTGCTGTCTTTCCCATCGGGTCCAAATAGATTGGGAGGACTGAGGGTATTTTCAGACGTTACAAGATCACGCTCAACCACAGTGAACCACGCTCAATTCCGTGGCGGGGCCAAAGCCCATGCACACACACACCAGGCCTGTTCTTCACAGTTTGGATCCTTTCAGGACACCATTTCCAGAAACTTAGGCCCCTGTGCAGACCTAGCAACCACTCCTAGCAACCACAGCACCAAGTGCCTGCCCATGTCCAGAGCATGCCTGTTTTTAACAGTTGGGTGGCACCCTTTGGGGCTCCATTCCACCAAACCAGGCCCCAGGCCCTCTAGTAGACCACCATCAGCACCAAGCTCACACAGACCCCTCCTGTCCACCCCCAGCAAGACACGTGCCCCCCTCTTCCCCCATGTCTCTCTGTACACCCACTCCCCCCACTTCGGGTTGCCATAGAGACGCAAATTCTAAGAGGGCACTTATGAGATATGCAGGTTGCAGGGCTGCACTGGAACCAATGCAGCCCTGCTACCTGCATATCTCATAAGTGCCCTCTTAGATTTTGCATCTGGCAGATTGGCAACCATGCAGACTCAAATCCCCCCAATCCCAGTGCACCCCATAATTCATAAATAAAATTCTTAATAAAATCAAAATTAAAATCACAATTCATAATTAAAACAAACCACTCACTATTATAACATCCCCCCTCCCATGACAAGTCCCTCCTGTCCTCCCCCTGTCCATGGTTCCCTCCCCCAAAAAGCAAAGCCCAAGCCCCAGATGGGTCCCCGACTCCCCAAAGTACTTATCAGCAGCAGGAGTGAGTCCTCAGGGCAGGCTGAGCAGCGTCTTCTCCCTCACACTCAAGCGAGGGTGAAATGATGCTGGCCCGGGTGGTGGGCTTCAACGATACGATGATGGACCCACTTGGCACTGCCAAGTGTGTGATGTGGCACACTACACTCCCTAATGAGCTTCCTTGAGATGATGATGATTATTATTAATAAAAATAGCAAAATACTAACTAAATCTAACCTAACAAACAACACTAACAGTGGAGTAAAAAGTCAAAAAGCTCCAATTTCAGCCGGGATGGCCAAATGCAAAACTCACTCTGGAAGAGAGCAACAGTCATACTCTCAGAAAGAGTCAAAGAGATACAAAATGGCGATGTGCTCTGCTCTCTCACTCAGTCTCTGCAGCAGGCAGACCCCACCCTCTCATCACCACGTGAGAGGAAAAGCCAGGCAGAGACACTCTGGAAGAAAACTTTTTAAAAATCAACAGTCACACAAGCACGCTCTCCCCCCACCCCCCAGCCAATCACATCCACACACACGTCACACACACACAGCAAAGGCAGTGGCTAGGAACATATTTTAATGCAGCTCCTCCCCCTCCCCTGACTCAGAGAGAGTCCACCGCACACCCCCTCCCTCCCCCGGGCGGCAAGGGCTACAGCCCCAATGACAACCTGCCATTCAGGTTTTCCCCTCCATTGGCCCCCATGAAAGTCTGCCACCAGCGGCTACACATGTTTCCCCAGACTGGCTGGATGGCACCGCTAGCCGCCCAGTCCGCGTTTAGCAAAAGTTTGCCCCTTGCAGGGCTCGGTTGGCTCTGGTCTCGCCTCACCCCGCCCCTTTGGTAATTTATTTTAATTTCATTTTCTCATTGGTGGTGCAGTGTCCCTCCCAGCCCTCCGCGGCCCCACCTCCCACTCCGTCCCTCCCCCAACGAGCGCCAATGCCGACAAGCAGAGCCGAGCCTGCCCTGATAGCTGCGCATGCGCGAGCTAACCAACGTGACTCGCCCATGCGCAGTGAGCGAACCCGGAAGTTTGGGGTCCCGCCATGGTGGAGACAGTTGCACTGGGGCTCTGAAGTTCGCAGACGCTGCCAGCAGCCCAGGGATTCGGGAGACAGTCACTGATCAGGATTTTGGGGAGCTGGATCCTCAGGTGGGCGGTGCCCCAGGCTTCCTTGCACAAAAACCGCCACTGCTAGTACCCAATAAACCCCACTCACCTTCCCCCAAAATCACAAGACTCCTGACCACTGTAATAACCATAATTTCTCATAGCAAATGCTTCTACGATTGTGTGAAATTACAACTCCTACCCCCTCAAAAAACAAATAACAATAAAATCATTTATAAAAAAACCCAGGAGAGAAGGTGTACTAATACACAACGGGTCAATACAGACTAGAACAACAAGAAGGTAGCTATGCTGCTTAATAGCATGATAGTAGTGTTACCCATAGTCTCCTATCACTCCTTCCAATCACTTACATCACCCAAAATCTGGACATTCCACCCATTTCTTATGGCATTCCTCCTATTATTCCACCAAGTTCCTTCCAGCTGTACTGGGTCCCTATGGCCTCCTCCCTGTCATTCCACCGTCTCTCCCTGCTGCCGTCTTTGTTATTCCATATCCTCTTCCTCCCTCAGTCCCAAAGATGCGTCTCCAATGTATTATTTTACGGTTAATGAGATACAAATTAATTTCAATTTAGCATTCATGTTTTCCTCGTTCCTTCCATTGGCCATTCTATAGTTTTCATGGTCATGTCGACCGAAACTCACAATCACAATAAACACTTACATACCATTCTTCCCCACTTTAGTGTTATTATTATTATTATTATTATTATTAACAAACATTTATATAGCGCCAGCAGTGTACATGGCACTTTACAAAGTAATAAAATAGACACGGTCCCTGCCCCTAGGGCTTACAATCTGAGCGACAGGAGCTGGGGGAGAGACATAGGAAGGGGAACAGAGGGAGAGACAAGGGGTCTAACATTCATGAAGATGCGAGGTCTCAAGTGCACGTACTTGGCTTGGTTACGATGAGAATGACAGCAGGCAGGTCCATGTGGCAAGGATAAGGGTAAACAGACCATAGGTATAGGAATAGTGGCTCAGCAGGATAAAGAGTCAGACAGAGCAGAGTGAAAGAGGTGAGTTTTAAGGAGAGATTTGAAGGTATGAAGGTAGGGGGCAAGGCGGATGTGGACAGGGAGGGAGTTCCAGGCATGGAACTCCCTCCCTGTGTTGCCCCCAACCTGCAAAGGAAGAGGATTCGGGCTGAAAGACCAAGGCAAAGTGTAGGTGCATGGAGCCTAAGATGTCAGCGAGCACAGTATGACACCATACTACAACTTTACAGCTTACAAGGTGTGGAAGTTAAGGCGGGAACCTTAACACACAATTTCTAGGTTTGTTAAAGTTTGCTTCATGTGATGCCTTAACTAAGTTTGTATAACCGTAGGGTTTTTATTTGTCTAATTTCTTTGAGGGGGGGAGGGGTTACAACATGATCCAAACTCCTGAGAATGGTTTGAGGGAGTATTTAGATTACAAGAGATTGTACTGCATCTATGTTTTGGTTACATGATGTTTCAGAAACTCTACTACACAGAAATGGAACTTTAGGCATTGGGGCCAAATGGAGTCCATGGTGCGTTTTTATTTAGGCAGTTTCCACAAGTCCCTGGATCCAATTCTTACCCCCAAGCACTGAGAGACTGAGCTGAAGGTAAGGAAGCAGAAATGAGGGTAGGCACTCTAGGCTAGGAGACAGATCTAGGATCTGAATGCTTCTGTTCCTGAGTGCACCCTGACCTCCAGTTCCTACACACTCAGGCCTTGGAGCTTTTACTAACGATCAAAGTGGCCACTGGGAGGGGAAAAGGTCCCCCATACCTTGCTCTACTGACACAAACAGAAAAAATAGCTGGGTGGGGAATGAGTAAATGGAGGTACCAGGGTGGGTATTACTACTACTACTGCTACTGCTACTACTGCTACTGCTACTACTGCTACTGCTACTGCTACTGCTGCTACTACTACTGCTACTGCTACTACTGCCACTGTTACTGCTACTACTGCTACTGCTACAACTGCTGCTACTACTGCTACTGCTACTGCTACTACTACTACTACTGCTACTACTACTGCTACTGCTACTACTGCTACTGCTACTGCTACTACTACTGCTACTGCTACTGCTACTACTACTACTAACAAGAATCCACCCCCACCAACATCAAATGCAATCAGTTCATTTTGGATCACACTTCACCTCTCTTCAGTACATTTGTACGCTACCCCAAGCTGCCTATGACAGGAGGGGCAGGGTAGTAAAAATTTATAAATAAATAAATTTTTGTCCCCATAATCAGTTAATTGTGGATCATGCTGTTCCCCCACAACCAGTTCATTTGTGCCCCCATGATAAGTTCTTCCCCCATGATCAATTAACGCTGCCCCCACCCCTTAACCAGTTCATTTGTGCCCCCAATCAATTCATGGTGCCCCCCAACCCCATAACCAGTTCATTTCTTCCCCCATAATCTATTCATGCTGCTCCCCAACCCCATGACCAGTTCGTTTGTGCCCCCATAAACAATCCATGCCCCCCCCAGGCCTCCTCCTTTGCACCCAAGCCCCCACCCCACCCCAGCCCAAGTCTCCCCCTCCCTATCCGGTGGAGCAGTCTCACTGAGAAGCTCCAGGGGCAGCTTGACAACAAGGCAGAGGCTGCCGACGTTACCCAGTCAGGAAGGAGGAGGGCAGGGGCACCGTGGCAGGGGCAGCACCAGGCAGCCTGCAGAAGCACCTGCAAAAAGAAATTGAGGGTGGGGGAGGGCAGCGGGGGCTACAGCATCACACAGCAGCAGTAAGCCGACAGCTCTGCCTGCCAGTCTCCGCTCCACTCCCCAGGCCCGGCCCAGCCTTGGTGCGTGCTCCGAGCAGCTGGAATTTGCTGTGTTGATGTAGCGCCTATCATCAGCTATTTCTGCAACTAGCCCAATGTTCATTGCTGGCCACGGAAGGGAAAGGAGAGGGGGGCTCCCAGACTGGTGGGTGGCCATTGTTAGCCACCGCTGGTGGCTCAGGTGGGAAAACACACACACAGGCAGTGCGAGCAGCCAGCAGGGAACGGATTTTGCTGCCCCTTACAAATCGCCACCCGGACCCGTGCCTAGGGTGGCTCATTCCCTTCAGTCATGCTCATGCATGATGTAAGTCTGTTAAAAGCACACACACATCAATCAAACGTAAAATAAACATCTTCCACTAGTCCATTTCACAATTTGAAAATGGTGGTACATACCCTGACCCTTTCCTGACTCTCCTATGCAACCAGATTCTCTCTTACTGACAAGATCAAAGGGAAAAAAACCTTGTCAACATCAGTCGTGTCACAAAATGGTTTTGGGCTGCTAAATATATTCCTAGGGAATGTGTTTTTCACTGGGGTTTCTACTAATGAATCCCTAATATATTACAAATTCTTTCATTCATTCACACACACAGGGAAAGATGTCCGTTTCCTTACAGAGTGCCAGGACCAGACCACTAACTGTTGGACCTAGACAAAGTGTCTATTTCCTTACAGAGGGTCAAATAGAGGCAACTAACTGCAGGATTTGGCTCATGAAAGGGTAGAAGGGAAAACACACTTTCACTCCCGTAGGGCACAAGAGGTTCCACCAGGGCCGTGACCCTGGCTTAAGTCCCTCGGCCTGGTCTACGGTTATTAGCTTTTCCACTCACTACAGTACCTGTGTGACAAGGTTCTTTGAAATTCTGTGGTTTAATCAAGAGATCAAGAATCAGGCTGGAGATTAAATTCAGCAAAACCTCTGAGCTTTATTTCTTAATACAAAAGCAAAATAGAAACAACAATACAACTCTTATCAATCTATATGTTAACACAATATCTTATTCCTATGTCCATTCATTCATCCTATCCATACATACCAAGCCTCCTATCAAAGTGGCCAACTATGATAGAGGTGATGGGGTGCCAGGACCTGTCCATTGATGTTACAGGCGTCCATTGATGTTACAGGCATTCGAGTTCGAGTCCGAGTTCCAAAAGACATCCGTCCCATATTTATAGGTCTCTGGTTCCATAGGCCATGCATATGCTGTTAGGCAGAGTCGGCCCTCCCATGCCTTTCATGAGTCATTTTGACTAGGATGTATCTGTTCTCCTATGGTTCCTCTTTTCTGACCAGTTGAACATTGTTCCATTTCATAGATGTCTGTTTTTAGCCTTATGCCCAGAACTGTTGTATAAGCAATTAATGTTCAAAATCAGCTATGCTTGCAAATATGGTGTTGGTTCAGGCTGTACTGGCATCTTGTGCAAGTCTTAGTAATGCGGTTTGCAGTCAAAATCTTGCAAGCTGTCAAATTAAAGTCTGTGCATAGTTCACTTAGGGGCTTTTGGCTTCAAGCAATGTTTAGGGCCTATGGCCTCAAGTCATGTCTTGCTGTTTCAAGCAATTCTCACAGTATCTTCAGCCTGGACAATTCTAACTTCTATTATCATTCATACACCTGTCATTCTACACCTGACATTCGTCTGTCAGTCGCAACCCAGAGGAAATTGCCCCGAGGACTCCCATTGAACTCAATGGGCCTCTCACTGTAGAGAGTTAGTGCCACCTTAACTAACGAGCCGCTACTGCGGCTCCTAATAATAGCAGGAGGAACATTAAAAATTGTAGAGGATTTCTTTAGGTTACTCATATCACTGGAAACCAGCCTATCTTTTAAATTCCTACCCTTTCTAAAAGCAAATATGGGCTGATTCTGACAAGCACAAATATCCTGAACAGCGCGCCAGATTTAAGGATGGTAGGTCGAATCCTATACTGCAAACCACTCTAGAATGTTTGCATTTCTTATGGGGTTTTAAAATGATTCCTTGAGGTAATAGAGGCTGAATGTCATGTTTCATGGGGAAACCATGATTATGAAAAGCTGATGTCAATTCCTGAGATACAAGTTCAAAATCGTTTTTCTTAGTTCAATTCCTTCTAATTCGGAGAAACCGACCCATTTTATATCATCCTTCTTGGATGGTAACGATCAAAAAAGCGGAAGTTGAATCCATTGGTTTTCTATAACTGTGAGTAATCAATATCTACATAATTAATAGAGCTTTCTTCATATGAAATCTCACACTGAATATTACTATCTCTCTGGTTCAACGAATCATAAAGAAGAGAATAATTCATTGACATCCCCACTCCATACCAAAAAAGGGCATCTATATATCGTAACAAAAGATGAATAAACATTCAATAAGGATTTGTCTCTCCATTATAAATGAACAATTCTTCAAACCTCCCATGTATAAATTGCAAATATCTGGAGCCATTGAAGACCCCATGACCGTACCCTTAATTTGCAAAAAGGAATTTTCTTTAAACTTAATTATTTTTTCTTGAGAGCTCTGCTCGCTAAACTAATAATGAAGTGAGTAGGAGTGTTGTAGGAGATCTATCAAGAACTTCCTCAAAAATTTCCAAAGCGTAGCTTGTTTCATTATTACTGTGACTTGGCGTCGGCTATGATGGAGGATTGGCATCAGTTTGATGAGCCCCCTATACAACTGCCCATGGAGTCCACTCCAAGTGAAAACTTCTGCCCCATCTGTCCAATCTTATCTCATTCGTGTGGCAAGTTCTGCTGTGACCTTTAGACCTTGCACCCTGATCCAACCCAATTCCTTGGGCACCAATCCTGCACTTACTTTAGGTACTGATCCTGCTCAAACTCATCATTGTGTGATGCAGGATTGACAGGGTGTGATTATTTGGCCAGTGTGAGGCCTGAGGTCCAAGTGGATGATCACTGCTGACCTTGAGAAGTATAATCCTGATCAAGAAGTTTATTAACTAATTTATTATTATTATCAAGCATTTATATAGCACAATGTACCTGGCATTTTACAAATTAATAGAATAGACACGGTCCCTGCCCTAGGGCTTACAATCTGAGAGATGGGAGGGGGGAGACAGGGAAGGGGGAAGAGAGGGAGAGACAAGGAGTGTAACATTCACGAGGATGCGAGGTCCCAGGTGCACACGCTTGGCTTGGTTACATTGAGAATGATGGTTGGCTGGTCCGTGTGGTGAGGATAGGAGTACACAGAGCTCAGGTAACAGATTGTACTGGATGGAGGGTATCAGCAGGAGTTGGGTGAGGGGAGTGAGGAGTCGGGGAGGGCAGAGCGGAAGAGGTGGGTCTTGAGGAGGGATTTGAAGGTACGAGGGGGGGAGCGAGGTGGATATAGGCAGGGAGTGAGTTCTAGACGTGGGGGGAAGCTAGGGAGAAGGGACGAAGGTGGTTGGGGGAGCAGGGGGGGTGGGAGGGCAAGAAAGAGGACAGAGGAGGAGCGCAGTTCACGGACTGGAGTACAGAGGAGTTTGTTGGAGAAGTTTTTTAGAAGGCCTTAAGAGTAATATTGTCTCCTGAAGTTCTTTTCTTTTAGCATTTTATTTCTCTCCTTTTGCGAACATTTGGCTATTGACAAGAGAAAAGAACACTAATTGTTTGTGGGGGAGGATGTGCAGAACAATATCAATTTACAGACACATGGCTGTCCATGCACACAGAACCACACAAAACCAAGAAGAAAGATGTTTGTTCTTTGAAGAGAGACGAAGTTGTTTAATTTGCTGGGCAAAGTGAGACAAGACTGCTCAGGTTCTTTAATAACACTCCACTGGGGTGTGTTTATTTGGGGAAACTGAACTAACTGTCACTGTGTGTCTCCTCCTGTCTCCCGGATGCCTGAGACATGCGTCCAAGGCAGGCACGATTACAGGGCCCGTCTCCTTTCACTCACAAAACAGAAAAAGGAAAATAAGGCAAATTACATCAATTATAAAGACTGAGCAGGCTTTTAGTTTCAACGGGGCTGACAACTCTCCACTTATCCCTATATGGGATGTTTCTCTAAATGATAATTAGATGTTGCTTTGCCTTTGAGGCTGGCAACATGAATGGGCTCCCTGCTGCTTTCAAGCCTTGATCATTCTTCCCTTGATAGTACTGAGAAAATGACAAGAACTGCACATTGTTCCTATGACTTGGGGTTGTCATTTATTGTTAGCTTCCTGCTAGATTGTAGCCATCCTGGTTTGGATACTCATGTGCCAATGCAGAAATGACTCTCCTTACATTGGAACTGGCAACAGCCAATGAACATGGCAAGTCTTGTGTTTACAGAGAAATTGGAGACAAAGTTTTGCCACTTTTAGTTTAATTTTGGAAAGGACCAGGCGTTTACGTAGTTGGCTGCCTTTGTATCCCTTCTAAAAGGAATTAATGACAACAATAAGAAAATAATAAATGCCATACTGGGTTGAGTCCAACACCTGTCTTCAACAATGGCCAATCTTGGTCGCTTGGAAGAAGTACCCAACAGGTCATAATAGTGTGATGCATTTTCTGTTGTTCACTCCCAGCTCCTGACAGTAAGAGGTTACATTCCCCAAACGTACCTGGCTAAGAGCTACTAATTGAGCAATCATTCTCCAGAAACCTGTACAATCATTTTTTAAACCCAATTATTGTACTGACCTTGACCACATCTTCTGGCAACAAATTCCACAACTTAATTGTTTGTTGAGTGAAAAATACTTCCTTTTATTTGTTTTAAATCTTCTACCTGTTAGTGTTGCCTAACTCTAGTGCTATTTGAGAGGGTAAATAACCGCTCCTTCAAATCCCTCCTCAAGTCCCACCTTCTCCTTGCTGCCTTTCCCAATGCCTGCTAGTCTTTCCCCGTACACTTACTGTCTGCCCTCCTCTGCTGACTGCTGCCACCAACCTCTTTGTAACCAAGCCAAGCACACGCACCTGAGACTTCGCATCCGCCTGAATGTTTGTCTGTTTTCTCCCCTGTCTCTCCCACTGTCCCCCCTCCCTGTCTCCCCCCCTTTGTCTTTTAGATTGTAAGCCACAGGCAGGGACCGCGTCTAATTCTATGTTCTGTACAGCACCAGGCCACACGACTGGTGCTATATAAATGTTTGTAATAATAATAATAATAATAATAATAATAATAATAATAATAATTCCCTATTTATATGTTCCACACCATTCATGATTTTATAAACTTCCACCATATCTCATCTCAGTCATCTCTTCTCCAAGCTTAAGAGCCCCAACCTATCCAGCCTCTCTTCCTACGGGAGCCGTTCCAGAGCCCAAATCATTTCTGTTGCCCTTCACTGCACCTTTTCTCTTTCTACTAGATTTGTTTTGAGATAGGGTGACCAGAACTGCACACAGTGTTCAAGGTGCGGTCCCAGCATAGTTGATAGTTTCAGTTCTATTCTCTGTCCCTTTACGAATAATTCCTAACAGTCTCTTGGCTTTTTTTATGGCCAGTGCCACACACTGAGCTGAGGATTTCAAAGTATTGTCCACAAAGACTCAAAGGTCCTTTTCCTGAGTTAGTTCTAAACTCCTAATTTAGAACCCAGCATTGTGTACATATAGTTTGAATTGTTTTTCCCCTATGTGCACCATTTTACACATCAACAATAAATTTCATCTGTCATTTACATTTTACAAAGCCCTTCACAACCTGGCTCCCCCTTACCTCTCAGCCCTTATCGCCTTACACACTCCTGCACGCACTCTCCGCTCCTCTTCTGCCCCCTCCCCCACTCTCCCTCGTCTCCCCTGCTCCCCTAACCACCTTCATCCCTTCTCCCTCCCTGCCCCCTATGAAAGGAACTCCCTCCCTGCACACATCCGCCTTGCCCCCTCCCTCCGCTCCTCAAACTCCTCCTCAAAACCCACCTCTTCCTCGTCGCCTTTCCCAACGCTTGCTAGAGCTTTCATCTCAACATTTACTGTCTGCCCTCTCCCTGACTGCAACCAAGCCAAGCACGTGCACCTGAGACTTTCCATCCACTTGAACGTTTTGTCCCTTGTCTCTCCCTATGTCTCCTCTCCTTGTCTCCCCCTCCGAGTCTTTTAGATTGTAAGCCGTAGGCAGGGACCGCATCTATCTCATAGTTCTGTAAAGTGCCAGGTACACTGCTGGCGCTATACAGATGCTAATAATGCTAATAATGCTAATGCTAATGCTAATACTAATGCTAATAATAATTTAATAGCATCTGCAAAGTCGCGTCCAGCGGAGCTGTTCCGGGGGGCTGGTCAGTCCAGCCTCCCTCCACCTGGACGGGGACTTGTCCCAGGCCCGCTGTGAGGAGTTTGCCACCTACTTTGCAGACAAGATCAATCAGATCCAGGGTAACTTCGACACCGGGTTGGATGCAGTAGGAGAGGAGTGTGAGGTTATGGAGGCACCGTCTGGTTGATCTTTCTTGGAGGGGTTTCAGGTAGTGATGCTGGCCGATGCGGTGGATGTCTTGGGGTCTGTTTGAGTCACATATTGTGAATTAGATCTGTGCCTGTCCTTGTTGGTAAATGCTTCCAGGGAGACATTGGGGTCAGTTCTGGTGAGGGTGGTCAACGCGTCCCTTCAGGAGGGGAGGCTGTCACCCAGGTCAAGGGCCAATCAGGCCTGACCTGAGGTCTCCCTCCCGAGTTCCCTACGAGAGACAGCTCCCAGGAAAGACAATGCAACCATGAAGGACAGAGGAATAACAAGAAAGCTCTCCGAGATGAGGACACGGAGAGCATTGGAGGCCAATCCCTTGTGACTGGGCTCTGCCAGGGAGAGGATTCTTATTTACAACTAATGCAAAGGACCTAATTACAAATCAGATCATACCAGGAGAGAATTATTGAAGAGGGACACACAACCAGGGCAAGAGTTTTTGAGCCCACTGTTTCTAGCCTTCTTTCATCACCCATAGTCAGTTCTGAATCCAAACAGAGGAATGGTTCATAAGGAGACCGTCAGTGGGCATTTTTAGACACATGTTAAAGTTCTGGATGTTTCAATCTTCTGGGTTCCAAGTCCACAAGTAAGTTCCAGATTCATTCTTCACACAAACACTGCCCTGAAGCAGCCTAAAGTAGCCATGGCTGTAAATGTGACAGGCTGCCATGGAAACCAAGTGACCACAGCTGCCTGGAGCAAAGCAGTTTACCAGGAGAACGTTTTACACACAAAAGTTCTGGGAGACGTTCTACGCAGAAGTTCAAAGATCTGGATGTTTAAGATCTGGATGAGTGATTTAGACACACAGAAAGTTCTGGATGTTACAGCAAACATCCAGGAGATATGTGTGTCTAAAAACACCCAGTGCCAGACGGGGTCAGAGCAATGGTCCATCCAGCCCAGCACTGTCTCCAACAGTGGCTAATCTCGGTCACTTGGGAGATGGACCCAACAGGTCACACTCGGGTGATGACGTACAGACCTGTTCCCAGATTCAGCACGTGCACTAGGCACAACATTGCAGGGGATTTCAGCAGAAGCCGATTTCTACCTTGCAAATCAGGTTAGCGTGGGTAATTCTGCTTCCTCTTCCAGTTGATTGCATAAACAAATTATACATTTGGAAAAATTATAAATTTGTCCGGCTTAAGGGAAGCAACACTGCTATTAATGAATTAGTTTTCCGAGCGTTTGGCTGCTAGCATATTTTGTTCTCTTGCAGTTTCATTATAATAGTATTTTGTATATAAGATGCCATAGGGAAATGCAGAGATGTTTCGTTTCCTTCCTCCAGAAAGACCGAGTGCACCTCAAACCATCGACCTCCCCTGCCCTCCCAGCTTGGTTCATGCTTTTGTATCCTGGGGGCAGCGGTGAAAAACTCCCTATTAGGCCCAGCGGGCCGGGGAGCCCTGTGGGAGGGAGGTTCAGGAAACGGCAAATTGGCCAGCCCTGCGAAGGAAAAGAAGAAAAGAAAGCAGCACACTATGTAGAGGAAAATCCAATCTGAGCATGGATGTGCCTCCCCATGCTGCACACAGGAATGTCGAGAGAAAAAAGTGACCATTGGGCCAAAGGGCAGAATAACTGTCCATCTCACCTGCCTCCTGTCTTTAAGAGCAGCCAACTTCAGACTCTGTGAGAACTAGAGAAATGATGGAGCGATCCACACCCCTTACACTTTCTAAGCAGCACCCTCTGTCTCTCCTGGTGAATAGTCTTTGCCTGTCCAGTCCTTGTCTCATTGTATTATTGAATCCAGACAGAGTATTGGCCTCCATAACATTCCATGGCAATGAGTTCCGCAGGTCAATGAGTGTTTTTAGACACGCATTCCTCCTGGATGTTTGTTGTAGCATCCAGAACTTTTTGTGTGTCTAAATCACTCACACAGATCTTAAGCATCTGGATCATTGAACTTCTGCGTAGAACTTGTCCCAGAACGTTTGTGTGTAAAAGGTTCTCCTGGTAAACTGCTTTGCTCCAGGCAGCTGTGGTCACTTGGTTTCCATGACTGCCTCAGGGCAGTGTTTGTGTGAAGAATGCATCCAGGAACTGCCTCAGGGCAGTGTGTGGGTGAAGAATGAATCTGGAACTTACTTGTGGACTTGTAAACCCAGAAGATTGAAAAATCCGGAACTTTAATGTGTGTGTAAAACGGCCCACTGACTTGTTCCGTGAAAAAAAAACCCACTTCTGTTTGTTTTAAATCTGATGCCTGGTTCTTTTATCAGGGCTCCCCCTAGTTCTTATTGTATGGGAAAGTGTTAAGAAAACAGCTGAAATGGGTCTCCACAAAATTGAGTGGATCTGTCAGTTTCTGCTGCCTAAATCCACTCAAAAATATCAGGTATTAATCAGTACCCGATTGCAACCTGATTTGGCTCCCAGAATGTCAATGTACTTGCCTAGTTGTTCAGTTTTCCATCCTGAGCCAGGTGGACGAAAATAAATAAATAAATAAATAAATAACATAATTAATTAAATTTAATAACATTACTTGGTGTTTCACTGTGGACTGAGAGCACTTGCTTTCATTTCAACCCTAAACATAGGGGAAGGAGTTCAGCCTGGTTCAGAGAAAGGGGATTATGACAGGGTTTTGTAGCAGCAGCAAAAAGGAGTATGCACTATGAATAGTAAAGGATCACACCTCAGGCTGGTGCTAAAAGAAGTTCAGGCGCTAATTGGAAAAAGGACAGCTGGACGCGGACCTCCGCCTGGAGTGGCAGGTGGAGGCAGTCGCAAAGGCTGCGTCCATTCGTCTCCGTCCCGGACCTGGCCTCCCTCATCCATGCCTTCGTCACCTCGAGACTGGACTATTGCAACGTGCTCTATGTGCGGCTTCCCCTGTGCCTGGTTCGGAGGCTGCAGCTAGTGCAGAATGTGGCGGCCCGGCTCCTGTCAGGGACGGGTCATCGGGAGCATATTACACCAGTGCTCCGGACCCTGCACTGGTTGCCAATAGCGAGCCAAGCCAGGTTCAAGGTTTTGGTATTGACTTATAAAGCCCTTCACAGTCTGGGCCCCTCATACCTCAGGGACCGCATCGCCCTCCGCGCCACAGAGCGGCTTCTTCGGTCTGCCGGGGGTACCTTCCTGGAGGTCCCCCATGTTAAGTGGGGGGCCACAATGGAGAGGGCAGTCTCGGTGGCCGGGCCGCATCTCTGGAACTCCCTACCGGAGGAAGCTCGCCTGGCCCCAAGCTTTTTGGTTTTTTGACGACAGTGTAAAACTTGGCTGTTTGCCCAGGCCTTTGGGGAGGGGGGGAGGGTCTAGGGGATTTTTATCTCCCCTGCCCTATTGATTTTTGTATCCCGGGCCCTGTTTTAATATTTGAGATTGTATTTTTATATGTTTTAAATTGTTTTTATTGATTTTATTGTTGGAAGCCACCCCGAGTTGTGCTCAGGAGGGGCGGAGTATAAATCAAATAAATAAATAAATAATAGCAAATGGATGTGGAAGCCCAGGGATATATGGGTGCAAAAGAGAAAGTAGGGGGCTGTGAAGGAAGGGGGTAAAGGTGAGAGCCCCCAGGAGGGATATTAGAGACTGCGTCTGGAAACTGCAGGCTGCAGCAACGAGACAAGTGGGAGAGAGAGGACACTATGGAAGAGCCAGCCTATCAAAAGGTTTCCAGGTGGGATCTGTCCATCATAGACCCAGAGCATGGGGCTCTCTACGTACTGGAATGGACTGTCTTGGAGGGAGGTGGAGGCTAGTCATGATGACTTACTGGGATTTACTCGCAGGATCAGGACCGAATTAGAAAACCTCAGTGACTTTGTAGTTTTGTGTCACAGTGACCTTGAGCTACATTCCACCAAAGTATCTCAGCAGCCCTCCGGGATGGGGGTGGGGACAGCAACCCCGCTGCTAGAAGCCCTCTTGCGTCCACTCTCCCAGATTCACTGTTCAGCCTAGAGAACAACAGACTAAGGGCTGACATTCAACTATCTAGCAGGACATGGCAAAGATGATGGAGTGGAGAACATTTGTTAGATGGTGTCACAGAATTTAGGGCTAGAGACAACGGGCGGAAATTGCTGCAAGGGAGATTTCAATCAGGGACCCTTCTTCTCGGCACTTTCCCCATTGCTGTCAGATGGGACAATGCAGTGGACACAACATGGGTCTCTGATTTCAGTTAGCTGCTTCTAGGAGGAGCTACCTACCTGTAGGAGCACTTGGGCAACGGAATAAGTGTCCAGGAAAGGTGTGGGAATTCTTTCCTTGGATGTTTTTCTTTTTCTTTTTAAGAACCAGCTGGTAAAGGACAAAGAATCCTAGAACTGGGGGGTCATAAGAGATGTCAAAGGTCATCAAGTCAAACCCCCCTGGTCTATGGCATCCAGCCTCGGAGAATGGGGTTGGGTCAGATGACTCGCTTTGAATCCTACACTTGGATGACACGGCGGATTTTTCCCCTCCTTAAGCCGTGGTTTCCCCAAATGGTTAGGGGAGGACAGGGTAATGCCCTCATGGTGATTGCTGGCTGAGCAAACAGAGGATGTATTCAGACCGTTGCTGGTGTTATCTTAAATAACGTCATTTCTTGTTATTGTAGCAATTCTAGCAGTATTTCCAGGGTGGAGCTGGTGGCACTGAGGAATCAAAAGAGGTGAGTGGTTACCGCGAGACATCAGTAAAAGGGAGAATCACAGAGCCAGTTTTGTGGCTCTTAGTGGGGTCCCCCTTTGTGGGGTGCAAGGGGAGCAGCTGTAATCAAATCACACAGCCAAACTGCGAAGACTATACCACACTAGGGGTGTTCAATGTGTTCTAGTTACTAACCTACCTAAAATGATTATATTTGCAAACAAAATGCTAGTTGCAGCTGCATTTTGCTGCATACCACCAAGCTGCCAAAGCACTCCAGGGGAGGGAGAACAGTCACAAGACCATCAGGGGACAGTCAGGAGACTTAATTGGCATCCCCGCTGGCCAACTGGCAATGGGGACACATCAGGCAGCAGCGTGACACACAGAGAGAACCTCTAAGATAGGTCTTTCTTCAATGCCAAAGGGTGTTGGCCATTGGCTGGGCCGCTGGCTGGGCCGAGGTGCCTGGGGGGGTACTCTGGTCGACAGAGACCACACATGTTTTGGGCGGCCCATTCTTCACTGCCACTGTCATTTTGCACTGCAGTCAGTGTGTGGCCCTTAGCGGGACTGGGGGGATTCGGGGTGGGCAGCTTTTATCTTTTGAACTTGTGGTTTTAAGGGGTTTGGGGGGATGAGGTGGGTGTGGCTTGAGGGTGGGGGTCATGGGGAGTGGGTTAGGGTGGATAGGGCTAACCCCCTGGTGAGAGGAGGGGAGGTGCACCCTGGGGAGGGTTGGGGGGGGGGACTCCCTGTGAGAGGGGGAGTCCCAGGGAGGGGATTCTTTGTGAGAGGAGGAATCCCAGGGGGTGGGGGGTGGGGAGGAAGTGGGAATGGGAGGGGGAGGGGAGGGGAAGGGTTTGTAGGGGAGGGAGTGGGGGTAGACTCTGGAGAACCTTGGGTGAACAGCCTAGCGGAAGGGGTAAGGAAGGAGTGGACAGAGGGGGAGGACCAGCTATGTGGGGTGGGGACGGTATGGTCCAAGGGGACAGGTGACTCATCCTCCCAGGGGACCAAAGTTCCTGGTGGAGGTTAAGAGAGTCCCCCCGCCCCCACTGAGGGTGAGGGAGGAGCAGGGTCTAAGGTCTGCTTGTAAAGGGCTGCTGCTGCTAAGTGCGAGGTCCGTAGTGAATAAGGCCCCAGTGATCCAGGATCTAATCCTGGATGGGGCAGCGGACCTTGCATGTATTATGGAGACCTGACTGGACAAGGAGGCGGGAAAAGTTTTAGCTGACCTCTTTCCGACTGGGTATGGTGTGCAGCACCAGCCCCGCATGGGGGGTCAGGGTGGTGGTGTAGCTATTATTTTTAGAGAGTTGTGACCAGTTAGGAGATATCCAGCCTGGGAGATTTCAGGTATTGAAGCCCTCCATCCGGAGTTTGATTTGGCTGGGGGCAAGCTTGGGGTGCTACTGGTATACTGGGCCCCTTCCTGTCCGGCAGCATCCCTTGCCGATCTAGCAGACCTGCCCTCGAAGGTGGCACTTAGCTCCTCCAGGACTTTGGTCTTGGGGGACTTCAACACCCATGTCCATGCCGGCCTTGTAGGAGTGGACCGAGAGTTCATGGCCGCCATGGCAACCATGAACTTGTCCCAAGTGGTCAACTGCCGGCCCATGGGGGGGGGGGCATACCCTCGACCTGGTCTTCTGTTCTGACCTTGAGGTGGGTTATCTGTTAGTGGGGGATGTGATGGTCACACCCTTGTCATGGATGGATCATTATCTCCTACAGGCCAGCCTCTCAGCCTACTGCCCCCAGAAGGGGATTGGACCAGTTAGGTTGGTCCACCCTCGGAGGCTAATGGAACCGCAGTGGAGTTAACCTTAGACCCTGATGGTCACTTTGTCGATGAGCTGGTCCAGCATTGGAACATCTAGCTGGGAGGGGTGGGGGACATTGACAGGGTGGCTCCGAGATGTCCCCTGTCTCCATCTCGTCACCGCAGGGTCCCTTGATTTACTGAGGGGCTGCGGTGTATGAAACAGGTAGGCAGGAGATTAGAGTGATACTGGCATCTGACTCACTCTTAATCTGACTGACTTCTCCATAGGACCCATTTGTAGTCCTATGCTGAGGTGTGAGGACAGCAAAGAAAGCCTTCTTTGCTGCCCTCATAGTGTCTGCAAAATCGCACCCAGCGGAGCTATTCTGGGTGGTGCGGGAGCTGGTCAGTCCAGCCTCCCTCCACCTGTACATGGTGTGAGGAGTTTGCCACCTATTTTATAGAAAAGATCACTCAGATCCAGAGTAACTTTGACATCGTATTGGAAGCAGTGGGTGAGGCACATGAGGTTATGGAGGCACTGTTTGGTTGACCTTATTGGGATGCATTTCAGGAAGTGATGCCGGCCGATGCGGTGGATGTCCTGGGGTCTGTTAGAGCCACCAGTTGCAAATTAGACCCATGCCCATCCTGGTTGGTGAAAGCCTCCAGGGAGATTTGGGGACGTGTCCGTTCAGCAGAGGAGATTGTCGCCCAGTCTCAAGGAGGCTGTGGTGCGCCCCCTGCTGAAGAAGCCATCTTTGAATGTAGACGCAATCACCAGCTACTGACCCATCTCTAATTTTCCCTTTTTATTTATTTTATTTATTTATTTAATACATTTATACCCTGCCCCTGCTGCAAACAGCTCAGGGTGGCTAACAAATTTCACATAAAACAGCATTTAAAATATTTAAAACCATCATAAGAAATCTTAACATTAAAACAGGGAAGGACAAGGAATTATAACAAATAATAAAGAAGAGTAGGAGGATAAAAACCCGCTTACCCACCCTCCCACCCTCCACAAAGGCCTGGGCAAACAGCCAGGTTTTACAAACTTGCGGGAATGTTAAGAGGCTCAGAGCCAGGCGAGCTTTCTCTGGGAGGGAATTGCAAAGGCACGGCCTGGCCAACGAGAATGCCCTCTCCATTGTGGCCCCCCGCTTAACATGGGGGACCTGCAAGAAGGCACCCCCGGCAGACCGAAGGAGCCACTCTGGGGCGCGGAGGGCAAGGCGATCCCTGAGGTATATGGGGCTGAGACCGTGAAGGGCCTTATAGATCAACACTAATACCTTGAACCTGGATCGGCACGCTATTGGCAGCCAGTACAGAGCTCGGAGCACAGGTGTTATGTGGTCCCGGCAACCTGCCCCCGAGAGGAGGCGGGCTGCTGCATTCTGCACTAGCTGCAGCCTCCAAACAAGGAACAAGGGCAACCCCACGTAGAGCGTGTTGCAGTAGTCCAGTCTCGAGGTGAAGAAGGCATGGACGAGGGAGGCCAGGTCTGGGCCAGAGACATACGGATGCAAACTCCGCACCAGATACAACTGGTGGAAGGCAGCTTTCGACACCCCCTCTACCTGCTTCTCCAGGCAGAGATCCACATCCAGCACCACCCCCAGACACCGGACCTGTGAGCTACAGGAGGGTGAACCCCTCCATTTAGGGGGGCTGACACCTCCCTCGCTCTCCCCACCACCATCACCTCCTTCTTATCAGGGTTGAGCTTCAGTCTGCTCTGCCACATCCATTCCACCATGGCCTCCAAACACTGGGATAGCAACGAGACAGCAGGGTATGGGTCAGCTGAAAAAGAGAGGTACAGCTGAGTATCATCAGCATATTGGTGACATCACACCCTGAACCCTCTCAGGACCTCCCCCAAGGGTTGCATATAGACATTAAATAACAGTGGAGACAGAATGGAACCCTGATGAACGCCACAGGATAAGGAGCGGGGGCAAGATGTCTCATCCCCCCAACACCACCCACTGGCTTCTCCCCAATAGGAATGAGAAGAACCATTCAAGAACAGTCCCGTCCAGACCCCCCCACGTCATGCAGCCGTCTCAACAGCAGCCCATGGTCTACGGTGTCAAAAGAGAGATCTAGCAGGACAAGAAATGTCGAACGTCCTGTGTCCATCTCCCGGCAGAGATCACCAACCAAGGCCACCAACGCCATCTCGGTGCCATAGCCAGGGCAGAACCCAGATTGAAAAGGGTCCAGGAAACCAATGCTGTCTAAATGCGCCTGGAACTGGATCGCCACCACCCATTCAATAACCTTCCCCAAAAAGGTTAGAGACAGGTTGGTAGCTGGCGAGTGCATCCACTTCCAAAGATGGTTTCTTTAGCAGGGGGTGCACCACAGCCTCCTTGAGGCTGGGCGACAACCTCCACTGCTGCAGGGACGCGTAAACCACCCTCGCCAGCACTGTCCCCAACGTCTCTCTGGAGGCTTTCACCAACCAGGATGGGCATGGATCAAGTTCACAACAGGTGGATCTCACAGACCCCAAGACATCCACCACATCAGCTGGTGTCACTTCCTGAAACTCCCCCACAAAGATGGACCAGACGGGGCCTCCATCACTTTATGTTCTCTACCTACTGCCTCTAATCCAGCATCAAAGTCGCTCTGAATCCGAGAGATCTTGTCTGCGAAGTAGGTGACAAACTCCTCACAGCAGGCCTAGGACAAGTCCCCATCCAGGCAGAGGGAGGCCTGACTAACCAGCCCCCGCACCACCCGAAACAGCTCCACTGGGCGTGACTTCACAGACGCTATGAGGACAGCAAGGAACTCCTTCTTTGCTGTCCTCAAAGCCTCAACAGAGGACCACAAATGGGCCCTATGGAGAAGTTGTTCGGAGTCAGATCGAGTTCGACACCAGCATTGCTCCAGCCTCCTGCCTACTTGCTTCATCCTCCGCAGCCCCTCAGTAAACCAAGGGGCCCTGTGGTGATGAGACAGAGGCAGAGGGCATCTCGGAGCTACCCTGTCAATGGCCTCCTCCAGCAAGCTGTTCCAATGCTGGACTAGCTCATCAACAGAGTGATCGTCCAGGTCCAAGGTTAACTCCCTCAGGACCTCTTGGAACCACTGAGGTTCCATCAGCCTCCAAATGCAGACCATCTTAACTGGCCCCTTCCCCCTCTGGAGTTGGTGCGCTGAGAGACTGGCCTGAGCCAGTCGGTTTCCTTGACCCTTTTCAGTCTGCGTTCCACCCCGGTTATGGTACTGAGACGGCAATGGTGGCCTTAGTGAATGATCTACGCCAGGAGATGGATGCAGGATGTTCAACATTTCTGATCCTGCTCGAACTCTCAGCTGCTTTTGACACAGTGGACCATGGGCTACTGTTGAGACAGCTGTGACACCTGGGGGGTCTGGACGGGACTGTCCTTGGGTGGTTCCGCTCATTCGTCTCGGGGAGAAGCCAGCGGGTGGTGCTGAGAGATGAAACATCAAGCCCCCGGACCTTGACTTTTGGCATTCCACAGGTTTCAATCCTGTTATTATTTAATGTGTATATGCAGCCCTTGGGGGAGATCGTGAGAGGGTTCAGGATGCGATGTCACCAATATGCTGATGATACTCACTGTACCTCTCATTTTCAACTGACCCAGGTCCTGCCGTCTCGTTACTTTCCCAGTGTTTGGAGTCCGTCGCAGATTGGATGTGACAGAGCAGATTGAAGCTCAATCCCAACACGACGGAGGTGATGGTGGTGGGTAGGTTGAGGGAGGTGTCAGCTCCCCTCAGGGGCAGGGGGTCCACCCTCCTGTAGCCCAGCAGGTTAGAAGTCTGGGAGTGGTTCTGGATGCAGACCTCCATCTGGATCGACAGGTGGAGATGGTGGCTAAAGCCACCTTTTGCCAGTTGTATCTACTGCGGAGGCTGCGTCCGTCCATTTCCAGGCCCGACCTGGACACCCTCACCCACGCCTTCATCACCTCAAGGCTAGACTACTGTAATGTGCTCTACGTGGGGCTTCCCTTGATACTGGTTCGGAGGCTGCAACTAGTGCAGAATGCGGCAGCCCGTCTCCTTACTGGGACAGGTCGATGAGAGGACATAACACCTGTGCTCCATACTCTGCACTGGCTGCCTATAGCGTACCGAGCCAAATTCAAGGTGTTGGCCTCTAAAGCCCTGCTCGTTCTGGGCCCCTCATACCTCAGGGACCGCCAGCCTTCTGCACCTCAGAGAGATCCCTTCAGTCTACCGGGGGTGCCTTTTGTAAAACAGGGGGCTACTATGGAGAGGGCGTTCTCGGTGGCCGGACTGTGACTTTGGAACTCCTTCCCAGGGGAAGTCCGCCTGGCACCAGGTCTGCTGGCTTTTTGCTGAACCTGCAAGACCTGACTGTTCTCCCAGGCCTTCAGAGGGGAGGGGGGTAGTTGGGAATAAATCTGGNGCAACGAGACAGCAGGGTATGGGTCAGCTGAAAAAGAGAGGTACAGCTGAGTATCATCAGCATATTGGTGACATCACACCCTGAACCCTCTCAGGACCTCCCCCAAGGGTTGCATATAGACATTAAATAACAGTGGAGACAGAATGGAACCCTGATGAACGCCACAGGATAAGGAGCGGGGGCAAGATGTCTCATCCCCCCAACACCACCCACTGGCTTCTCCCCAATAGGAATGAGAAGAACCATTCAAGAACAGTCCCGTCCAGACCCCCCCACGTCATGCAGCCGTCTCAACAGCAGCCCATGGTCTACGGTGTCAAAAGAGAGATCTAGCAGGACAAGAAATGTCGAACGTCCTGTGTCCATCTCCCGGCAGAGATCACCAACCAAGGCCACCAACGCCATCTCGGTGCCATAGCCAGGGCAGAACCCAGATTGAAAAGGGTCCAGGAAACCAATGCTGTCTAAATGCGCCTGGAACTGGATCGCCACCACCCATTCAATAACCTTCCCCAAAAAGGTTAGAGACAGGTTGGTAGCTGGCGAGTGCATCCACTTCCAAAGATGGTTTCTTTAGCAGGGGGTGCACCACAGCCTCCTTGAGGCTGGGCGACAACCTCCACTGCTGCAGGGACGCGTAAACCACCCTCGCCAGCACTGTCCCCAACGTCTCTCTGGAGGCTTTCACCAACCAGGATGGGCATGGATCAAGTTCACAACAGGTGGATCTCACAGACCCCAAGACATCCACCACATCAGCTGGTGTCACTTCCTGAAACTCCCCCACAAAGATGGACCAGACGGGGCCTCCATCACTTTATGTTCTCTACCTACTGCCTCTAATCCAGCATCAAAGTAGCTCTGAATCCGAGAGATCTTGTCTGCGAAGTAGGTGACAAACTCCTCACAGCAGGCCTAGGACAAGTCCCCATCCAGGCAGAGGGAGGCCTGACTAACCAGCCCCCGCACCACCCGAAACAGCTCCACTGGGCGTGACTTCACAGACGCTATGAGGACAGCAAGGAACTCCTTCTTTGCTGTCCTCAAAGCCTCAACAGAGGACCACAAATGGGCCCTATGGAGAAGTTGTTCGGAGTCAGATCGAGTTCGACACCAGCATTGCTCCAGCCTCCTGCCTACTTGCTTCATCCTCCGCAGCCCCTCAGTAAACCAAGGGGCCCTGTGGTGATGAGACAGAGGCAGAGGGCATCTCGGAGCTACCCTGTCAATGGCCTCCTCCAGCAAGCTGTTCCAATGCTGGACTAGCTCATCAACAGAGTGATCGTCCAGGTCCAAGGTTAACTCCCTCAGGACCTCTTGGAACCACTGAGGTTCCATCAGCCTCCAAATGCAGACCATCTTAACTGGCCCCTTCCCCCTCTGGAGTTGGTGCGCTGAGAGACTGGCCTGAGCCAGTCGGTTTCCTTGACCCTTTTCAGTCTGCGTTCCACCCCGGTTATGGTACTGAGACGGCAATGGTGGCCTTAGTGAATGATCTACGCCAGGAGATGGATGCAGGATGTTCAACATTTCTGATCCTGCTCGAACTCTCAGCTGCTTTTGACACAGTGGACCATGGGCTACTGTTGAGACAGCTGTGACACCTGGGGGGTCTGGACGGGACTGTCCTTGGGTGGTTCCGCTCATTCGTCTCGGGGAGAAGCCAGCGGGTGGTGCTGAGAGATGAAACATCAAGCCCCCGGACCTTGACTTTTGGCATTCCACAGGTTTCAATCCTGTTATTATTTAATGTGTATATGCAGCCCTTGGGGGAGATCGTGAGAGGGTTCAGGATGCGATGTCACCAATATGCTGATGATACTCACTGTACCTCTCATTTTCAACTGACCCAGGTCCTGCCGTCTCGTTACTTTCCCAGTGTTTGGAGTCCGTCGCAGATTGGATGTGACAGAGCAGATTGAAGCTCAATCCCAACACGACGGAGGTGATGGTGGTGGGTAGGTTGAGGGAGGTGTCAGCTCCCCTCAGGGGCAGGGGGTCCACCCTCCTGTAGCCCAGCAGGTTAGAAGTCTGGGAGTGGTTCTGGATGCAGACCTCCATCTGGATCGACAGGTGGAGATGGTGGCTAAAGCCACCTTTTGCCAGTTGTATCTACTGCGGAGGCTGCGTCCGTCCATTTCCAGGCCCGACCTGGACACCCTCACCCACGCCTTCATCACCTCAAGGCTAGACTACTGTAATGTGCTCTACGTGGGGCTTCCCTTGATACTGGTTCGGAGGCTGCAACTAGTGCAGAATGCGGCAGCCCGTCTCCTTACTGGGACAGGTCGATGAGAGGACATAACACCTGTGCTCCATACTCTGCACTGGCTGCCTATAGCGTACCGAGCCAAATTCAAGGTGTTGGCCTCTAAAGCCCTGCTCGTTCTGGGCCCCTCATACCTCAGGGACCGCCAGCCTTCTGCACCTCAGAGAGATCCCTTCAGTCTACCGGGGGTGCCTTTTGTAAAACAGGGGGCTACTATGGAGAGGGCGTTCTCGGTGGCCGGACTGTGACTTTGGAACTCCTTCCCAGGGGAAGTCCGCCTGGCACCAGGTCTGCTGGCTTTTTGCTGAACCTGCAAGACCTGACTGTTCTCCCAGGCCTTCAGAGGGGAGGGGGGTAGTTGGGAATAAATCTGGGGTTTTTAAAATTTTTAAAAATGTTTTGTTCTGGATTTTTATTGGATTTTATTGTTATATATTTTTTTTACTTTGTAAGCTGCCCCAAGATGCTGTAGGCATGACGGGGCAGCTAAAAAATATAAAGGAAATAAATAAATAAAAATAAAATGTTGCCAGCTACTTGGCCATGGCAATCAGGGGGCTGGGGGAAGGGCACTGGGGAGCCAATCTACACTTCTGCCGGAGCTCGCTTTCTTTCATCCGCTGTGGTGAGCACGGAGAGCCTAGGCTGATTCCCCTCCCTATCCCAGTCACTCTGCCTTGCTCTGTGTCTTCCCTTGGGCTCTTGTCTTGGAGTACAGTGTCAGCAGCGTAAAGGGTTCATTTTTATCTGAATCATCGCTCTTTAGTTCAGTCGCTGCCTGTCTGTCAGATTGTAGCTTAGACAAGAGATTTATAATTCATAAATATTATATATTTAGTATAGTCTTTTATTTCTATATTATATGACTGAACTACAATCCACAGGCCTCCAATGGGATCTCGACAACTGGACTGAGGCCACTTTCAGACCTCTCCCCCCCACCCCCCCGGTGCACATATTTTGGCTGTGGGAGGTAATGCGCAGCCAGGATATGCATGGGGTGCCATGGGTTTGAAAGTCCCCCCCCCCGCGCGGCACCCGCAGGAAATCCTGCTCTGTATCTCTGCAGGTGTTTGCCGGCAAACCTGAGCGGCAGGGGGGGAGGGGATTTCAGACCGGCCGAACCCCACACATATCCTAGCTGTGCATTCCCTCCCACAGCCAGAATATGCGCCAGGGGTGGAGGTCTGAAAGTCGCCTCAGTTCTCGGTGTGAGTTCTAGTTTAAGTTCTGTGTTTTTTATTTCTGGAAGTGTCCATAAGCCTTCAGGGAAGGGCAGGGTATAAATTTTAATTGAACAACGATAAAGACANGCTCCAGCCTCCTGCCTACTTGCTTCATCCTCCGCAGCCCCTCAGTAAACCAAGGGGCCCTGTGGTGATGAGACAGAGGCAGAGGGCATCTCGGAGCTACCCTGTCAATGGCCTCCTCCAGCAAGCTGTTCCAATGCTGGACTAGCTCATCAACAGAGTGATCGTCCAGGTCCAAGGTTAACTCCCTCAGGACCTCTTGGAACCACTGAGGTTCCATCAGCCTCCAAATGCAGACCATCTTAACTGGCCCCTTCCCCCTCTGGAGTTGGTGCGCTGAGAGACTGGCCTGAGCCAGTCGGTTTCCTTGACCCTTTTCAGTCTGCGTTCCACCCCGGTTATGGTACTGAGACGGCAATGGTGGCCTTAGTGAATGATCTACGCCAGGAGATGGATGCAGGATGTTCAACATTTCTGATCCTGCTCGAACTCTCAGCTGCTTTTGACACAGTGGACCATGGGCTACTGTTGAGACAGCTGTGACACCTGGGGGGTCTGGACGGGACTGTCCTTGGGTGGTTCCGCTCATTCGTCTCGGGGAGAAGCCAGCGGGTGGTGCTGAGAGATGAAACATCAAGCCCCCGGACCTTGACTTTTGGCATTCCACAGGTTTCAATCCTGTTATTATTTAATGTGTATATGCAGCCCTTGGGGGAGATCGTGAGAGGGTTCAGGATGCGATGTCACCAATATGCTGATGATACTCACTGTACCTCTCATTTTCAACTGACCCAGGTCCTGCCGTCTCGTTACTTTCCCAGTGTTTGGAGTCCGTCGCAGATTGGATGTGACAGAGCAGATTGAAGCTCAATCCCAACACGACGGAGGTGATGGTGGTGGGTAGGTTGAGGGAGGTGTCAGCTCCCCTCAGGGGCAGGGGGTCCACCCTCCTGTAGCCCAGCAGGTTAGAAGTCTGGGAGTGGTTCTGGATGCAGACCTCCATCTGGATCGACAGGTGGAGATGGTGGCTAAAGCCACCTTTTGCCAGTTGTATCTACTGCGGAGGCTGCGTCCGTCCATTTCCAGGCCCGACCTGGACACCCTCACCCACGCCTTCATCACCTCAAGGCTAGACTACTGTAATGTGCTCTACGTGGGGCTTCCCTTGATACTGGTTCGGAGGCTGCAACTAGTGCAGAATGCGGCAGCCCGTCTCCTTACTGGGACAGGTCGATGAGAGGACATAACACCTGTGCTCCATACTCTGCACTGGCTGCCTATAGCGTACCGAGCCAAATTCAAGGTGTTGGCCTCTAAAGCCCTGCTCGTTCTGGGCCCCTCATACCTCAGGGACCGCCAGCCTTCTGCACCTCAGAGAGATCCCTTCAGTCTACCGGGGGTGCCTTTTGTAAAACAGGGGGCTACTATGGAGAGGGCGTTCTCGGTGGCCGGACTGTGACTTTGGAACTCCTTCCCAGGGGAAGTCCGCCTGGCACCAGGTCTGCTGGCTTTTTGCTGAACCTGCAAGACCTGACTGTTCTCCCAGGCCTTCAGAGGGGAGGGGGGTAGTTGGGAATAAATCTGGGGTTTTTAAAATTTTTAAAAATGTTTTGTTCTGGATTTTTATTGGATTTTATTGTTATATATTTTTTTTACTTTGTAAGCTGCCCCAAGATGCTGTAGGCATGACGGGGCAGCTAAAAAATATAAAGGAAATAAATAAATAAAAATAAAATGTTGCCAGCTACTTGGCCATGGCAATCAGGGGGCTGGGGGAAGGGCACTGGGGAGCCAATCTACACTTCTGCCGGAGCTCGCTTTCTTTCATCCGCTGTGGTGAGCACGGAGAGCCTAGGCTGATTCCCCTCCCTATCCCAGTCACTCTGCCTTGCTCTGTGTCTTCCCTTGGGCTCTTGTCTTGGAGTACAGTGTCAGCAGCGTAAAGGGTTCATTTTTATCTGAATCATCGCTCTTTAGTTCAGTCGCTGCCTGTCTGTCAGATTGTAGCTTAGACAAGAGATTTATAATTCATAAATATTATATATTTAGTATAGTCTTTTATTTCTATATTATATGACTGAACTACAATCCACAGGCCTCCAATGGGATCTCGACAACTGGACTGAGGCCACTTTCAGACCTCTCCCCCCCACCCCCCCGGTGCACATATTTTGGCTGTGGGAGGTAATGCGCAGCCAGGATATGCATGGGGTGTCCATAAGCCTTCAGGGAAGGGCAGGGTATAAATTTTAATTGAACAACGATAAAGACATGGTCCCTGCCTACGGCTTACAATCAACAATCTTACAACCTGTTCGCCCAGGTCTTTGGGGAGGGGGGGAGGGGGAATTGGGTTTTTTAGCTCTTCCCTGTCCTTATTTTATTTTTATTTATTCTCCTGCCCTTGTGGTGGTCTTAAATTGTTGATGTTTTAAAAATTGGTTTTATGAATGTTTTTTTAGTTGTACGTCGCCCCAGGAGGCCATAGGCATATGGGGTGACTCATAAATATATATAATAAATATAAATAAAAATAAATATAAAAAAGACAAGGAGGGGGCGACAAGGATCGGGGACAAAGGGAAGACAAGGGAGAAGCAAACAAACATGCAAGCGGCTGCGAAGTCTCAGGTGCACGTGCTTGGCTTGGTTACAGTTAGGCAGGAGTCTGCAGAGGAGGGCAGACCGTAAGTATTAGGGGAAAAGCAACTAGCAGGCATTGGGAAAGGTGGCACGGAAGAAGTGGGTCTTGAGGAGGGATTTGAAGGTGCGGAGGGAGGAGGCGAGGCGGATGTGGGTAGGGAGGGAGAGAGTTCCAGGCATGGCGGTCAGTGAGGGAGAAGGGATGAAGGCGGTTAGGGGAGCATAGGAGATGGGGGAGATTGAGGGAGGGGGACAGAGGAGGAGTGGAGGGCATGTGCAGGAGTGCGTAAGGAGATTAGGCTGAGAGATAGGGGGGAGCTTGGCTGTGAAGTGTTTTATAGGTGAATACCAGGAGTTTAAACCGGATGCGTTTGGGAAGGGGGAGCCAGTGGAGAAAGGAGAGGAGAGACTGCACGTGGTCGAAGCAACAGGCAGAGTGGATGACCTTGGCAGCAGAGTTTTGGATGGCGATAAGGGGGGACAGGTGAGAGTGAGGGAGGACAGCGAGGAGAAGGTTGCAGTAGTCGAGGCGAGAAATGACCATGGCATGAACAAGGGTTTTGGCAGAGGAGATAGAGAGAAAGGGGTGGAACCGAGTGATGTTAAAGCACCAAGTACATGGCTGGTGCTATGCAAATGTTTATAATAATAATAATAATAATAATAAACACTATTATAACATTACAGTATATATATTATATAATCTACTATATGAGAGAATATATATATATTACATGTATTATGTAATCTACTGCATAAGAAAGAGACTAGTCACCCTGCCCACTGCAGCTGCCTGCCTGGATAAAAGAGAGACTAGTCAGTGTGCCCACAGATGCTGGAGAACTGCCTGGTGTCCACCTACCATTATCTCTACCTCATATGGCACCAGGCCACCCTGGTACAATCTGAAAGTTGAAACCCTGTCATATGTGGACACCAACACGTCTCCTATGCCAATGCTTCCTGATTCAGTGCCCACCTGTTGCCTGCTGCTCCTGTGCCTCTCTGCCTGCTGCCAGTCTCTCACTCATAATCTGCCACCATCGGGCACTCCCTGCAAGTTGAAGCCCGATCATACTTGAGGTGCTGTCACTGCCTGTGCAAGTTGCTTCTGTGCCCACCTGCCTGCTGCCAGTCTGTCTCTCTCTGATCATTCTCTGCAATTGAAGCCCTGTCATACTTGGGACACCACCAAGTCCCGTCCTATGCCAATGCCTGCTGTTTCAGTGCCTGCACACTGCCGGACAGTGCCTGCTACTCCATCCTATGCCTGCCAGCTGCATACCAGTCTCTCTCACAGACTCTGCCACCCAGGGCACTCTTTGCAAATTTGGGGATTGGAAATTGTCAGACACTCAAAGTAAAATGGCTGTTTTAAACAAAGACAAGATCTGCAAAGTGATGCCCATTGAAAATAATGGGAAAGGACTTCAGTTACGAAAACATTTTTTTTAAAATTGAAAACAAATAAACTTTGGAAACAAAAATTAATCCAAAACAAAAACGAAGCTAGTCCCTTGTGCATCCCGGCCCCTCGCCCAGACCTTTTCTTCTTCAATTGCCTCATAAAGGCTGTGGATGGAAGAACGGCCCAGAAGTGGAGTTTAACTGTGACACTTTTCCTTGGACACATTTCTGTTGGTGAGAGGGGAAAGCTTCAGAGCTTCCCAGAGTTTCAAATTCTCTCCTCTCTTACACTCTGTTCCTGACACTGAAAGGAAGGGGAAGCCGAACCCAACTCTCTTGGTTTAGGATCAGCTGGTTATCATGCCTAGACATGTGACTGGGCTCTGTCTGTCCCACTACTTTGGGAAACTCCCAAGAGTGAATAAAAGTGGGAGTTTCCAGTAACCAACACAATTAATGTCCGAGGAAAAACAGTTCTTGCTCTCCATAATGGTGTAACACAAATAATGCAGCACCATTAAACATTGGAATATTATAATTCACATCCTCTTCTATAATTAATTACATTCAGTTACAGGACATTAAAATTTGGAATGATTGAATCTCTTGAACTATTCAAATAGTGATAAAAGGAAAAAGAAAGAGATTTATTTGGGATGCTCAAAATTATCATTAAAGGTGCAAAAGCACATTAACATGTAAAGTAGCTGTTCATGTATCTGCAAATATCAGCAATGCTCCACGGAAGCACCAAGAATCTTAAGGACAATGCGTAATGCGGGATTAGCAGTTACTGTGATTTACTGGGAGCCATTTCCTCCTCTGCTGATTTTTAGAGACAGGGAATAAAATAGGACAGCCCAGGCTGCTGACATTGACAATGACCTTTGTGAAGTAAAGCAAGTCTCCTCCTAATGAACAGCCTCAATGACAGGATCATTCAAGGCAGCATTGGCTGTCAGGTCTTCTCACAAGTTTAATGAACACCACATGTGAGGCTTTGTCAGCCTCTCAGTTAACAAATCATGCAAGTGAAGCAGCTTTGACTGGTCACCAAGCGAGCGGCAATGGATTGGAAGTGCTTAGCTGGGCATCAGCGTGGTATTTCCCCGTCTTCTCCCACCCTCTTCACATTTGTCAATAGGAATTAAAGGGGACACTGGAAATGTTTCTGGGACTGCACAATCCAAAAGGCAGGGACTCAGTAGAGATGGTAGAGAAGAGAGGCTCAAAAATGAGATGGTCGTCCGATTCAAAAGTGTCATGATTCGAGAAGGGTTATCTTTTCATCCTGAAGGAAAACTTAAGGTAGGAATGTTGTTTGCTCTTAGGAAATATATAACGGGATACTTGGCAAACAGTGTGAGCAGGGGAGCGTGTGTGTGTGTGTGTGTGTGTGTGTGTGTGTGTGTGTGTTGAGGGGGGGGCGTGACTCTTGTGGCTCTTCCAAAAGTTATTCATATGGTGAAAAGAGCATCTCCAGGCACAGATAAACAGAGAGTGAATGTAAAATCTGATCTCCACAGGGCCCTGGAACATGTATAAGGAGCCCCGGATTAGCATTAGGTGTAAGGGAGTCAATGGGAGTTCCAGCCTTGCTTTAAATGCAGATTTGGTGTTAGTTGATCTGAACTCGGACATCCCATTTAATCAGTGTTATGAGTGAATGAACCAACAGTTTATTACGTTTTTATGCCGCTCCTTCCTTCTTCCGCAGCTCAGGGCGACTTACAACAATAACAAATAATAAGTAATATAAAATTCTATATAAAACAACATAGAAACATTAAGACCTGGCAAAAAGATCTGCCTGCCTCACCAAAGGCCCAGCAGAAAAGCCAGGTCTTACACTGTCAACGAAAAAAGGGTAGGTCTATTTGTTTTCCAAATGGAAAGAGATAAAACTGGGAAACCGTTGACCATGGTACCCACGGGTGCTTGGTTTACAATCTAACTGTTTTCTCCTCCTCCTCTCTCTCCTTCCCTTCCTTTGAGGCTCACACTGTCTGCTTCTAGTCCCCCCTCCATCTCTGCATCACTGTCATCTACCACCCTCCTGGCTTGCTCTCTTCCTTTCTCTCTGAATTTGAGTCCTGACTCACTTTCTTCCTCTCCTACGATACCCCACTCTCAGCCTCGGTGGCTTCAACATTCACATTGATGTCCCTTCCCAGCCCTCCATCTCTCGCTTCCTCTCACTAGCCTCCTCCTTAAACCTCCACCTTGGGACCAACTCCCCCACCCATGCTAATGGCCATTCTCTTGACCTCATCTTCTCTAGGAACTGCTCTGTCTCGGATCTCTCCTTCGATCCTCATCCCATCTCTGACCACTTCCTTGCCTCTTTCAACGTCTTCCACTGTCCCTCCTCCTCTTGCCCATCTCCATGCCCCTTCTGCAATCTGCAGGCCATTAACCCCCTGGACTTTGCCTCTTCTTACTCTCCCCTTCTCCCCTCAGTCTTCTCCTCCTCCTTTCCTGACTCTGCCATCTCTGCTTTCAGTGCCTCTCTCTCCTTCACACTTGACTCCCTTGCCCCCCTCTCCTCCCACCCCACCTGCTCCCACAGCCCCCATCCTTGGCTCACCCCCAGTATCTGCCATCTCCACTCCTGTAGCCATGCTGCTGAACACCTCTGATGCAAATCCCACTCTCATGCTGACTTCCTTCATTTCAAATTCTCTCTCTCCTCCCTTACTTCTGCTATCTCCCTTACTAGGCCGCATTACTATGCCTCCCACATTGAGTACTGTTCTCGGGACCCTCGCCGCCTCTCCTCCACCTTTGACTTCCTCCTCAAGTCCCCTGTCCTCTTCCTCCCTCTTCCCTTTCTTCTCAGGATCTTGCTTCCTTCTTCACCTCCAAGATAGACAAGATCTGCCTCGACATGGCTTCCCAATCCTCTCCTCTTCCTCTCTCTCCTCCCTCTCATCTCCTGTCCTTCACTCCTGCCTCCTTTGAGGAAATCTCCTCCCTGCTCTCCTCCTCCATCCCTTCCACTTGCGCCCTTGACCCCATCCCCTCCCACCTCCTGACCTCCATTGCTCCCACTGTTGCCCCTTCCCTCCTGCACATTATCAATCTCTCCCTCTCTACTGGCTCCTTCTCCTCTGCCTTCAAGCATGCCACTGTCTCTCTTAGTCTCAAAAAGTCAACTCTTGACCCCTCTGACCCTTCTAGCTACCGTCCTGTCTCACTCCTTCCTTTTGCTTCCCAGCTTCTTAAACAGGCTGTCTACTCCTGCTGCCTCGACTTCCTCTCTGCCATTTCATCCTTCACCCCCTCCAATCAGGCTTCCGCCCCCTTCACTCTACTGAAACTGCTCTCGCTAAGATCACCAATGATCATCTTGTGGCTAAATCTAATCACCTCTATTCCATTCTTGTCCTCCTTGAGCTCTCTGCTGCCTTCGATACTGTTGACCTCTCACTCTTGCTGGGTTCACTTCACTTCCTTGGCTTCCATGACTCCACCCTCAACTGGTTCTCCTCCTATCTCTCTGACTGCTCCTTTAATATGTCTCTTGCCAACTCCACCTCCTCCTCCCTTCCACTCTCGGTTGGTGTTCCCCAAGACTCTGTCCTTGCCCCTATCCTCTTCTCTATTGACACCCTGTACCTAGGCAAACTCATTGCCTCCCACAGCTTTCAATATCACCTCTACGCTGATGACACTCAACTCTATCTCTCTACTCCCTCTCTCCATCTGTTCAAGCTCATTTCACCAGCTGCTTGTCACAAGGAGATACTGGACTATAGGTCTAAGAAATATGTAAAAGTAACGGTTAAACTTGTATGTAATGTAAAAACTGAGAACTGGAAACTCACTTCATGCAATGGAGAGAGACAGAGTCATGCCAAATGTGTATTCAGAAAAGCCTATCAACACCTCTGCAGAAACCAGAAAGTGAACATTCAGTTGCAAATGGAACTTTTCCTGCCTAAGTGGCAATAATAACAGAGTCCTCCAGGCGGGAAAGTCAAACAAAGAAACCTGGAGAGATATTTAAGAGGGGAAGATCTTTTTTCCCTCCAGACAGTCAGTTGGGAGTAGAGACCTTGTTGGCTAACCAGCTTAAGGCAAAGAGTCCAGCCTTACCACATCTGACTGAGGAAAGGACTCAAGTTCGTGGACTTTTTGGCGGATAAGTTCTTAACTAGGGACTTACTCAGTACAGACTAGGATGCGTTATTTACTTTTGTTTTATTTGCCACTCTGCATTCAAACTATCTTTGTTTATGTAATCAATAAACTTTCTTCTTTACTAAGAAGTGCTTTCTGTTGTCTCACATTGGGGAACACAGTCTGAGCAAATTGTGCCCTCATGTGCACTTGCGAACCCAGAGAGAAAGTTTGTGAATGGGAAGTTTGCAGGACAGAATCAGCTAGAGAAACAACTGATGCAGACAGGCTGCAAGTGAGGGAAACTGAGTCACCCAACCCAGAAGTGTGGGGTAGTGGACCCCAACCCCATGACACGTTTCTCTGATATCTCTACCTGGATGTTTTAATGTCAACTCAAACTCAGCGTGGCTAAAACTGAACTCCTTATCTCCCCCCTATCCTTCCTCACCCTCCTCCATGTCAACCCTTATCAATAGTGGTCACCATTCTTCCCATCTCCAAAGCCCCTAGTGTAGGCTTCATCTTTGACTCACCCCTTTCTTTTAAACCCTACATCGACTCTGCTGCCAAATTCTGTCACTTCTCCGTCCATAACATTGCTAAGATTCACCCTTTTCTCTCTGTCTCCTCTGCCAAAACTCTTGTTCACGCCCTGGTCATCTCTTGCTCCAATTACTGTGATCTCCTTCTCACTGGCCTCCCCACTCTCACCTTTCTCCCCTTATTTCCATCCAAAATTCTGCTGGCAGGGTCATTCACTTAGCCCATTGCTTCGACCATGTGCAGCCTCTCCTCTCCTCACTGGCTTCCCCTTCCTGAACAAATCCTGCACAAGCTCCTAGTCTTCACCTATAAAGCTCTTCACAACCTTGCTCCCCCCTACCTCTCTGTGCTAATTTCCCTCCGTACTCCAGTCTGTGAACTCCAATCCTCCTCTGTCCCTTCTCTTGCCGTCCCTCACCTCCCCTGTTCCCCTAACCCCCTTTGTTCCTTTTCCCTAGTTAGCCCCCATGCCTGGAAGTCCCTCCCTACCCACATCCACTTCACCCCCTCCCTTCGTACCTTCAAATCCCTTCTTAAGACCCACCTTTTCCACTCTGCCCTCCCTGACTCCTTGCTCCCCTCATCTATCTCCTGCTGATCCCCTCCATCCAGTACAATCTGCTACCTGGGGACTGTGTACTCATATCCTCACCACATGGACCAACCAGCCATCATTCTCAATGTGACCAAGCCAAGCACGTGCACCTGAGACCTTGCATACTCATGAATATTTCATCCCTTGTCTTTCCTTCTGTTCCCCTTCCTTCATCTCCCCCACCCCCCACGCATCATCTCTCAGATTGTAAGCCCTAGGGCAGGGACCATGTCTATTCCATAACTTTGTAAAGTGCCGGGTACATTGCTGGCACTATATAAATGCATGATGATGATGATGATGATGATATTCAGGCATCCCAAAGCAATCAACAATTATTTCCCTTCCTTTAATTAGAATTTTTTCCTTGGCCCTTCCAATTGGAAGTTCCCAACACACTATAGAACAACAAAGAGATATGTTTATAGACCTGGACATCACCTCCTGCTGCAGAAAAAAAATTGGACTAGAAAGCAAGAGTAGTTTAACATATGTATGATTGTGAAGAAGGAGAACATTGAGTTTCTCCAACATCTAAGCATCTAAGAATTGTCTATGGGTGTTTTCAGATGTGACAGGGCCAGTTGGCCCCATCATGAAACCAATCAATTCATCCTCCACCGGGATGACCCCATCATGCCGTATCAGACATTCCGGGGGATCGCGGAGGGGAATCTGGGAGCCGGCGGGGCCGCGCGGTGCAACGTGCGGCTGCACAGCTCCACCCCCTCCATGCTCCGTGCCGCACGCCCTCTGGGGAGATGGGTGGGCAGCGGGGCCAATGCGGTCGCAGCATCTGGCCGAAATCGCCTCGGACCAGAATCCCGCTGGTGGTTCCGGGCCATGGCTCCTGACCAGACGTGACTTTTCTTTGATCCCCGCCGGGATCACTTTCGCCATGCTTCCAGGGGAATTGGTGCGGCTAGGCAGGGAAGCGTGGTTGAAATTGACCCCATGTGCGGATTGAGCGTGGTGAACATCTGGCGGCCACCAAATAGACGTGCGAGGCACATTGACCACAGGTGCGTATTCACCATGGTTCACTGTGATCTTGTAATGTCTGAAAATACCCACTGTCTCCCAGAGGGGAGTCTGGTGTTCCACTCCAATTTACTAATCTCCAGGTCATGATCCTGATGGCTTCAGCACCTGTTTGCTTGTGGAAGTGAGAGGTCAGTTATTCCTAGCTCAATGGCATTCTCTTCTTTCTCTTTCCACACCGGGAAGGAAACCTCAGCAAGTGTTTGATGTAAACCAGATGGATGGATTCTAAGGCTGCACCAAATAGCTTTTTTAAAAAGTGAGTATTTCTGAATATCTGAGGATTGGCTCCAAGTGTTCAGCGAGTCCTCAGTAACTCAGCCAAATAATTGATACTTGGTAAAATACTCTGAAAAATAACACTGAGTACCGAGTATTTTCTGAGTACCAAGTTGTCCTATATAGGGTCAAGAAAAGACACAGGATGGGCAACATATTGCAGGCAACACCTCAGGGACCACCTCGCCCTCCGCGTCCCAGAGCGGCTCCTTTGGTCTGCCGGGGGTGCATTCTTGGAGATTCCCCGTGTTAAGCGGGGGGCCACAATGGAAAAGGCATTCTCGGTGGCCTTGCCGTGCCTTTGGAATTCCCTTCCAGAGGAAGCTCACCTGGCCCCTAGCCTGTTGAAATTCCAGTGAAGTTGCAAAATCTGGTGTTTTGCCCATGCCTTTGGGGAGGGTGGGAGGGTAGCGTGAGGTGTTTTTTAGCTTCCCCACCTTACTTGTTATTTATTATTATTTTTATTATTATTAACAAACATTTATATAGCACCATCAGAGTACCTGGCACTTTACAAAGTAATAAAATAGACACGGTCCCTGCCCCTAGGGCTTACAATCTGAGAGACAGGAGCTGGGGGAGAGACTTAGAAAGGGGAACAGAGGGAGAGACAAGGGGTCTAACATTCATGAAGATGCGAGGTCTCAAGTGCACGTACTTGGCTTGGTTACGATGAGAATGACAGCAGGCAGGTCCATGTTGCAAGGATAAGGGTAAACCGATCATAGGTATAGGAATAGTGGCTCAGCAGGATAAAGAGTCAGACAGAGCAGAGCGAAAGAGGTGAGTTTTAAGGAGAGATTTGAAGGTATGAAGGGAGGGGGCAAGGCGGATGTGGACAGGGAGGGAGTTCCAGGCATGGGGGGCAGCAAGTGAGAAGGGACGAAGGCGCTTAGGGGAGCAGGGAAGGCGTGGAAGGGTGAGAGAAGGGACAGAGGAGGAGCGAAGTGCACGGGCTGGAGTATGGAGGGCGATAAGTGCAGAGAGGTAGGGGGGAGCAAGGTTGTGAAGAGCTTTATAGGTGAAGACTAGGAGCTTGTGCAGGATTCGTTCAGGAAGGGGAAGCCAGTGAAGCGAAGAGAGGAGGGGCTGCACATGGTCGAAGCGACTGGCGAGGTAGATGACCCTGGCAGCAGAGTTTTGGACAGAGATGAGGGGAGAAAGGTGAGACCGGGGAAGGCCAGTGAGAAGGAGGTTACAGTAATCGAGGCGAGAGATGACCAGAGCATGAACAAGAGTTTTGGCAGACGAGACAGAGAGAAAAGGGCGAATCTTAGCAATGTTATGGAGGGAGAAGCGACAGGATTTAGCAACAGAGTCAATGTAGGGTTTAAAAGAAAGGGCTGAGTCAAAGATGAAGCCTAGGCTACGGGCTTGGGGGACAGGCAGGATGGTGACTCCATCAATAGTTATTGACAGTGAGGAAGGAGAGGAAGGATGAGGGGGGAAGATAAGGAGTTCAGTTTTAGCCATGTTGAGTTTGAGTTGACGTTGAGACATCCAGGTAGAGATGTCAGAGAGACAGTTGATGAGACGAGCTTGAACAGAGGGAGAGAGAGAGGGAGTAGAGAGATAGAGTTGAGTGTCATCAGCATAGAGGTGGTATTGGAAGCCATGGGAGGCAATGAGTTTGCCTAAGGATGAGGTATAGATCGAGAAGAGGAGAGGGCCAAGAACAGAGCCTTGAGGAACACCAACTGAGAGGGGGAAGGAGGAGGAGGCGGAGTTGGAGAGAGACACATTAAAGGAGCGGTCAGAGAGGTAGGAGGAGAACCAGTTATGGACAGAGCCACAAAAGCCAAGGGAGTGAAGGGAATCCAGCAAGAGTGAGTGGTCAACAGTATCGAAGGCAGCAGAGAGATCAAGGAGGACAAGAATGGAATAGAGACGTTTAGATTTAGCCACCAGAAGATCGTTGGTGATCTTAGCGAGAGCAGTTTCAGTAGAATGAAGGGGGCGGAAGCCAGATTGGAGGGGGTCAAGGGAGGAGTTGGAGGATAGGAAGTCAAGGCAGCGGGAGTAGACAACACGTTCAAGCAGCTTGGAAGCAAAAGGAAGGAGTGAGACAGGACGATAGCTAGAAGGGTCAGAGGGGTCAAGAGTGGACTTTTTGAGAATAGGAGAGACTGTGGCATGTTTGAAGGCAGAAGGGAAAGAGCCAGTAGAGAGGGAGAGGTTGATGATGTGCAGGAAGGAAGGGGCGACAGTGGGAGTAATGGAGGTGAGGAGGCGGGAAGGAATGGGATCAAGGGGGCAAGTGGAAGGGTTGGAGGAGGAGAGCAGAGAGGAGATTTCCTTAAGGGAGGCAGGGGAGAAGGAGGACATGAGAGAAGGAGGGGGAGGAGGGAGAGGGGTGGGAGTGGGAAGAGAGGAGTGGGAAGCGATGTCGAGGCGGATCTTGTCTATCTTGGAGGTGAAGAAGGAGGCAAGATCCTGAGCAGAAAGGGAAGAAGGAGGGGGAGGACAGGGAGGCTTGAGGAGGGAGTCAAAGGTAGAGAACAGGCGGCGAGGGTCCCGAGAACAGGACTCAATGCGGGAGGCATAGTAGTGTTGTCTAGCAAGGGAGATAGCAGAAGTAAGGGTGGAGAGACAGAATTTGAAGTGAAGGAAGTCAGCGTGAGAATGGGATTTGCGCCAGAGTCGTTCAGCAGCACGAGTGCAAGAACGGAGGTGGCGGATACTAGGGGTGAGCCAAGGACGGGGGTTGTGGGAGAAGGCAGGGCGGGAAGAGAGAGGGGCATGGGAGTCAAGTGTGGAGGAGAGAGAGGCGTTGAGAGCAGAGACAGCGGAGTCAGGGGAGGAGGAAGAGAAGACTGTAGGAAGAAGGGGAGAGAGAGAGGAGGCAAAGTCCAGGGGATCAATAGCTTGAAGGTCACGGAAGGGGCGTAGAGAAGGGGAAGAGGAGGGGGGACAGTGGGAAATGTTGAAAGAGGCAAGGAAGTGGTCTGATATAGGATGAGGATCGAAGGAGAGATCAGCGACAGAGCAGTTTCTAGAGAGGACAAGATCAAGAGAATGGCCATTAGTATGGGTGGGGGAGTTGGTCCAAAGGTGGAGGTTGAAGGAGGAGGCTAGGGAGAGGAAGCGAGAGACTGAGGGCTGAGATGGGTCATCAACATGAATGTTGAAGTCACCAAGGATGAGAGTGGGGATATCAACAGAGAGGAAGAAAGTGAGCCAGGACTCAAAGTCAGAAAGAAAGGAAGAGAGAGGACCAGGGGGACGGTAGATGACAGCAACACGTAGATGGAGGGGGGAGTAGAGGCGCACGGAGTGAGCCTCAAAGGTATGGAAGGAGAGAGAGGGGGGAGGAGAAATTGGTTGGAACTGACAGGATTTAGCAAGAAGGAGGCCCACCCCACCACCCCGTCCTTCAGGGCGGGGTTGGTGAGAGAAGGAGAGACCCCCACAGGAGAGGGTAGCAGGCGTGACAGAGTCCGAGGGAGTGATCCAAGTTTCAGTAAGGGCAAGGAGCTGGAGGGAGCGAGAGAGGAAAAGATCATGGATATAGGGAGCTTTACTGATAGATGAGCGACAGTTCCAGAGGGAGCAGAAAAATGGTAGTTGATGAGGGGGGAGGCAAGGAATAGGGATAAGATTGGGAGAAGGGGAGCGTCGTGGTAGGCTAGAGACAGGAGGAATAGGGATAAGATTGGGAGAAGGGGAGCATCGAGGAAGGCTAGAGACAGGAGTGGAAGGGGAGCAATGAGAGAAAGTAGCCAAGGGAGCAAAGGATGTATGGGGGAGGTTAGAGAGTGGTGATCGGTTGGGGGGAGGAAGAAGCTGGGAGGAGAAAAGTAGAGGAAGAAAAAGATGGACAGGAAGAGGAGAAGGAGAGGAGGGAAAGAAAAGGCGAGAAAATAGGGCAGACATGTTAGTGAGTAAGATAGGAGGGGGAAGTACAGTAGAAAAGAAATGGAGAAAAGTACCTGTAAGGCGCGCGCCTAATGGCGCGCGCTTTTCGGCCCGCTGGTCGGTGGATCTTGGGGAGGCAGGAAGGCCAAGCCCCAGGAGAGTCGTGGTGTCCTCGAGCGTTGACAGCCGAGGATGCTGGGAGCGTATGCAGACGAGCTACAACCTCACCAGTCCTATTATACATTATTTATGATATTTAGCTCTGTTTTAATATTTTAATATTATTGTTATGAAATGTTTTAAATTGTTGGACTGATTTGCAGGAGTGGTGGGGTACAAATCCATTAAATAAATAAATAAATAAATAAATACAAATATGTTGCCCATCTGAAGATTTACTCAAGTAATGAGTACTGGATCAAGTACTGGGCAGATTCCTCGGTTCTAGGGATGTGTGAAGGCGGTTCAGATGTTCGGAGTTTGAACCAAACTCAGTCTGTTCGGACGACTGAACCGAATGTCTGAACCGAACGTTCGGACGGCCGAACAGTTCGGAAAAGTTCAGGTGAGTTCGGATGAGTTCGGGGGTGGGGAAAACGTGACTTTGGGTGGGAAAAATGTGTCTGGAAGGAGGAGGCAGCTGAGGAGTGGACTTCCTGGCACCAGGGGTGGAGACCAGAGGTGATTTCGGGGCCAAATGATACCAATACCAAAAAAATAATTTCGATTTCAGTATCAGTATCGATAGCGCTATTTTCGGATGTTCGGCAGAGTTCGGCTGACCTGAATGCTGCCAAACTGAACAACCAAACCCAAACTCATGTATCAAACTGAACTGCTGAACGTCCGAACATTTGAACCATGTTCTGTTCACACATCCCTACGTGGTTCCTCGGTACTCAGTAAAACCGCATCAAATACTGAGGAAAAACTCAGACATTTTGAATACTGAGTTTCAGCACTAGTGGGATCTGTCTGGTCTGGTTTGTTCTTTGTTAATTTAAAACAGTCTGACTTCACTGGTGGGTCTCTGTGCTCCAATGGGACTGGCAAGGGTTTCATTGCTCGCTGTACTCTGATGGAGATCTTCCCCACTAATGGATCCTTACACATGGTTTCCCTGCTCTAGGCAAAACTAACTCTGCCTGTTCCCCGCTCTAGGAAAAATGAGCTGTGCCCGTTCCCTCTCACCCCCAACCAATCATGAGGATGCTGCATTGCAGTGATGAAGTGTGTATGGTTCCATGAGCACTCTGGGACAGACTGAGATTAAAGGTGCTATAAAAATGTAAATGAGCATATTATTCATGTTTATTTGTGTACTTTCCCAACCAGGATATTATTAATCTCTAGAGATGCACACTAGGGTAATGATCTTACAGCGCACTCGCTGGATGTCATCTAAAAATACCCTAATATTGGAGTTGTCTCCAGGAACAATTCTGCCCTTGCCTAATGCCGAGATCAGTGCAAAATCTGTGATGGTCGAGCATTGGCATCAAGGAGATACAGCAGGTCTGATATAAGGAAGACTCAGCTGAAAAGAGTAGCACACCTTCTATCCACAGGTATTACCCACAATTTTGAAAACCACTTCAGGTGTCTGATGGGCTGCCCATGCCCAATTAACCATCAGGCACTAGGTTACCTGAAAATACTGGATGTTACTAATCCTGAGTGATCAAGTTACCTCTCGACCAGTAAATTGGTAAAGGAATCGGGATGGTAAGTCAAACAATTTGTACTGGAAGTATGAAAATCAATACTGAGAGTCAGAAAATAGGGACAAAGAATGGTATTTTGTTATATCGTGGAGTCGGTCATGTACTAATTGCACACTGGATACTAACCGCTGTTATAGGGTCAGGGCGACTACTACAGTTTCAATAGTTTTACTTGTTTTTAGACACTCATTTCCGCTTTAGTCAGCAGCAAAGTTCAGCCTCTTTCTCTGCAGAAACTTGAAAGCCATAAATCGGATAAGAACATAAGTAGTGTCATGCTGAGTCAGACCAATAGTCCATCAATACCAGCATCCTGTCTCTGACAGTGGCCAATCTTGATCGCATGGGAGAAGAACCAACAGTCCCAATGGGCAATCCATTCCCCGTTGTTCACTCCCAGCTCCCGACAATAAGAAGTTCATCCCGAAAACGACTTGGTTAATAGCCATTAATGGACCTTCTTGCCAAGAACTTATCCAGTTCTTTTTTAAACCCATCTATACTACTGACCTTTACAACGTCCTCTGGTAACAAATTCCATAGGTTAATTATGCATTGAGAGAAAAAGTACTTCCTTTTATTTGTTTTAAATCTGCTGGCAGCTAATTTTATGGAGTTTCCCTTAGTTCTAGTACTGTTTGAAAGGGTAAATAACTGTTCCCTATCTACTCGTTCCACACCACCCAAGATTTTATAAACCTCTGTCATGTCTCCTCTCAGTCTTCTCTTCTCTAAGCTGAAGAGACCCAGCTTGTTAAGCCTCTCTTTGTACGGAAGCCGTTCCATACCCTTATCATTCTCATTGCCCTTCTCTAGTTCAACTAGGTCTTTTTTGAGATGGGGCAATGAGAACTGCACACAATATTTCAGGTGCGGTCGCACCATCGATTTGTATAGAGGCATTATGAGAACATCCATTTTCTTCTCTATACCTACATTCTGTTTGCTTTTTTGACTGCTGCTGCACATTGGGCTGAGGATATCAGTGTATTGTCCACAATCACTCCCAGATCCTTTTCCTGAATGGTAACCCAGCATGGTGTACTCATAGTTTGGGTTTTTTTTTCCCTACGTGCCTCACTTTGCACTTGAAGTTGTCCACATTAAATCTCATCTGCCATTTAGGCATCCAGTCTCATAAGATCCTGTTGCAGTTCTTCACAGTCTGCTCGTGTTTTAACTACCTTGAATAACTTGGTGTCATCTGCAAATTTGATCACCTCACTCTTAACGCCCTTTTCCAGATCATTAATGCATACATTAAACAGCACCGGTCCCAATTTAGACCCCTGGGGCACACCACTTTTACATCTCTCCATTGTGATAAAATGATGCATTTATGGAAACATACACTCCCCACCTGCCATTTTCGACTCTAACCCTGGAGGCTCCAATGTTACTCCTCTGGAGTAAGCATTCTGTGGCTCACATACTTAATGTGTGCAAAACGCTGATGGGCTAATCACCGAGGCCTACTCATTCTCAGAGTATATTAGGGCTAAAATGAAATGACTCTTCACAAATGTGAAGATAATTTGCCTATTTATTCCCATGCACAAATATCTAAATCTGTCTTGAGCCATGATGCACCAGTCACTTACTTTGGACTCAAGTAGTCCCATCGAAGCCTAGAATAAGAGTGGTCAGTGGACTGCAGCCTTAGTTACTATTGCAAAATCTGTACCATCGTTTATTTCACTTGTTCGGCATTTCATCGATTGGGTATTTCATGTGGTTTAGCACTAATAGACATCCATGGTTCTAACAGTACTTAATGCTAAGTATCGCTGATAAAGGGAATGAGTGACCAAACACTGCAATATTGACTAAGCAAAGAACTTAACAAGAAGTAACAAAGATGAATATTTGGAACCACAAATGAAATAAGAAGTGACTACCACTTCATAGTCACGTGATTTAAATGGATACAAAAATGACAAATTCAGACAATTCTGTATTTGAACCCAATATTTATTTATTTATTTATTTAAACTGTTTTCTATCCCATTCATTGGCTTCAACACTTACGTGCCCCTATATCTAAAGGAGACGTATTCCACCTGGGGGCTTCTGTGTTCAGTGTGGCTGAGAAAGGCTCTAAAATGCTCTTTCTAGGAGGTTTTCCCCAGGAATGGAAATTCGAGGCTATATTTATTATTATTATTATTATTATTATTATTATTATTATTATTATTATTATTTATTTATTTATTTATTTATGTAGCACCAACTGTGTACCTGGTGCTTTACAGAACAATGAGATAGACGTGGTCCCTCCCTTGGCAGACATGGAGGGGGGAGACAAGGAGAGGGGACATAGGGAGAGACAAGAGATAAATAACATTCAAGTGGATGCGAGGTCCCAGGTGCACATGCTTGGCTTGGTTATGGTTAGGCAGGAGTCTGTGGGGAGGGCAGATAGTAAGTATTGAGAGGAAAGTTCTAACAGGCATTGGGAAAGGTGGCGAAGAAGAGGTGGGTTTTGAGGAGGGATTCAAGTTGCGGAGGGAGGGGGCAAGGCGGATGTGGGATGGGAGGGAGTTCCAGGCATGGGGGGCAGCGAGGGAGAAGGGACGAAGGCGGTTAGGGGAGCAGGAGAAATGAGGGAGAGTGAGGGAGGGGGCAGAGGAGGAGCGGAGAGTGCATGCAGGAGTGTGTAAGGAGATTAGGGCCAAGAGGTAAGGGGGAGCCAGGCTGTGAAGGAAGTTGTAGGTGAACACCAGGAGTTTGTGAAGGATGCGTTTGGGAAGGGGGAGCCAGTGAAGTGAGGAGAGGCTGCATGTGGTCGAAGTGATGGGCCGAGTGGATGATCCTAGCAGCAGAGTTTTGGGTGGAGATAAGGGGGGACAGGTGAGAGCAGGGGAGGCCAGTAAGGAAGAGGTTACAGTAGTCAAGGCAAGAGATGACCATGGCATGAACAAGGGGTTTGGCTGAGGAGACAGAGAGAAATGGGCGAATCCGAGCAATGTTGTGGAGGGCAAAGCAACAGGACTTGGCAACAGAATCAATGTAATGTTTAAAGGAAAGGTGAGTGTTGAAGAGCAAGTCCAAGCTACAGGCTTGGGGAATGGGGCGGATGGTGACCCGATCAATAAGGATGGACAGGGAAGATGGAGAGGAAGGGAGAGATTAATGACATGTAAAAGGGAGGGGCGACAGTGGTCGCAATGGAGGTCAGGAGGCGGGAGGGGATTGGGTTGAGAAGGCAGGTGGAGGGGTTTGAGGAGGAGAGCAAAGAGGGAGGCAGGAGGGAAGGGAGGCAGGAGGGAAGGAGGAGAGGAGAGAGGGGAAGGGGGAGGGGTGGGGAGGGAGCCAGGAGAGGATACGGGTGGGAAGCAGTGTCCTGGAAGATCTTGTCAATCTTTGAGGTGAAGAATGATATGAGATCCTGAGCCGAAAGGAAAGAGGGTGGAGAGGGCAGGGGGGCTTGAGTAGGGAGTCAAAGGTGGAGAAGAGGCGGTGGGGGTCATGAGAGAAGGATTCATCCCGGGAGGCATAGTAGTGTTGCCTCACCAGGGAGATAGTGGAAGAGAGAGAGGAGAGGGAGAATTTATAGTGTAGGAAGTCAGGGTGGGAGCGGGATTTGCACCAGAGGCGTTCGGCAGCGCAGGTGCAGGAGCGAAGGTAGCGGATAGTAGGGGTAAGCCAAGGATGGGGGTTTTGGGGTCGAATGGGGTGGGAGGAGAGGGGGGGCAAGAGAGTCAAGGGTTGTGGTGAGAGAGGCATTAAGAGAAGAGATGGTGGTGTCAGGGGAAGAGGAGGAGAAGACAGGAGGGAGGGAGGAGGGGGGGAGAGGGAGAAAGAAAGGCTAGAGGGTTAATAGCCTGTAAATCACTGAAGGGGCGTGTAGCTGGGGAAGAAGATGGGGGTTGGTGGGAGAGGTTGAAGGAAGCGAGGTAATGGTCAGACATGGGACAAAGGTCAAAGGAGAGGTCGGCAACAGGACAGTTTGTGGAGAAGATGAGGTCGAGAGAGTGGCCGTCGGTGTGGGTGGGGGAAATCTACTTAGTCATGAAATGATCTCTCCTCCAAGAACTGATCCTATCCTTTTTAAACCCATGGCCTTGACCACCTCCTCTATAAAAACATAAGAATAATGTATTTAATGAGAGCAGTGCTAGGGTAATGTTGTGTTCCCCACATAACAATACTCCATCTAATACTGGACACAAGCCTTCCTCACTCATGGGGGGGAAATCCCACAATTCCCTCGCTCTATCATTGTTTTTTAGATATTTTCCACCTTTAACCGTGCCGTCTCTTGTGAGTTGACAAGACTCCTAATTGAGAACTTGCCCTGATTGTGATTACAGGAAGAGAGACTAGCACGTCCCATCCGTAATAAACCTGCATGTTGTACAGGATACTCGACCTGTCTGCCCGGCTATGACATGCCATGTTCCCTGTGGGCACTTCTCAATTACTTCCATGTGGGTCAGGGCCTGTGTGCTTCCCTGAATACAGAGAAGGTCTTGGAGACTAGGAATGCTGCCAATTACGGACTATGGGCACAATCCTGATCCATTCTAATCAATGGAAGCTTTGCCATTGACTTCAATGGGAGGTGGATTGCATCCCATCGTAGCATAGAGAGCTGCCCCCCCTGACATCAGAGTGGACAGCTTGGTGCATTGAATTCTCTGGTTTTGCTTGGCGTGGGGTGGAAATTGCAAGTGGGTACCCCTCCCTACTCCTCCTTTGGCAAATAAATATTCCCCTTGCAGTTTTAGTAAGTGTTCTTGTCCTTTTAACTTTACTTCCCATTTTTAGTTTCCTCTTTACATTGAAACACAACATTAGGTCCCCTAATAGACCATTTAAAGATAATCCCCCCCCCCATCGCACACACATCCACACGCTCGTCTGAAGGTGGCAGAGGGGGGTGTCTTGTGACCCATTCACCGCCCACTCAAAGAGTATCGGTGGAAAATGTGGCATGCTCCATGTGGGGGCATGCGAACACATGTGCGGGTTTAGGACCCACACCCTCCCTGGCCCATTTTAATCCACATCTCACTCGGCATGTGTGGATTGTCCACCGTCATCCCACACAGTGCACATGGACCCACCCCCTAGCCATGCCCATTTAAGAATGGCCATAGTCACGTATTAGAGTGGCCTAGATAAGGCCTAACAAGCCTTGACCATATTGCCTAGCATAATCATCTCTGTGGTAATGATCCTTGACCAAAAATCATAAAAAACCCTTTGTGTATGTATAAAAACAAGCAATGAGCAATTGCATGGACATCTTCTTACATACCAGTGTGCTGTGGGTACCAATCAGCGGAAAGAATAAGTAGCTGGGAGTTTGTCCCAGACTCAGCAGAAAGCATCTTTTCAGATTCTTGGGTGCCCTGTGCAGGAAGATTCCCCCGGACATCTGCTCCTGGATGCAGAGAGAGAACGTCTGGTTTTAGGAATTAATTCAACTTAGTCATGCTCTTTCGCATTAAATAGCATTTGGCTACAAGGGGCTATGGAGCAGTCCCAACTACAGCTGAAACAGGAAGGAGATTTCCTACCAACGGGCAAAATACACAGTTTTAGTAGTCTGTCAGCTGCCTGATTGTCAGGGTTCCTAGTTTTTTCTGCCCCTCAAATTGGAAATTCTCTGGAAAAAGCCCTAAATTCTCTGATTAAAAACACCAAAATCCATAATTTTTTTCCATTTAAATTAGCAAGAGTTTAATACAAATTATTTCATTTTTGAAACAATTTGATGCACGAGTTACCACTGTCACTCAAATAACAAAATAAAATGATATCCCACCCCAGCCAGCCCTGTTGTCCCGGACAAGTCTCTCCCTCTGCCAGTGTGTGTGTATATGGGGTGAGGGGGGTGTACCACTCCAGGGCCCTCCTCCCCACAAACCCTGGCACGGACCCCAACATACCTCTGCCTTGCCAAAAGCCGGATGCAGCTGCATTCTTCTTGCACCAAATCTCTTGTCTTGGATATAGGCAAACACCAGAACCTCGACAAAGCTTCTGCCTCCTTTAAATTTCCACTGTCACCAGTGAGTGTTTGCAGGCAGAAATTTCACAGAAAAAAATGGGATTTTTTTTTTCCTCTGATAAAACAGGAATTCTGTGTTTTTCCATGACTTTCCATGCTAAATGGAAAGTCAGGAACCCTGCTTATTGGTATCAGAATACATGGGGTATTTTCAGACGTGACGAGATCACAGGTAACCATGGTCAATACCTACATGGGGCCAAAGCGCCCTTAACATCTGTTAGGCGGCCGTCAGTTGTTCACCACGGTCGATTCCCACCTGGGGTCAATTTCAACCACGCTTCCAGGGCTCCCCACAGGACAAGCGCTGCAAGCGTGGTCAAAGAGATCTCGGGCGGGAACCAACAGAAAGTAACATCTGGCCAGGAACCATGGCCCGGAATCCCCGGCAGGATTCTGGGCCGTGGTCAAATCGGGTGAGCGCTGCGGCCGCATTTCACTGTGATCACCAGGAACAGTGAGGAAGAGGGAGTCAGTGACACTAGTGCTGCAGAGGAGATCTATGTACATGAGGCGATGTCTGACCCTCCTCCCAGAGCTGCATCATCACCAGTGCCACAAAGAATTTCTCCCTCTCCCAGCAGCGCTGGCATCAGTGCATCCACCTGGGCGGGCAAGAAGGCGGGGGGGGGGG
>QEPC01005917.1:516004-529144 GCA_003113815.1 Sphenodon punctatus
CAGCACAAAAGGGCAAGCAGCATGGCTGAGGGCAGTGGGGCAGGTGGTGCCCACCCAGAGCTACCAGAGGGAGTATGATGGCGCCTCAGCAGCAGTGGAGACCTATCTGAAGGAGGAGCCATGCATAGATCCCAGCAGCTATCCCTTCGCCTACTGGGCCAGCAAGGCCAACGTGTGGCCGGCCCTGTCCAAAGTGGCCAAGGGTATCCTGTCCTGCCCACCAACCAGTGTCCCCAGCGAGAGGGTGTTCTCCATCGCGGGGGACATATGCGCCGCGCACCGCCTGAGACTGGGGGCCAAGTTGGTGGAGCAGTTGCTCTTTCTGAAGGTTAACTTTCTGCTGCTGGGATTCCCGGAGCTGCCCCTGGACAAAGAGTGATGGTGCAGTAGCACACGCCATCCATCCCATGCCAAGGGCAGTCCTGGGACAGTGCTCCTCCTCCTCCTCCATCCAGGGCTCAGCTGCTAATACTACTGTGCTGCTAAGGTGCTGTCCCTCCATCCCAATGCTCTCACCCACCCTGCCTCTCTCTCTTTGCCTCTCTCTCTCTCTCTCTCTCTCTCTCTCTCTCTCTCTCTCTCTCTCTCTCTCTTACTAGACGGCCTCGGCCAACTTATCTGACTGACCTTATGATGCAGACTGGGCTTAGGAAACAAACAAAAAAACTGTAAGTCTGCCAGCTGGCCTATGGCTAGCCAATGCCTTGTGTGGCAGAAGCCGAAAGACAAACCCTCTCCCCCTCCCACAAAGAAAAAGAACAGCTTTCTGGGAAATCACAGTGGGAATCCCCACCCAGTCCTGCTCTCTCATTCCTCGTGAGGAATCTACAGGAGAGTTGTTGCAAAGTAGCAGACGCTGCCACCTGAGCCCCAGCACCTTCCGTGATGGGTCTCAATTTCTGTGAGGGCCTTGTAGGCTTCATACCCTGCCTGAGGGGGTGGGGAGCTCTGCCTGACCCTCCCCTTCCTAGGCACCAGCAAAGCCTCCACACACCCATGACCCCACCAGCTGCAGGGCTGGGGATGCCCTATTCCCATCTCTTCATGTGAGGCTCTGAGTAAACTGGGTGATATTCGGGGGGGGGGGTGTAAGGAGCTTTGAGCAGCAGTCACAAAAGGCAGCTTGTGTTATAGGGTGGGGAGCCTGGAACCAGCAACATTCAAACCTTGGGAACATCCCGCAGGGCCCTGCACTCAACGTAGAAAAAGCGAGCAAACAAACACCCTGCAGAGTGGGGTGGGTGTATATGGTGGCTATCTCTCACTCTCCCCCCTCCCCCCACCAGAGAAGTCTGGGGACAGAATTCAGATGGGATGGACCAAGGCAGGGAGAGTGGACACACTTGGCTAGGAGATTCTGTAGAGCCAGCAAAGTGACTCAGTCTGGGGGAGCACACTTGCTTCTTGGAGGTTCCCTCCCATTTTAATCCATAAAGTTTTCACAGCTTGCTGACAGATTTCCTAGCTCATATTCTCTCCTCTCAAAATGGCCCATCATTCCACTCATGGAGAGCCCTCTTTCTATCCACTGTATATCCATCTTTCTATCCACTGTATCTAGAAGCTGCCACTCTAGCCCAAGGACCCATCATCAGGATTATGGGGCCCCATCATTCCACTCACATTGCAATGTCATTCCACCGCTCAGAGAAGCAGCCACTCCAGCCCCAGCACCCACCGCCTGGGTGCAGGGGCCAAGTTATTGGCAGTGAGGGCTGTGGCCAATACCTAAGCTGCCACCCTAGCTTCGAGACCCACCGTGATGGGTCTGGGGCCGTCATTCATCTCACAATGTGAAGTCATTCCACCGCAATCATAAGCAGCCACTCCAGCCCAGGCACCCGCCGTCTGGGTGCCGGGGCCAAGTTCTGGCAGGGAGGGCTGTGGCCAATACCTACAAGCTGCCACCCTAGCCCCGGTACCCACCGTGATGGGTCTGGGGCCATCATTCATCACACGCTGCGATATCATTCCACCGCTCAGAGAAGCAGCCACTCCAGCCCCAGCACCTGCCGCATGGGTGCCAGGGCCAAGTTATTGGCAGGGAGGGCTGTGAACAATACCTACAAGCTGCCACCCTAGCCTCGGGACCCACCGTGATGGGTCTGGGGCTGTCATTCATCTCACAATCTGAAGTCATTCCACCACAATCATAAGCAGCCACTGCAGCCCCGGCACCCACCGTCTGGGTGCCAGGGCCAAGTTCTGGCAGGGAGGGCTGCGGCCAATACCTACAAGCTGCCACCCTCACCCCGGGACCCACCATGATGGGTCTAGGGCCGTCATTCATCTCATGCTGCGATGTCATTCCACCGCTCAGAGCAGCAGCCACTCCAGCCCCAGCACCCACCGCCTGGGTGCCAGAGCCAAGTTCTGGCAGGGAGGGCTGTGGCCAATACCTACAAGTTGCCACACTAGCCTCGGGACCCACCATGATGGGTCTGGGACTGTCATTCATCTCACAATCTGATGTCATTCCACTGCAATCATAATCAGCTACTCCAGCCCCGGCACCCGTTGTCTGGGTGCTGGGGCCAAGTTATTGGCAGGGAGGACTGTGACCAATACCTACAAGCTGCCACCCTAGCCTCGGTACCCACCGTGATGACTCTGGGGCCTTCATTCCTCTCACAATCCAATGTCATTCCACCGCAATCATAAGCAGCCACTCCAGCCCCAGCACCCGCTGCCTGGATCCTGGGGCCAAGTTACTGGCAGGGAGGGCTGTGGCCAGGAAAGAGAGAGAGAGAAAGTCCACCCACTGCTTGAAGAAAAGACAGACACGATGCCACCCATGCTGTCACCTGCACTATATGGCCAGAGAGAGAGGGAAACAGAGAGATTCCCATTCCCAGGGAGATGGGAGTTAGAGGGGGAGAGCTCAGCTAGGTAAATCCTATCTGCCACCAGCCAGAATCTGGAAGAACTCCCATCTGCGCTGCACCCATTAATGCAGGGAGGGCTGTGGCCAATACCTAAAAGCTGCCACCCTAGCCTCGGGACCCACCTTGATGGGCCTGGGGCCTTCATTCCTCTCACAATCCAATGTCATTCCACTGCAATCATAAGCAGCCACTCCAGCCCCGGCACCCGCCGCCTGGGTACTGGGGCCAAGTTTCTGGCAGGGAGGGCTGTGGACAGGAAAGAGAGAGAGAGAAAGTCCACCAGTGCTTGAAGAAAAGACAGACACGATGCCACCCATGCTGTCACCTGCACTATATGGCCAGAGAGAGAGAGAAACAGAGAGAGTCCCATTCCCAGGGAGATGGGAGTTAGAGGGGGAGAGCTCAGCTAGGTAAATCCTATCTGCCACCAGCCGGAACCTGGAAGAACTCCCATCTGTGCTGCGCCCATTAATGCTCATTGCCCACATCCTACCAAAATTAGATGTAATAAACCCACAATATACATATTATATGTGCCTGCCTGTGTGTGTCCCTACCTGCTGCCCTGCTACCACCTAGTGAGGCGCAGCAGAGCAAATGAAGTGTGTCCCTTAGGCTATAGGCTGTCATTCCACTATCCCTGATGCCTGCCCATCCCATGCAGACCATCAACAACATTATGGGACCATCATTCCAGTCACTAGGGGCTGCATTCAATTCCATTCCATCCAGAAGTCTGGTGCATGCCCGCATGCCAGCCTGCCCCCCTCCCCAAAAACCTACTCCTCTGCACCCACCCGCAGATGCCCACTGAAGCTGGCTGATGAAGGTAAAAGACACTCCGACCACCATCCCCACTGCCTCCTGCCTGCTGCCGAGGAGCCTGTCTCTCTTTCTCACTGTCACACCCACCAACACAAACACCAGCAGCCCTGCACCTCCCAGGGGCTTTCAGCTAGTTGAGACCCTGCTGCTGGCACCTCACATCTTTGGGTTACTACGCTACTTGAGGTGGCATGTGCTGCTGGAAGGGATCTACTGGCTGTATGAGATTAAGATTATGCCACCTGTGCCAGCCAGAACTTCAGCACATAGGGAGGAATAAAAGAGAGGAATAAAATGAAACACTCAACAATAAATTTGAAAACTTTACTCAAAACTATTTACAGATTAATTACAGACAAACAACAACAACAACATTTATTAAAACAGAGGAAAACATTGAAAGGAAACTTATACACCAGAACCTAAGAGTCTGTGTCTCTGCCACTTGGCCTGTCCGCCCGTATTTGGGGGAAAGGCAACAGCTTTTAGGGCAGCTGGCAGCCCGGAGGGCAAGCAACCACCTTGGAGGGGTCCACCCCACAGTTCCGCACCGCAAACTCCACTGCCTCGGTGATGTCCTTGTGCCAGTTGGAGACTGCCTGATGGTAGACCTGCCAGCGGCGCTGCTCAGCTGACAGATATTGGCCGTAGGACAGCACCCGCTGCCGCTCTGCCTGCACCGCCCACATCTCTGCCATCAGGCACTTCTCGAGGTCAGCGGTGATGTGCTGGACCTCCTCCATGTGGCCCTTGGTGGAGCGACGCAGCCTCCTGTGAAGGGCCTTCATTGCGGCGTACTTCAGCATCTCAGGGATCTCCGCGGTGAGGCTAGAGGCAGAGGGAGGGGAAGGGCTTCTATGCCTCCTTTTCCTGGAGGCCTTCCCCCCCCTTTGCTGGCGCTGCGGCTCCATGGTGGGTGCAGCTGCGGAGTCCTCCTCACCTGCCCGCCTCACCCGCGTGCCGTGGGTCTGCTCAATATGGCTAAGCAGCCCTGATGTTGTGCCCTCCCTCTGCCGGCGGAACACTTTTTGGCAGATCTAGAAAGAGCAGAAAAAGTAAGGAACATCAGAAGCACCATACTGTGTCAGACCAATGGTCTGTCAAGTCCTGCCTGCATTCTGTCTCCACGAGTGGGTGGACTGGGTGGCCATCCAATCTCTCTCTGCAGGGGCATTCCATTCCTAACAGGTCAGAAGGTAATTCATTCCCTGTTGTTCCAGTCCCCGTGACATACCTTGCGTGTGGCGGTTCAGTCGCCCTGGGTGTAAAACCTCCAGACATCCGACGACTGGCACCAAATGTCTTGGGGCGAAGTTGGCGAGTTCCGCCTCAGGGTCCTGTGGCGATGAGTCCCCGTCCTGGGCCTGGAAGCAGTGCTGGGCCCAGGGACAGAAGAGTCCAATTCCTCTCTGAGATGGGAACACATAAAACACCAAGTAAATATCATGCATTTATGATGATGCCTCTAATCCTCCCTCCTTGTGGGTGCTAGGGACGGCAACTAAATAAACCCATAAAGCACGTGCAAATCCTGCCAGCCCGGGGGTGCTGGGGGATGCTAGATATTGCAACTTGAAAGCCACCCCTGGCTGGCACGTGCAAATCCTGCCCACCCAGGGGTGCTGGGGGATGCTAGATTTTGCAACTTGAAAGCCACCCCTGACTGACACGTGCAAATCCTGGCCACCCGGGGGTGCTAGGGGATGCTAGATATTGCAACGTGAAAGCCACCCCTGGCTGGCACTAGCAAATCCTGGCCACCCGGGGGTGCTAGGGGATGCTAGATAGCGCAACTAGAAAGCCACCCCTGGCTGGTACGTGAAAATCCTGCCCGCCCGGGGGTGCTAGGGAATGCTAGATAGCGCAACTAGAAAGCCACCCCAGGCTGGCACGTACAAATCCTGCCCGCCCGGGGGTGCTGGGGATGCTAGATAGTGCAACTAGAAAGCCACCCTTGGCTGGCACGTGCAAATCCTGCCCGCCAGAGGGTGCTAGGGGATGCTAGATAGTGCAACTAGAAAGCCACCCTTGGCTGGCATGTGCAAATCCTGCCTGCCAGGGGGTGCTAGGGGATGCTAAATAGTGCAACTAGAAAGCCACCCCGGCTGACACGTACAAATCCTGTCCGCCCACTCAGAGGTGCTGGGGCATGCTAGGTATTACAACTGGAAAGCTGCCTCTGGCTGTCACGTGCAAATCTTGCCTGCCCAGGGGTGACAGGGGATGCTAGAATATTGTAGCTAGAAAGGTTTACAAACCTGGCAGGAATGGCTGTAGAGCCCACTGCTTCCTCCTCGTCCGAGGAGGAAGCCTCAGCCTGTGCCACGGGAGGTGTAGTGGCAGGGGCAGTGGCCACCTCCACCTGTTCCACTTCCTCCTCCTCCTCCTCCACCGGAAAATTTGCCCCCAGACGCCGGATGCGGATAGGGGGAGGAACAGACTGCTTCATTTATTTTTTATTTTTTAAAGAAAAAACCACCCACACAGCACAAACCCACAACACACCCACAACACACAGCAACCCACACACACACACAGCACAGCCAAACCCAACACACAATCCTGCCAAAACACACGAAACAAGCAGCCACTGAATCAAACACACACTCAGTCGCCTCACAGCTCTACACGTGAACAAATTTCCGGTTTCTGGCATGATTTTCCAGCTTGCCGTGCTCTCGCGATATTTTAGGGCGAATGCAGCAGTCCACCCGAACGGCAAACGCGAACGCACGAACAGACAGCTGCTGAACCGAAAAGATGAACGCAAACCAGGCGATCCACACAAACAGGCGAACGCGAACACGTGAACCAATCGCGGGCGAACCGCACGGCCGAACACGAACCGCGATCTGTTCACCCATCCCTAATGTCTTTTTTTGAGATGGGGTGACCAGAACTGCACACAATATTCAAGGTGCGGTCGCACCATTGATATGTATAGAGGCATTATGACCTCCTCAGTTTTATTCTCTATCCCCTTCTGAATAATTCCTAACATTCTGTTTGTTTTTTTGACTGCTGCTGCACACTGCGCTGTGGATTTCATTGTATTGCCCACAACCACCCCCAGATCCTTTTCTTGAGTGAGACGGGACAGGTGCTTGTTGCCTGTCCCTCTCACTTTCCCCCAAGCAGTCAGTACGGTGGCTTGTGATCAGAGGACCCCTGGCCTGAGTCCGGTGCTGTTGAACGCGAGGTCAGTGGCTAATAAATCTACCACATTCTGAGAGTTAATCCTGGACCATGACCCTGACCTTGTGTGCATTACGAAGACCTGGCTGGATGATGAGTCGGGCCTATTTTGACTGACCTTGTTTCGGCCGGGGACTCCATGCAGCATCAGCCTCGGTCGGAGGGAAGGGGGTGGGGAGGGCAGCGGTGCAACCATTGTTTTAGAGGATTTGTGGTCTGTCAGGAGGTATCCAGTGCAGGCCATATCAGGGTAGACAGTCACCATTTTGTGTTTGATTTGTCAGGGAACAGACTGGGGGTGCTGCTACTATATCATGCACCTATCTGTATGGCAGCATCCCTGCATGCTCTGATGGAGCTGGTGTCGAATGTGGTGTTGCACTCCCCAAGACTTTAGTCTTGTGGGACTTCAACATACACACTGATGCCAGTCTCGGTGGTGCAGAATAGGGATGTGAACAGAATAGGGATGGGTGAATGCGGTTTAGAAGTTCGGAGTTCGGACTGTTCGGACAACCGAACCCGAACCCGAACATATTGAACTGAACTCAAGTCTGAACCTCGAAATGGCTGAACACTTCGGATCACGTTCGGTTGAGTTTGGGTGGCTAAAACGTGGTCGACTGTAACATCACTGGAAGGCCAAACGCAGCAGGGAGGGGGAGTCAACTGACTCAGCTGAGGAGCAGACTTCCAGGCACCAGGGGTGGAGGGTGGAGACTGGCTTGGAATAGCAGCCAGTCTCCCGAATCACCATCCCTTTTCGCCTCAGACCACTGGCTTGGCAGTCTGCGATTGGCCACTGACTAGGCTCCATGGAGGCAATGGGGCTTGCGGTGAGGCGGGTGCAGAAAGAAACAAAACTGTCTGCCTCCCCCCTTTCCAACACCTTCTGAGCTAGTCACTGTTCCTGAACAGCAGATGTTTCAGAAGGCTCCCTCTCTCCCAGCATTTCCCACCTCCCCAATCCAGCCATCCTCCTCCCATTTCACCCATCTACCCCCAAATTCTCATTCATTTATTTAGCTTAGCTTAGATAGATTTAGTGGATTTTTTGTTTTTACCCCCGTATTCCCTGTGTTCAATCTTCCTCCCTCCCCCTCCATTGAATCCTTTCCCTCTCCCATATATTCCATCCCTGATTCCCTTCCCCTGTTTTTCATTTAGAGTAGGTTATTAGATTGATTTAGGTTTCATTTAAGTTTTGTATCCTTCTTTGTGTTGTTTGTAATTCCCCCCCATCCCATCTATCTATCTATCTATCTATCTATCTATCTATCTATCTATCTATCAAGAGAGAGAGAGAGAGAGAGAGAGAGAGAGAGTAGACAGTTGTAGGAGTTAGTTTACTGATAGAGATAGCATTTAGTGAATTAGTTTTAGTGTTTGTAGGAGTAGTTTGCACTTAATCCATTTAGTTCATAGCCTTTTGACATTTCGGCCAATCTGTAAGACCTGGCTGTTCACTCAGGTCTTTGGGGAGGGGGGTGGGTTTGGGGTAGGGAGTGTTTTATCTTTCCCCACCCTTATTTATTTATTATCGAAGGCTGTTTTATTGTAGTGTTTTTATGGATTGTTTTATTATATTGTTTATAAATTTATAAATTGTTTTTTAACTAATTTGTTAGCTGCCCCAAGCTGCTTGCAGCAGGGGCGGGATACAAATTGAATAAATAAATAAGTAAATAAATAAATAAAATTCAGAATAGTTATTAGTTAATAGTAGTTAGATTAAGTGTAGATATAGATATACATAATATTAGATAAAAATTTTAAATAAAAAATAATATATATATATATATATATATATATATATATATATATATATAAACATTATTTTGGGGGGAGAAATTAAGAATGGAAGGGGAGGCCAGCCTTCTGCCCTAGGGGAGGCAATGGGGCATGTGCCAGAGGTGGGAGGGGACGTGCCAGGGGAGTGGCAGCAGCAGTAGCCAGAGGCAGAGTGCATCACCCCCTCCCAAACTCAGCAGGCCTGCTTTAGGGCAACAGGCTTCAGTGGCTCTGCATCGCTTCCTGGCAGTGCCCTCCTCCACTGCCACACAGGGCACTGGAAGACCTGCAGGACTTGAGGCTCAGCCTGCATCTGTCTCTGCTGCTGGTGGTGCTAGAGTAGGTTCTGGGGCTGCTTCCAATGTTCCTCCAGGGCCACCAGTGTCCCCCACAGTCGAGGCGATCTCCAGAAGTCCAGAGCTGGTGGATCCCACCACGGCTGCTAGAGGCAGGGCCTGATCCCCGGGCAATGCCAGTACTAGGGAGAGGAGTAGCAGCAGCAGCAGCACTAGCAGCTACAGAGGGGGGCACAGGGAGAGTGCCAGCAGCATAGCGGGCACGGGCAGTCTAGCCTCAGGGTTCCGGTACTTCCCTTCATGGGACATCACCGTGATCACAGCCAGTGAAGAAAAGGCAGACCCTAGTGATGCAGAGGAGATGTCTGTACCCGAGATGATGTCTGACCCTCCCTCCAGAGCTGTGCCACCAGTGCCACCAACTTCTCTCCCTCCCAGCAGCACTAGCAGCTACAGAGGGGGGCACAGGGAGAGTGCCAGCAGCATAGCGGGCACGGGCAGTCTAGCCTCAGGTTCCGGTACTTCCCTTCATGGGACATCACCGTGATCACAGCCAGTGAAGAAAAGGCAGACCCTAGTGATGCAGAGGAGATGTCTGCACCCGAGATGATGTCTGACCCTCCCTCCAGAGCTGTGCCACCAGTGCCACCAACTTCTCTCCCTCCCAGCAGCGCTGGCAGCAGTGCATCCGTCGGGGCAGGCAAGAAGGCGGGGGGGGGTAAATCCTCCATCTGGTATCATTTATTTTAAACAGGTGTGAGCAGATGATCCCAGAGAGGTGCAGTGCACACTGTGCAATAAGGTGGTGAAGCATGGGCAGGTGCTTGCCAACCTTGGCACAACTGCAATGGCCAGACATCTCAAGGTATGCCACAGTGCTCTGTTGCTCAACGGGAAGGCAGGGGAAGTGGATGCCAGCAGGTTCCCGACTCCATCAGCCAGTCACCCAGCTCACTCAGCGGGCCAGCGTCCTGCACCAACTGCTGTTGCCTCTAGCAGCAGGAGCAGTATGGGGGCAGAAAAACAGCAGGAGCCTCCCCAGCAGCACCGTCAGTCCACCATGGAGGATTTGGGGTGGGGTGATCTTTCAAGGTCATCGGCAGGGTGCCGTGGCACAGGCTTCCAGGAGAAAGTCAAGCGCCTGTTGGCAGAGATGATTACCCTGGATGGCCAGCCCTTGTCCACTGTGGAGGACAAGGGTTTCCAGCGTCTGATTGGGTTCCTGGCCCCCAACTTTAAGCTGCCTTCCCGCTCCACACTGAGTCAGACTGTGGTCCCACAGCTCTATAGGGGTTTGAAGGAGCAGGTGAAGTAGCAGCTTGCAGGGGCTGCAGGGGCAACGGTCCACTTTACGGTGGACCTGTGGTCCGCCAGAAATGCACAGCATGCATACCTGGCGGTGATGGCACACTGGTGGCAGGACGCAGAGGCAGCACTTGTCAGTGGCAGGAGGGGACCTGAAGCAGGGTATAGGTGGGCCCTGTATCAGGGCCAAGTCATGGACAGCTCCCACACCATGAGGAACCTTGAGGCAGCCCTGAACATCATGGTGAGGGAGTGGGTGTTATGGATTTTCAGGCTGAAATGAGAGGAGGCTGCAACAGGAACGTTCAATCAGGTTTATTCAGATACACAGCTGTGGGTCTCACCAGTATTGCTACCAATGGAACACGCCTTACAGCACAAAGTTTCCTTATATACACATTGGTAAACAAGCAACCATACGTGGTTCGATCATGCTGGTATTAGATAATCATATCTGACAGAAAATACCTCTTATTACTAGGCAGAAATTGGGTTGCTGACACAAGCAAGTTCAGTTCCTCTGAACTAGGGATAAGGGGGCCCAAGGGTGCAGCGGGACATCTGTCAGGGAGTGTAGCTGACCCACACACACAGGTGTTATCATTAGATATAGATAAGGGCCAGCATAGAGATGTCAACAGGAAAAAAAAACCTGGATAGTTTTAGCATTAGATTCTTTAAAAATAGGTTATAGAGCTTGAGCAAGCTGCAAGCTGCATTGCATTACAATAGCAATGGAGTTTTAAGCCAAAGCATTGTCAAGGATCTGTAGGCCAAATACTATATAGCTTGGGATTCTTCCATATGGGTCACGCCAGGCGCGGCCTTCACCAAGGGGTGTGTGGTCACAGACAATGCGGCCAATATCTTAAAGGCAGTCTATGACAGGGGCTTCACGAGCATCCCTTGCGACACACACACCCTTCACCTGGTGGTGAAGGACGCTCAGGACTTGGGGGAGAAGGGGATTGGGCCAGGCACCCTTAGCTCCCTGGTTGAGCTGGGGAGGAAGCTGGCGGGCTTCTTCAACCACAGCATGAAGGGCAGCGAGCTCCTCAGGGAGAAGTAGGCCAAGCAACGGTCCCCAGTGCACATCCTGATCCAGGATGTCTCCACCAGGTGGAACTCCACCTTCCTGATGCTTGAGCAGCTTCTTGAACAGAAATCCACCCTGCATCAGGTGGAACTGGAGACAGACATTGCGGCACCTCCAGGGTACAACAGGGAGGAAGGGGAAAATATATCCCAAACTGTCTTTGTCCTGAGACCATTCCTGTGCATCACAGAGACATTGAGCTGCGCCACTGCCACCCTCAGCGAGGTGACCCCGCTGGTGCATAGTCTCCGTAGCAGCCTGGATGAGATTCGGGGGGGGGGAAGGTGGGCAGGATCGTGGCCCTCAGAGCAGGAGAATGTCCCATGAGGTGACTGACCTTGCATGGAAGCTGAAGGCGGGGCTATTTGCACGCTTCGATGAGCTCCTACGCCAGGATGAATATATCCTGGCAACCATGCTGGACCCCAGGATCAAGGGCAGCATGGCACATGAGACTGTGGTCTATGGCCTCTGGAAAGTTACGCTGGTCGAGAAGGTCAGGCAGGCAGAGCGGGCTATGCAGCAGGATGCCCCTGGGGATCTTGGGAGTGGGAGCAGCGACCCCTTCCAGCCATCTGGGTCTATCTCTGCCCCCAGCCCTAGGGGTAGCAACAGCATCAGCAACAGGACCCCTACTGCCAGCAGCTCCTCGTCTGTACAGTCCAGTCTGGGGAGCATGGGGCCCAGCACAAAAGGGCAAGCAGTGTGACTGAGGGCAGTGGGACAGGTGGTGCCCACCCAGAGCTACCAGAGGGAGTATGATGGCACCTCAACAGCAGTGGAGACCTATCTGGNAGACATCTCAAGGTATGCCACAGTGCTCTGTTGCTCAACGGGAAGGCAGGGGAAGTGGATGCCAGCAGGTTCCCGACTCCATCAGCCAGTCACCCAGCTCACTCAGCGGGCCAGCGTCCTGCACCAACTGCTGTTGCCTCTAGCAGCAGGAGCAGTATGGGGGCAGAAAAACAGCAGGAGCCTCCCCAGCAGCACCGTCAGTCCACCATGGAGGATTTGGGGTGGGGTGATCTTTCAAGGTCATCGGCAGGGTGCCGTGGCACAGGCTTCCAGGAGAAAGTCAAGCGCCTGTTGGCAGAGATGATTACCCTGGATGGCCAGCCCTTGTCCACTGTGGAGGACAAGGGTTTCCAGCGTCTGATTGGGTTCCTGGCCCCCAACTTTAAGCTGCCTTCCCGCTCCACACTGAGTCAGACTGTGGTCCCACAGCTCTATAGGGGTTTGAAGGAGCAGGTGAAGTAGAAGCTTGCAGGGGCTGCAGGGGCAACGGTCCACTTTACGGTGGACCTGTGGTCCGCCAGAAATGCACAGCATGCATACCTGGCGGTGATGGCACACTGGTGGCAGGACGCAGAGGCAGCACTTGTCAGTGGCAGGAGGGGACCTGAAGCAGGGTATAGGTGGGCCCTGTATCAGGGCCAAGTCATGGACAGCTCCCACACCATGAGGAACCTTGAGGCAGCCCTGAACATCATGGTGAGGGAGTGGGTGTTATGGATTTTCAGGCTGAAATGAGAGGAGGCTGCAACAGGAACGTTCAATCAGGTTTATTCAGATACACAGCTGTGGGTCTCACCAGTATTGCTACCAATGGAACACGCCTTACAGCACAAAGTTTCCTTATATACACATTGGTAAACAAGCAACCATACGTGGTTCGATCATGCTGGTATTAGATAATCATATCTGACAGAAAATACCTCTTATTACTAGGCAGAAATTGGGTTGCTGA
>QEPC01005917.1:563106-586122 GCA_003113815.1 Sphenodon punctatus
GTGTGTGTGTGTGTGTGTGTGTGTGTGTGTGTGAAGAATGCATCCGGAACTTACTTGTGGACTTGTAAACCCAGAAGATTGAAAGACCAGCACTTTAAGGTGTGTGTAAAAATGCCCACTATCAGATGATGAATAATTCACAAAAAGAAAAGCTAAAATTCACAATAAAGAATGCTCTCAGAATAAGTCTCCACTGGAGCTTTTACCTTTAGTTAACTGATTGCCAATTAACTGGAAGGAGTTGTTAACCTGTCTGTAAAATCTTGTGTGATTTATCCTGGGGATCATCCCCGGATAAGTAAGAACCACTTGTATCCCCACAACACACCTCAGAGGAGAGTCCACCATTAATTAACTCATGGCAAAAAATCCTAGTCAAGACAAGGCCACAGAGAATAGCTCAACCAATTTTGGCTCTTTTAGAAGAGCTTCCATAATCAGGAGAGCACCTAAGGAGAGCAGAAAGAGGCAGTGAATTTGCTAATCATGAGTAATAACTGCATTGTCAACTGTCAAGTAGTCTGTCGGTTGCTGTTGGGTATGGATTGGATACCTGATTACACCCCAAATGACTTTTCTCATTGCCAAGTTAATGACTGACCATTGTATTTTTTATTTTATTTATTTTATTTTAAAAACTTTTTTACCCCACCCATCCAGCCACAGGCAGCTGTGGGTAGCTTACAAATAACAATAAAACACAACTTTTAAACAATCAGAAAACAATGTTTTGTGTGAAAGCTTCTCCTGGTAAACTGCTTTGCTCCAGGCAGCTGTGGTCACTTGGTTTCCATGGCAGCCTGTCATGTCTACAGCTGCGGCTACTTTAGGCTGCCTCAGGGCAGTGTGTGTGTGTGTGCGTGTGTGTGTGTGTGTGTGTGTGTGAAGAATGCATCCAGAACTTACTTGTGGACTTGAAACCCCAGAAGATTGAAAAATCCAGAACTTTAACGTGTGTCTAATAATGGCCAGTGCCAGACTGAGTCAGACCAATGGTCCATCCAGCCCAGCATCCTGTCTCTGACAGTGGCCATTTTCCGTTGCTTCAGAGACATGCCCGACAGGTAACAATAGGGCGATCTATTTCCTGATGTTCCAGACAGTCAGAGGTTCCATCCCGAAGCCTACCTGGCAATTATTAATAGCCATAATAGACCTATCCTCCAAGAACTTATCCAGTCCCTTTTTTAAACTGAGTTATGTTCATGCCTTCAACCACATTGAATAAGAACAAATATGAAAGTAGCCGCTGTAACCTGCTCTCGCTTGCTTTTGCCGACAGACCACTCTCGTGTGAGTTGTTGGGCCACCAGATGTTAGCCAGGACTGACCCCGGCTTTGTCGGTGACTAGCTCAGGCTACCACTTGCCCAACCAGACCAGAGTGTGTGACAGTGGACGATCATGTTTGATAGCCTACATTTCCCATACCCCGTCCAAGGGGTCACCATGACTGTCCACCATGATAGTCTGTGATTGACACAGGGATCAGGATTGGAGGAGCCCCTGGACCAGAGCTGTTGCTGCTGAATGTGAGGGCAGTTGGTAATAAATCAATGGCAATCTGGGAGTTCATCCTGGATCGATTGGTCGCCCTCGTATGTATTAGAGAGACCTGGCTGACCAATGAGTCGGGGCCGATAGTGGCTGACCTTGTTCCAGCCGGGTGCTCTGTGCAGAACCAGCCTAGATCAGAGGGCCTGGGAGGTGATGTAGCTATTGTTTTTAAGGACACTTAAAAATTGTGAGGCGGTATCCTGTGCAGACCATCTTGGGCATGGAGGGGGTCCAATTTGTGATCAATTTGGCAGGAGACAGATTAGGGTTCCTTTTGGTATACTGCGCACCTACCTATACCACAGCATCCCTGCACGCTCTAGCGGAATTGGTATTGGAGGCAGTCTTGTGATTCCCCGAAGACTTTGGTCTTGGGGGAGTTTCAATGCCAATTTAGGGGGAGCAGAGTGTGAGTTCATGGATGCCATGAGAACCATAGGACTGTCTCAGAGGTTTAAAGGCCTGACACATGAGGGGGGACATACCCTTGACCTGATATTCTGCACCAGCCTTGAGGCAGGGGATCCGGTGGGGGGGGATGTAATGGCTTTACCCCTGTCATGGACAGTTCATTACCTTCTCCAGACCAGTCTCCTGGCATATGTCTGCCCCCGGAAAGGTGGAGGGCCAGTTCGTTGGGTCCATCCCCGGAGACTTATGGAACCAGAGAGGTTTCGGAATGCTCTAGGGGAAATGCCTTCTGATCTTGATGATCGTTCACTCGATGACCTCATTGCATTCTGGGACAGCTTGTTGGCTGAGGCTATTGACTGAATGGCTCCCAAGTATCTGCTTCTAGAGAGCTGATGGTGGGGGTCACCATGGTTCATTGAGGACCTGCGCCGGATGAAACAGTATGGAGGGCGGTTGGAGTGACGGTGGTGCCGAAGTCGCACTGAAGTTGACTGATTGCAGCATAAAGCTAGTTTAAGAGAGTATGCTGTTGCAGTGGAGGCAGAAAAGAAAGAGATCTTTGCTGCCCTCATTGCGTATGCAAAGTCATGTCCAGCAGAGCTTTTCCAGGTAGTGCAGAAGTTGGTCAGTACGGCCTCTCTCTGCCTTGAACTGGAATTTTCCAGTGCCCGCTGTGACATGTTTGCTGACTTTTTTGCGTATAAAATTGCCCAGATTCATGGCAATCTCAATTCGGCATTTATGACAGTGGATGTATCAGAGGTACAGGAAGCCCCGCAATGTCTCTTGTTGTGGGATCAATTTCAGTGGGTGTTGCCCGCTGACACAGCAGATATCCTTGGGATGGTTCGGGCCACCTATTGTGAATTAGATCCGTGCCCATCCTGGCTGGTGAAGGCCAGTCAGGAGATATTAGGGCCATTGCTGGTGGGGGCGGTTAATGCCTCCCTTATGGAGGGCAGGGTGACGAGCTGTCTCAAAGAGGCGGTGGTGCAGTCTCTGCTCAAGAAGCCATCCTCGGACATTGACTCCCTGGCCAGCTATCGGTCTGTCTCTAACCTTCCCTTTATAGGGAAGCTTATTGAGTGGGTGGGGACCCAGCAGTTACAGGGGCATCAGGACTGGGTCGGTTTTCTTGATCTCTTGCAGTCTGGTTTTTGCCCTGGGTTTGGCACAGAGACTGCACTTGTGACCTTGGTCGGTGATCTACACTGTGAATTGGATCAGGGAAGATCCTCAATTTTGATCTTATTGGATCTGTCAACAGCGTTGGATACCGTTGATCACAAAATGCTGGTGGTGAGGCTGCAGGACAGGGCCGGGGTGAGTGGAATTGTTCTTGAAAGGTTCCGCTCATTCCTGACAGGGAGAACTCAGCGGGTGGTTCTTGGGGAATGTTTGTCATCTCTCCGGAATCTCACGTGTGGAGTCCTGCAGGGTTCTATTCTGTCCCCTCTCCTGTTCAACGTGTATATGCAACCGCTGGGTGAGGTCATGAGAGGGTTTGTTGTGCAATGTCATTAGTACGTTGATGATAAACAACTTTACCTCTCATTTTCTGGAGATCCAGGCCTGGCACAATCTCGGTGCTTACCTGGTACTTGGCAGCTGTGGGGGACTGGATGAGGACAAGCTGACTGAGGCTGAATCTTGACAAGATGGAAGTGATGTTGGTGGATAGGGCTGGGGGATTGCGTGAGGGTGGCTCCCATCATTGGCAGAGTCTTCCCCCCTCTGGTCACTCAGGTTTGTAGTCTGGGGGTGCTCCTCGACGCGCAGCTCTGCCTGGATTGTCAGGTGGAGGCTGTGGTGAGGGAACCATTTTGCCAATTGCATCTGGTGTGACGGCTGCAACCGTATGTCTCATGCTCGGATCGGGCGACCATCATCCATGCTTTCATTACCTCTCAACTGGACTACTGCAACGTGCTCTACGTGGGGCTGCCCATGACGATGGTCTGGAGGCTGCAGCTAGTGCAGAATGCGGCGACCCACCTCCTAACGGGGACAGGCCACCACGAGCACATTACACCGTACTCTGCACTGGCTGCCTATTGTCTTCCAGGCCCAATTCAAGGTGTTGCTGATGATCTATAAAGCCCTCAACGGCTTGGGTCCTGGTTACCTGCGAGACTGCCTCAGGCCCCGGGTCATCTTGCAGCCCTTGCGGTCGGCTGGGGGTGCCCGACTCGAAGTCCCCTGGGTATCCCAGTTAGCAAAGGCAGAAAGGGCGTTCTCGGTGGCCACACCTCGGCTGTGGAANCGGATTGTCTCAGGATGACCATGAGGCAGATTCATTTAGATGTCACAGAACTCACCACCTTGGGTATCCCCAAGACAACTCCATTGTGCATCATAGGAACTTCCCATGGCATATGAAAACACCTAAATTGCTGGTGGAACACCAAAGATACAACAATGAAAGCAAACCTCCTGATCGGACATGAACAGATTGTCATTTGATTAGTCTACTTATCAGAGTAGAAGCTGAGCTAATGGAAGGGTGTTAACAAATGAGAAATTAGCCCACATTAACCCACATCAGGTAGGTGTCCACCTGCACACTTAGTAGATGTTCGCCCTCACCAGACATGGAGCCACCACCCACCAGACCCACAGCCCCCACTCTGGCGTGGTCTCGAAGAATGTGGAGGCTGCCATGCAGGAGAATGCAGGCTAATATGCGCCCATGTATCAGCGTCCTGTCAATTATGTTGCGGGAAGCACCTCCACATGTACAGATCTGCCAGCACCACAGACTCATGGTTGGAAATCCTAGGGCATCTGAGGAGTGACTACTTCCTGCCCCACTGTCCATTCTTGCTCTCACTGGCACTGCCAGTGCGGGCTGCATGCAAGCACATGAAAGATAGGCCGGGTGCTGCCCATTTAGTAGGTTGGCTGGACATGCAAAACATGCAAGTGGGGGCTGAGTAGGGGCTGCACAGAGGGAACCTGGACTGCAATGGGCTAACTTCTCATTAGTTAACACCCTAACAAATTGAACTAACTGAAGTTGATTTAATTGAACTGCTTGACATCAAAGTCTGACTTCAAACTAAGTAAGCTCAACAAAGTTGGCAATGCATTCTCACTAAAGTTCTCAAAAGGAACCAATTCAAATTCAAGTATTTATCAAGGGAAATGGATACTTGTATTTGATTTGTGAATTTGAAAAGTGATATTCATTTCAGCTCTGATTCTCTAAATTATATATCTATATCTATTGGTAAATATATATAGTTTTTAAAGGCCATATACAGCATAGTAATATTTCTTCTATGTTCTATTAAGATGTAAAATATTAAAATGATAGAACATGTCTCTTCAGAAAGGAAAGAACAAACTGAGACTAACCCACACACTACTTAGACACTCAGCTATACATTCATCTTCAATGTGCTTTTGGTAAGAATATTTGGAGTAATGTTGCTGTGTTGGCCCCAGAGTGTAAGACATAATAGGTAAGATGCTATCTCTCATTGAGACAAATTCTGTTGCTGATAATATACAAGCTTTTGAGTTTCCCAGAGCTCTTCTTCAGGTATTATTATTATTTATTATTAGCAAGCGTTTATATAGCGCAAGCAATGTACAAAGTAATGGAATAGACACGGTCCCTGTCATAGGTCTTACAATCTGACAGATGGGGGGGGGTGAAGGAAGGGGAACAGAGGGGGAGACAAGGAGTGTAACATTCATGAACATGCGAGGTCCCAGGTGCACACGCTTGGCTTGGTTACATCGAGAATGATGACTGGCTGGTCTGTGTGGTGAGGATATGAGTAGACAGAGCTCAGGTAACAGATTGTACTGGATGGAGGGTATCAGCAGGGGTTAGGTGAGGGGAGCGAGGAGTCAGGGAGGGCAGAGCGGAAGAGGTGGGTCTTGAGGAGGGATTTGAAGGTACGAAGGGAGGGGGCAAGCGGATGTGGACAGGAAGGGAGTTCCAGGCATGGAGGGCAACTAGAGAGAAGGGACAAAGGCAGTTAGGGGAGCAGGGGAGGTGAGGGAGGATGAGAGAGGGGACAGAGGAGGAGCAGAGTTCACAGAGTGGAGTACGGAGGGAAATTAGCACAGAGAGGTAGGGGGAGCAAGGTTGTGAAGAGCTTTATAGGTGAAGATTAGGATCTTGTGCGGGATTTGTTCAGGAAGGGGGAGCCGAGCCGGAGAGGGGAGGAGAGGCGAGGAGAGGAGGGTCTACATGTGGTTGAAGTGATGGGCGAGGTGGATGACCCTGGCAGCAGAGTTTTGGACAGAGATAAGGGGAGAAAGGGGAGAGTGGGGGAGGCCAGTGAGAAGGAGGTACAATAATTGAGGCAAGAGATGACCAAGGCATGAACAAGGGTTTTGGCAGAGGAGACAGAGAAAAAAGGGTGAATTTTAGCAATGTTATGGAGGGAGAAGCGACAGGATTTGGCAACAGAGTCAATGTAGGGTTTAAAAGAAAGGGGTGAGCCAAAGATGAAGCCTTAAGCTACGGACTTGGGGGACAGGAAGGATAGTGACCCCGTCAATAAGGACCGACAGTGAGGAGGGAGAGGAAGGATGAGCGGGGAAGATAAGGAGTTCATTTTTAGCCATGTTGAGTTTGAGTTGACGTTGAGACATCCAGGTAGAGATGTCCGAGAGACAGCTGGTGAGGCGATCTTGGAAAGATGGAGAGAAGAAATGCAAAATTCCCAGCTCTAAAAATTTAGAACTCCAACAAAACCATGTGATTTACTAAAAATATTGATCTTATTTGGTTTCTGCCTGTTGGGCCCTTAACTGGTGCGTTTGAACGGATAGGAGGGTGTTTTCGGCAGCTGCACCATCGCTCTGGAATTCCCTCCTGGTGGAGGTTCACCTCAGCCTGAATCTTCTCGCCTTCCGGCAAAACTCTAAGACCTGGCTCTTCCATCAGGTGACTGGCAGGGGGAGGGGAGGATGGGCTAGATGGGTTGCAGGGGGAGGGAATTTCTATGCACAAGCTAGAGTTTCTAGTGTAGTTATTTACATACATGCCGTTATGTAAATACATGTTTTGTATTTATATTTTTATTGCAGTTGTTTTATTTTTCATAATTGTAAGCCACCTCGAGTCGCTTTTGTGAGAGTGGTGGGGTAAAAGTAGAAATAATAAATAAATAATAACCTAAATAAATAATTCACTCCATAAGCTAAAAGAAGTCTCCCATGGTTTAGTCAAGCTGACTGCAGCTTAAGTGATTGAAACTTTGAACAAAGACACCTTTTTACTGCACATCAAACTATTCAGGTGCCTATGCTGGTAGACTGGTAGAGTGTGCTCAGAACAGTAACTTGGCACACAGATGATACAGGCTCCCAAGAGAAGTTCTGGATTTGCCACCATTGGAGCTTTTAGGAAGAGGCTGGATGAGATCTGGAAGAAGGACGGGAGTCTGGGCTGATCTAGGTCTGGCAGATCCTTCACCAGGCAGGAGGTTGGACTCCATGGGTGTTTCTCCATGGCTGCTTCTGTTCTTCTTCACCCCGGGTAGCTTGTCCACCTGAAGGTTGCCCGGCCAGTGGCACTCCTGAACATCCCAGAGCCCCAGTGGCAGAGTGGGCCAGCCAAACCTGGGGCACTGCCCCAAAGCGGAACAGCTGTCCGTCTGATGCGTGGAGCCACACTGCACTCTAGGGTGTGTGTGTGGTGGGGGGGTGCTGCGTGGATGGACCGCAGGCTGGGGACCCCAACGGGTCTCTCTAAATCCAACCCAGGTGGGGCTGGATGCATCCAGGCACGGTGGTGTACCCCTGGGTCATCGTCTCCAGGGGGGAGGGGGGCACGCACGGGCGGACTGAGGGCAGCGGTGGAGCAGGCTCCATGTATCTAAATTGCTGGGAGACACTGGAGGCGTTGCTGGCTGGGGCAGTGTATAAATCAGCTGATCTGGGCGGCATGCTGAGGGCCAGAGGAGCACCAGGCTCAGATCATGGAGCTGTACCCTCTCCTTTGGTGCATCACACTCCCCTACCTGAACTTGAATTTTCAGGGCTTGGCACTAGGAACTGGATCCAGGGGCCACTTTGAAAATGAGTCCAAGCTCTTTAGGCCACATAGACGTTAGGGGTGGGGAGCTTAAGAGGTGTGTTCAGGAAGAGGAAGATGCAGGGACCAGAGGTCATTGTCAAGGCCAGTAATATAGCTGAGTTTAAAAAGGCCTGGATAAGTTCTTGGAGAGTAGATCCATTAATGGCTATTAACCAAGTAGCTTATGGGATGAACTTCTTACTGTTGGGAGCTGGGAATAAATAATGAGGAATGGATCCCCCATTGTGATGGCTGGTTCTTCTCCCATGCGATCGAGAGTGGTCGCTGTCAGAGGAGACAGGATGCTGGGCTCGGCAGACCATTGGTCTGACTCAGTATGGCACTACTTATTAGCGGCGGGACCCCGGGGCAATTACCGGATACTGGATTTACCGGTTTCCGGTTCCCAAAAAACCAGATTCCCGGATTAAATCCGGTATACCGGTACCGGACTTATTCCATTGATTTCAATGGGGCACTGTGTCCCCATTGAAATCAATGGAATAAAATTCCTCCCCCCTCCCCCTCCCAGGCTGTGCGGGTGGAAGGGGGGACACACACCCCATCCACCCTGCCCAGCCTGGATTTTAAAAAAAAAATTCCCCTCCGGCGGGCAAGTTCAAGAGCCCCCCCCAGCACCAGCGGCCGCGGCATCCCAGCAGCAGCCGGTAAGTATAGACCTGATCCCTGGGGGGGGGTTTAACACCCCCCCACCCCCCCAGGGATCACCCTACTACAAGTTCCCACTGGATCAGTACCTTTTTAGTTCAGCTCCGGGTGCGGCGGCGGCGGCGGGCGGTCCGGCGGCCTCAGCGCCGGCTGTGGCTGCCGGCGTCAGAGACGCTCTAGGCCTTCCGGGGAAACCTGGAAGTTCCCCGGAAGGCCTAGAGCGTCTCTGACGCCGGCAGCCACAGCTGGCGCTGAGGCCCCCGGACCGCCCGCCGCCGCCGCCGCCGCACCCGGAGCTGAACTAAATGGTACTGGATCCAGTGGGAACTTGTAGTAGGGTGATCCCTGGGGGGGTGGGGGGTGTTAACCCCCCCAGGGATCAGGTCTATACTTATCGGCTGCAGCTGGGACGCCGTAGCCGCTGGTGCTGGGGGGGGCTCTAGGTTGAAAAATCCAGGCTGGGCAGGGTGGGTGGGTGGTGTCCCCCCTTCCACCCGCGCAGCTTGGACTCGGGGAGGGTTTTTTGGTGGGTTTTTAAACTTTTTTACATTGCAGCCATTCATTTAAATGGCTGCAATGTAAAAAAAAATCCAGTACCCGGAATCCGGTAACCGGACCGGATTTACCGGGTTGAATCCGATAATGCCGGTATGCCCAGTACCGGTATTATCGGATCCCGGAAATGCCAGTGATCCCACCGCTACTACTTATGTTCTTATGACCAGACCCAGTAACTGGAATGGGGCAAAAAACGTCTAGTCCTGAGCCACACTTGGCCAGCAGCCCTGCTGGGCTTTGCACAATGAACCAGAACTGCTTGTTCTGTCCCTGCTGGGTCTCAGAAGCTTGTTCCCAGCTATCTGGGAAATTTCCTCTGTAGCAATTTACAGAGGAAGTCCTGCCTCATTTCTCAAGGTAAGCTACTTCCACTGGTAGCCAGCCAACCCCAGCTGCCCATTATCGTTAGCCCGCTGGGAATGCAACCGGTAGCACTTTAGCAGAATGGTTTCTTGCCAATATAAGATGTGGTTAGCTTGTCATCTTACAACATAGGTGTGGGATTTCTCATTCTCTCCAGTTGGTCCAGGGGTCTTGATCATGCCAAGTTCCAAAGAAGTTGTCTCCTGCCTCCTTCCCATTGTGGCTGTGACATTCTGCCCGAATAAGCTAGGAAGCCAGGAGCATCAGTTTTGACTTGAGCTGCTTCTTGAGGAGCCGCAACTCAGAGAAAAAACAACATTCCAATTTTTAAACAGAGCTGGCTTCTCAGATGAACCCCACAGCGAGCGGGCTGTCAGTTTATTGGAAATTAAAGCTGCATTCAAGTTGATGGGATGGAGTACCTGATTAGGGTTCACGCTGAGATGACATTTCATTAATGAAAAAATAAGATAGGCCTTACCATAAATTAGCAGCATTATCCTTAAGCTTCAGGTTAAAAACACACAAAGAGAAAGCCATGGTGGTGGTGTGTGTGCATGTGTGCTTAGTCTGCACTACTCCCAACAATGTAAATGAAATAGATTATCTGATCCAAGAATGCTGAACTACAGGTTCACTTGTCTAAGATTTACAGTGATTTATACCTGGTTGCACTTAATGGAACTCTCCCCTTTGGAAGGTGCAGCAAGTGTCCCCAAACATTGATCTTTCTTTCTAAGGCAGGGGTGGGGGAACCTCAGGCCCAGGGGCCAAATGTGGCCCTTGGCAAGTTTTTTATGTGGCACCTTCCCAGTAACTGGATCTGCCCCCTGGATCCAGTGTCTACCGGCAAGCACCGAAAAATGGAGCTCAGGATAATGGGGCAGAGAGAAGGGCCTGCACAGGAAGGTAGGGGACAGATCCACAGCACAGATCGATGAGCTGGGCCCTCCTTTTCTTGAATAAACCCGTTAAGCACCTCCATCCACAACCTCTATGTTGCCCTTCGAGCTCGTACGAATGTTCAATGTGGCCCCCAGGACAGAAAAGGTTCCCCATCCCTGTTCTAAGGGATGCAGAGGACGTGTTTGGGGAGGTGCAAGTGACCAGTTTTGAAATAGATCCATGCCCATCCTGGCTGGTGAAAACCAGCCAGGAGACACTGGGTGCGTTGCTGGCTGGGGTTGTCAATGCTTCCCTTAGGGAGGGCAGGGTGCCTGATGGCTTCAAAACTATGGTCATCTGTTCCCTTCTCAAGAAACCATCTCTTGTTGTTCACTCCCCCAGCAAGCTGCCATCCTGTTTCTAAAGATCCTTTTTTAAAAATGTTAAATACAATCAATCAATCTCCAGGGGAAGGGAGTTCGAAAAATCTGGAATTGCAACCAAGACCATCCATTTGCCCTGGCTGTGCAGGTTTAATGCCCCGATTGCCTTTGCAAGAAAGCACCCCCGGATGATTTAAAGGATTATTATTTCAGAATATTGGGGAGGAAGCAGTTCAGACACGCAGTTTCCAGGCAGTTCAGGTCTTTACAGGTCAAAACTAGAGCTACAGCAGGGAGCACAGTGACATTTGCCCCCTCCCCATGGGAATTATTTATTTATTTATTTATTTAATTTTTACCCTGCCCCTCCTGAACACAGCTCGGGGCGGCTTCCAATAATAAATACAATTTAAAACAATCCAAACACTTAAAATACCATATAAACATTAAAATGACATATAAACAGGACCTGGGATATAAATTACTTGGCATAGGGGAATAAAACTCATCTACCCATCCCCCTCCCCAAAGGCCCCGGCGAACAACCAGGTCTTGCATTTCCGCCAAAATACTAATAGGTTTGGGACCAGGTGGGCCTCCTCCGGCAGGGAGTTCCAGAGATGTGGCCCGGCCACTGAGAATGCCCTCTCCATTGTGACCCCCCGCTTAACACGGGGGACCTCCAAGAAGGCACCCCCGGCAGACCGAAGGAGTCGCTCCGGGACGCGGAGGGTGAGGTGGTCCCTGAGGTATGAGGGGCCGAGACCGTGCAGGGCTTTGTAAATCATTACCAACACCTTGAATCTGGCTCGGTACGCTATCGGCAACCAGTGCAGAGCCCGGAGCACCGGTGTTATGTGCTCCCGGCGACCCGTCCCCGAAAGGAGGCGGGCAGTCACATTCTGCACTAGCTGCAGCCTCTGAACCAAACACAAGGGAAGCCCCATGTAGAGCACGTTGCAATAGTCCAGCCTCAAGGTGATGAAGGCATGGATGAGGGAGGCCAGGTTCGGGGCGGAGATGAACGGACGCAGCCTCCACACCAGATATAACTGGTGAAAGGCAGCCTTCACGACTGCCTCCACCTGCTGCTCCAGTCGGAGGTCTGCGTCCAGCTCCACCCCCAGACTCTGGACCTGTCGAGCTATGGGAGGGTGAACCCCCCCCAATAAGGGGAGCTGACATCTCCTTCGTTATCCCCACCACCATCACCTCCATCTTATCGGGGTTGAGCTTCAGTCTGCACCGCCACATCCATTCCGCCATGGCCCGCAAACACTGGGATAACACCAAGATACCAGGGTCTGGGTCCGCTGAAAAAGAGAGGTACAGCTGAGTATCATCAGCATATTGGTGACAACGCACCCCGAACCCTCTCATGACCTCCCCCAGGGGCTGCATATAAACTTTAAATAATAATGTAGACAGAATGGAACCCTGCGGAACGCCGCATGATAAAGCACGGGGGCAAAATGTCTCGTCCCCCAGCACCACCCGCTGGCTTCTCCCCGAGAGGAATGAACAGAACCATTCAAGAACAGTCCCATCCAGACTCCCTAGGTCACGCAGCCGTCTCAACAACAGCCCATGGTCCACGGTGTCAAAAGCGGCTGAGAGATCTAGCAGGATGAGAAATGTTGAACATCCTGCATCCATCTCCCGGAGGAGATCATCGACCAAGGCCACCAATGCCGTCTCGGTGCCATAGCCAGGGTGGAACCCAGATTGAAACAGGTCTAGGAAACCGATGCTGTCTAGATGCGCCTGGAGCTGGATCGCCATCGCCCGCTCAATAACCTTCCCTAAAAAGGGAAGGTTAGAGATAGGTCAGTAACTGGCGAGGGCGTCCACATCCAATGATGGTTTTTTCAACAGGGGGCGCACCACAGCCTCCTTGAGACTGGGCGACAGCCTCCCCTGCTGCAAGGACGCGTTCACTACCCTCACCAGCACCATCCCCAACGTCTCCCTGGAGACTTTCACCAGCCAGGACGGGCATGGATCGAGTTCACAACAAGTGGCCCTCACAGACCCCAGGACAGCCACCACATTGGCTGGCATCACTTCCTGAAACTCCCCCCACAAAGATGGACCAGATGGGGCCTCCATCACCTCGAGCTCTCTACCTACTGCCCCTAATCTGGCTGCAAAGTCGCTCTGAATCCGAGCCATCTTGTCCACGAAGTAGCTGACAAGATCAGTTTGGGGCACCACAGGGGCATCTGGTGGGGTACCCAACCCTGGTACCTGGTGCCCCAGAATGCAGGTATTACCAGGGCATCCCAGGAACCTGGCACTCGCGGATCCCCAGGATGAGTCACCTCACCGCTGCTCAGCTGCTGCTGATCTGTAGACATGGATCAAATTCACAGTTTGTCACTGCAATGCTCTAACTGCACCCTCTGCTCTGGTGGACCAAACTGAGTGAAACTGATTCAATTTTTTGTATTATTTTTATTTATTTATTTATTTATTTATTTATATTTACATTTATATCCCATCCCCTCCCATCAACAGACAGCTTGGGATGGTTTACAAAATACATTTTAAAACCATTAAAAAAAACCCAAACCCAATAAAAATATAAACAGAGAGGGAACCTAAAGCCAACATAAATAAGGGTAAAACAGTCGGACTAAGCCCCATCCTCCCCTCCCATCCTACCCATTCCCTTCCCCAAAGACCTGGGTGAACAGCCAGGTTTTACAGGTCCGGCAAAAGACCAGCAGACTAGGAGCCAGGTGAGTCTCCTCTGGGAGGGAGTTCCACAGCCGTGGTGCAGCCACTGAGAATGCCCTCTCCATCTTAGCCCCCTGCTTAATCCATGGGGACCTCCCAGAAGGCACCCCCGGCGGACTGCAAGGATCACCCTAGGGCCTGAGGAGTGAGGTAGTCTCTCAGATAGGAGGGGCCCAAGCCGTGTAGGGCTTTAAAAGTTAAAACCAGCACCTTGAATCAGGCTCGGAACGCTATAGGTAACCAGAGCAGTGTTCGGAGCACGGGTGTAATGTGCTTCCTACGGCCAGGCCACCGCATTCTGCACCAGTTGCAGCTTCTGAACCATCACCAGGGCAGCCCAATGTAGAGCGTGTTGCAGTAGTCCAGCTTCGAGGTGATGAACGCATGGATGAGGGTGGCCAGGCCGGAGTCTAAAACATAGGGCCAGAGTCTCCGCACAAGATCATTACAAGACTGATCACTCCCAAACCTGATCTCTAGCAGTTTCTAGCTGAGCTGAATATATGAGCTATTGAGACACAACATTTAAAAGTTAACAGCTGAAGTGGAAAAATCAGAATGGAAATATCCCCCCCGTTTAAACTTGATGGAGTTATTAAATGTGTCAGGATAATGAAGTTTTCCCTTGAGCACCGAGCTACTGAATCACAATCCACAGGATAAGTCCAGTGCTGAGGTTTTGCAGATCTCTTTTGATTTGTAATAGGTTCTTGTCTTTGATGGATGGTGTTCCATTAATTACATCAGCAGGCCTGCACATAAAATAACATTTGTACTTTGAAAAACATTGGAACTTGCTAGAGGTGACGCTTGCTTTCAAGGTTTGTACATTTATTTATTTATTTGCATTTCTTAGCTGCCCCCTCATGCCCATGGCATTCCGGGGCAGCTTACAATACAATCATTCAATTTCTCAGGTGTCAGATGGCTGGACAGTTCTTACCAGGACAACGTAGCACTCCTCGGACCAAGAAAGGCCACCGCGCTGACTGTCCCTAGCTGAATTGCCATAATTAATTCACTAGTTAATTCTCTGGTGCCATGTTGTCTATGGCCGTGTTGAGTTCGACCGAGCAGAGTTAGCATTTGCGGTGTGGTTTCTTCTCTCTCTGAAGAGTCCGATCCCTGTTCCACCTTCCCATTGAAGCCTTGACTCTCCTCTCTCACTGCACTTCTGGGATTATTGACATGGGGACCAGTGAGATGCAGGACTAACCCTGGAGAGGAAGAAGCAGCTCTGCTGTCTCCAGAAGAGCCTGCAGCCCAGACCGCCCCCCAATCACATCAAACTGCATGTGAGGCAGCCCATAGAACTGTGCCAGGCTGAGCTTGGCCCAGAGTGAAGTCCAAAGTACCGATGGACAGGGGCACAAATCCCCACGGGCAGGCAAGGTGGGGAGTTTGGTGACTGGGTGATGAGGTAGCCCATGGAGCATCAAGCAGAGCTGAAATTGCTGAAATTCAACCTTGCATTTTTTGGGTACTAACTGGTTTCGGATTAGTACCCAATCAATCATAATACCAGTTTTCGCCCTGATTTTCTAACATTTGGTATCAGATTTCTGATTACCATCCTGGTTTTTCTGAGTTTCCATAAGATGACCATAAGAACATAAGAATTGCCAGACTGGGCCAGACCAATGGTCCATCGAGCCCAGCATCCGGTCTCCGACAGTGTCCAATCTCAGTTGCTTGACGTACCCAATGGCTCCCAATGGGGCAATCCATTCCCGTTTGGTCACTCCCAGCTCCCGACAGTAAGAGGTTACGTTCCCCAAACCTACCCGGCTAATCGCTGCTAATGGACCGATTCTCTAGAAACTTGTCCAAACCTTTCTTAAACCCAGTTACACGACTGGTCTTGACCACGTCCTCGGGCAACAAATTCCACAACTTAATTGTTTGTTGAGTGAAAAAATACTTTATTTTATTTGTTTGAAATAAAACCTGCTACCTATTAGTTTCATGGAGTGTCCACTAGTCCTAGCAGTAGTACTATTTGAGAGGGTAAATAACCTCTGCCTAATGTCCCACACCATAGAGAACACCCACTCGCTGGGGACACTGGTTGGTGGGCATGACAATAATCCCCTGGCCACTTTGGACAAGGCCAGCCACACGTTGGTCTTGCCAGCCCAGTAGGCCAAGGGATCGCTGCTGGGATCGATGCATGGCTCCTCATCCAGGTAGGTATCAACTGCTGCTGAGGCACCGTCATACTCCCTCTCATAGCTGTCCCTGGGCACCACCACCCCACTGCCCTCAGCCACACTGTCAGTCCCTGCTCTTTTGTGGGCCGCGCAGAGGAGGCCCTGCTTGCAGTAGGGGTGCTGCTTCTGCTCATCCTTCTGGTGCTGCTGCTGCTGCTGCTCAGACTGGGGGCAGGGATAGACCCCACTGGCTGAGAGGGGCGGTTGCTCCCACCATCCCCTGGGGCATCCTGCTGCTGCTGGCACCGCAAACTCTCCAGAGCCCACTCTGCCTTCCAGACCCTCCCCACAAGATCATCCTTCCACATGTCATAGTGGGATGACTTGCGTGCCACGTTGCCCTTGACCCTGGAGTCCAGCATTGTTCCAACAACATATTCCCCCCCGCTGCAGAAGCTTGTTGAACATCACCGTCAGGCCTGTCTTGAGCTTCTGCGCCAGCCCAACCGCCTCAGCCACCAGCTTCTTGCCCCTAGGGCCACAATCCTGCCCCTGCAGCATGATCTCCTCCCGATTCCTGTGGAGACTCTGGACCAGAGGGGTCACCTGGCTTATTGTGGCTGTGGAGGAGTTTATGGTCTCTGTCACCTCATGGAATGGTCTGAGAACTAGGACTGTCTGTGCCAGGATCTCCCATTCTGGCCCATTGAAGCCTGGAGGTGCCCCGCTGTCCGTGTCCAATTCCACCTGATGCAAGGCGGCTTTCTGCTCCAAAAGTCGCTCAAGCATCAGGAAGGTAGAATTCCACCTCGTGGACACATCCTGCACCAGCAGATGCCCTGGGCAGCCTTGCTCTGCCTGCTTGGCCCAGAGGATTTTGCTGCCCTTAACGCTGCGGTTAAAGAACCCTGCCAGCTTCCTCCCCCGCTGGATCAGGGACCTAAGGGTGCCTGGCCCAATCCCCTTCTCCCCCAAGCCCAGAGCATCCCTGACCACCAGGTGGAGGGTGTGTGCGGCGCAAGGGATGCTGGTAAACTCCGCATCATGGACAGCCCTCACTATATTGGATGCATTATCAGTAACCACACACCCCGGGGTGAATGGTGCACCAGGTGTAACCCATTCCCCCACCACGGCGTTCAGGGCTGCCTCAAGGTTCTTAGAGGTGTGGGGGCAGTCCATGACTTCCTCCTGAAGCACGGCCCACCTATACCTTGCTTCAGGACCCCTCCTGACACTGTCCAATGCCAACTCTGGGTCCTTCCATCAGAGCGCCGTCACCGCCAAGTAAGCATGTTGGGTGTTCCGGCTGGATCACTGGTCAGTTGTGAAATGGACAGTGGCACCACCAGTCCCTGCCAGTGCCAGCTGCTCCTTCACTCTGTCTTTCAAAGCCCCATACAGGCCTGGCGCCACCATACGGCTGAGGGTGGTGCAGCACGGAATCTTAAATTGGGAGGCCAGGAACCCCATCAGCCACTTAAACCCGGTGTCCCTGACAATGGAGAAGGGCTGACCATCGACAGTGATCATCTCACCCAACAGGTGCATGGCTTTCTCTTGAAAGCCACGCTGCCCTCCAGCTGCCAATGGCCTTGGAAGCTGCCCTCACCCCAGTTCCTCCATTGTGGACTGACGCTGCTGCTCCTGCTGCTCCCCCCTAACAGCAATGCTGCTCCTGATGCTAGAGGCAGCTGCTGCAGTGGGACGGTTGCCCGATGGAGGATGAGTGGCCGCTGGGATCATGAACCCGCTTGCATCCATGGACCCAGCCTGCCTGCTTAGCAGAGTAGCACTGTGGCACATTTTAAGATGCCTGGACATGGCGGATGTCCCTAGGCTGGTGAGCCCCTGCCCTTGCTTCACCACCTTGCTGCACAAAGTGCACCGCACCTCCCGGGGATCATCCGCCTGCACCACCTTAAATGCTCTGAGACCCATGATTTCTTAGCCCCTCCTGCCTTCTGACCCGCACCGGGTGATGCACTCCTGGGAGGGGCAGGACATGGTGGCACTGGCGACACAGCTCATTGAGAAACAGCCATCACCTCAGCAGCACCAGATACGGAGACCTCCTCCACGGACATCTCTGCATTGCTGTCCCCATCCCCAAACAGTGACGGAGGCTGCTGGACTCCCCATGCTGCTCCCACTCTGAGCAGCATTCTCCCCCTGCCCCCTATAGCTGCTGTTGCTGCTGCTACGCTCCCTGCTGCCAGTGCCTGGGGATCAGGCCCTGCCTCTAACTGGGCTCTCGACAATGGGGGAGTCGGGGGACAATGCTGGCCCCTGCTGGGATACTTCGTCCCCTGAATCGCCTGCTGCCACAGATGACACAGCCACCACAGCCTCTTCCACTGCCAGGAGGCGACGTCCAACCCCCTGGCCCTTAGTGCTGGGAGAGCGAGACCAGGCCTTCGCATCTTGGGGTGTGGGGATGTGCTTGGGCTGCTGCTTCTGCCCACTGCTGGCACTCTGATGGCACGGCCCCTGCCACGTGCATCATTGGCTGCCTTACGGGCAGCAGAGCGGCCTCACCCTCTCATAACTCCCTTCTCCATTTCTCCAAACCACACACAAGTATATTAAATATATATATTTTTAATTTTATTTTTGTTTACAATTTTTTATCAAATAATATATATATACTACATGGAATTTAACTGCTATTTAACTGTCTAATAACTATTATAAAACCTATGGAACTAAATAATGGAATATAAAAAACACACTCTAAAACTAGATCACTGTATCTCTATAAACTAAGCTAACTTAACTGTAATAGCTGACTATAATCCTACCTAACAACTACTATAATCTCTCTCTCTCTCTGTATATATATATACACAATATTACACAGGGATGTGGGGGGAGAACACAGACAGCTCAAAACAACACAGGGAGGGGTACAGAAACTGAAATAAACCCTAAATCAATCTAATCCTACACTAATAAATCAAAAACCAGGGGAAGGGAATGAGGGATGGAATATGGAGGGAGAGGGAAAGGGAAAGGGAAAGGAATGGATTCAATGGAGGGTAGGGAGATAGAACACAGGGAGGCATAAAAAATAAAAACAACAGCTAAATCTATCTAAAATAATTGAACGAAATGATAATAGGGCGGTAAATCTGTTGGACGGGTGAAATGGGAGGAGGATTGGGAATGGATGAGGGAAGCAAACTGCTGGGAGTCAGGGAGTCTTCTGAAAACGCTGCTGACAGGATCAGTGGCTGGCTCAGAAGGTGTTGGAAGGGGGGCAGGGCAAAGAGTTTTGTTACTTGCTGATCCCCCCTTACCACAAGGCCCCATTGGCTCTGTGCAGCCTAGTCCCTGGCCAATCACAGACTGTGAAGCCAGTGTTCAGTCAAAAAGGAAAGGTGATTGGCTGCTAGTCCAGGCCTCTCCACCCCCCGGTACCAGGAAGTCTGCTCCTCAGCTCCCTCCCCCTCCCTGGGCCTTCAGCAGGGGCAGCTGGTGGGTTTTGAAGTTGGAGGGGCACTAGGGCAGTAAGGGCCGGTCGGCGGGCCTAGGGGCAGAGCCAGGGGGATGGTAGGCCAGTGGCATAGCATAACCCAGCATCAAGGAGTTCCCAGGGTTAACATTGGATGGAAGAAAACAGAGTCTACATGCACATCAAGCTTAAAATAAGCCCCCCTCACACGTTTACTCACCCTCGCTTCCCCAGTGTCTCGTGTGCCCAGGTTGGGGGCCTGGGATGAAAGGGGGCTGGGGAAGGTGTGCCAGACTGGGGAGTGGGGGGAGGGGGTGCACACCCACCCTCCCCCCATTCCTCAGTCTCATACACCCTCCCCCCCCTTTCGGCCCAGACCCCCAACCTCTGGTCCCCGAGTCCCCCCCACATTTACTCACCTCCCCTTCCCCAGTATCTCGTCTCCCCAGGCTGGGTGCCTGGGATGGAAGGGGTTGGGGGAGGGTGTGCGAGACTGGGGAACGGGGGGGGGAGAATGGGTGCACACACACCCTCCCCCTCGCCCCCTTCCCCAGTCTCGCACACCCTCCCCCCCTCCATCCCAGGCCCCCAACCTCTGCTCCCCAAGTCCATTACTCACCGTTTTGTTGCAGGAGTCGGACACGGACTGGAGGCAGCGGCAGGCAGGCACCAGGCAGGCAAGTGAGGCTTCACGCTTCAGAGTTCAGTGGAGGCGCTTGGTGGGGAGATGGGGTGTGGTGCGCATGCTCAACAGTTGAAGCATGCGCGCTGCAGTCCATCTCGCCGACGAGTGCCTCCACCAAGCGCCGAGGTAAGGCTTTGCATTGAGCTCATAGGGCTAATTCAAAGCTGCCACGTGGGAAACTTGATTTCCCAGAGGCGGCACTTGGACTGAATGCTGAGTCACCCGGCTCACGTTCAGTTCAAGTTTGTCCCTTCTGAGACTCCAGACTCTGGAGTCCCAAAAGGGAGTGAGTCAGACTGAGGCTGCCCAGCAGCCTCAGTCTGACTTGCCCAGAGGTTAGCGCTCACTGACTGAGTGCTCTGGCTCTGCCGGCAGCTGAAATTGACATCCGACTGCAGCAGTCAGAGCAGTGCGGTGCTCCGATGTCAATTTCAGCTGCTGGCAGAGACAGAGCGCTCAGTCAGTGAGAGCTCTGTCAGTGCGGCATACGTTTTTCCTGCCTGAACTCAACCGAACATGGCTGCATATGAACAAACTGGTCAGTCGGTTTGTAGTTCAGTTTGATCGGTTTGGGTTCGGTTTGGAAGATTGGTTCGGTCGTCCAAGGAGACCGAGTTCGGTCTGAACTTCCCAACCGGATTCGCACATCCCTACTCTTCTGCTGCTGGCGGGAGCAAGATCCGCTGCCCAGCAGTCAGGCCTGGCAGCAGAGCCAGCTCCCACCGACAGTGGAGGAGACCCAGCCACTGGCAGCAGAGCCTGCACCCCAGCTGGTGGCAGCCATCATGCCCCCCAGACCCCCCGCTAGGACCTGGGACCACAGGTAAGATGCTCAGCTTTAGGGGGCCCAGGAAGGGGTGTAACACCAGGCCCCGGCGGGTGGGGGTGTTAGGGGTAATTGATCCCCACCCTCTGAAGCCAGGAACGGGGTGGGTGACACTGCCTGTGGCTTCCCTGCGGGTCACGGCTCTTCCCATTGACTTCAGTGGGAAGATCCAAGATCCAATAATCGGGCTCCGAGAGGGCCCAATTCTTGGATCTCTTGGTTTTAAACCGAGACCAAAAGTCCCATCGCTATGGGTTTGTTTTTGCTTGTTGCGCTGTGCTGTGCAGATTTACACACTGCTTCCCTCCTGCTCTCCCAGGCACGCAGAGTAGAGGCCATTTTGTGGGCCCTACTGGAACGGGGCATCTTGGGTTCTTCTTTAAAATGCCCTTGGAGCTAGTCAGAGAGCCCCCTTTGCTGCACCCTACCGTCTGCTTTGCTTTCTAATTTTAAGGGGGAAGTGGATTTGTCAGGAAGGGTTTCTTAGTCTTTTTTTTTCCCTCTCTTGAATTTTGTTGCCGTGTATTTTTTAAAGGGTTCCTTTGCGGTTTGGTGTGGGTGGGATGTGGAGTTGTTGGTTTTTTCCTGCAAGAAGGCCACATGTCCTGGCCAATGCCTTCCCTAGCCTGTCTGCTGCAGCAGCTGGCTTTTACCGTGAAGAACTGTGCAGTGTGGTTGGGGTCCGGGGGGACCCATGCTGCTGCATTGATAGGGTGTGCCTTCACAATCACGTTAGATTTCCCTGTGTTTTGGTTCTGGCCTACGCTGCCTGTCCACCCTGCCTCTGTCCTGGCTGTGGTCTGGGTGAAGCTGGGTAGGTTACAGCTACCATTGCCTCTGCCTCCCATTGGCCTAGGCCTGTCCACTTCTGACCCCACCCTGCCACTGACAGGCAGCTTGCTGCCCACATTTTATGTGCTTGTGGCAGGCGACACTCAGTGGTGCTAGAGAGCCCCCTGTTCAGGGCCAGCTGCCATCGCTGCCATCTCTCCCTCCCACCACCACCTCTCGGTTGGGGACTGGCCAGAGGGAGAGCCCACATGGGGCTGCTCCCGGGGAGGGCTGGAAGGCATGGTCACTGTGGGAGCTGGGCTGACTAGGGCAGGGAGAGGGATTGGGAAGAGGGGGGGGAGTCTCCTGCCACCTCACAGCCAGCACCAGTCTCGGCACCAAGGCACAGATTGGTAGCTCGGTGCCCTGACTCCTCCCAGCGCTCGGCAGCCTGGGGAGGAAGAGCGTTAGCACCCCCACCTCTCAGCTGAGAGGCAGGCCCGGGTGGGGAGCAAGATCCCTGGAGCGTCTGCCTCTCCACTGGCCGCGTGCATTAGACCTGACTCTACAGTGGTGGTGGACCTGCGGGCAAACCTAATTGCCGAGGCACCCATTAGCCTTGATTGGCCCACATGGTGGGCCTGCGGTTTCCCTGCACTCTGCCATGAGTGGTGACTCTGTGGAAGTCACGGGGCGGATGCCCAATAGGCAGGCACATGGGGAGGTGGCTAGCGAAGGCTAATATGGGCTGTTGGCTCGTTTGATTTCAGCCCAAGACACCACACGTGTCCACGCCCTTTGATTTATTACTGGATGGTAAGACTCAGGACAGCGGTCCTTCCAGCCCAGCATGGCAACTCTGGTCACTTTGGAGACCCATTCCCTGCTGTTCCCCTCCAGCCCCAATACTAGTTACCCCAACTCCCAGGACTGTCTCGACCCTTGAGAACTTGACCTATAGATCTAATCTAAGAACTTATTCCAGCCTTTTGAACCCAGTTATGCTCTTGGGCCATACAACATCCTCCTGCAAGGCCTGCACCATGTTATTTGTGCAGAGGGTGAAACCGCACTGCCTTTTTTTACACCTGCTGCTGCTGCCAGCTGCTTTCACCAAGTGTTGCCTAGTCCTAACCCTTTGAGGAGGGGTAAGCAACAGCTCTCATACAAGCCAAAGCTTGACTATCCCAGAACAAGCACTATTCCAACTCGGTTCTCCAGACCAAGCAAAGCCAAGCGGCAGTGCCGCACGGTGCCCGTCTAAGCGGTTCCCCGCCATGAGCCAGACGTTTACTGGAGCACAGTATGAAATGATCCACGTTCCTGGGGATGAGATGATTTTGTTTTTTAAAAAGGCTTTGGTTACTGTTAGTTAAAGCTTCCAAATCTCTACATATTTATACCATCTCCACTTTTTATTCTTGTTTCCAATTGAAAAGCGCTTGAAGCACATAGTTAACCATAGTAATCCTTAATATGTTAAAGACCTAAAATACATTATCAACAGCTCAGTGCTGTAAGAA
>QEPC01005917.1:587980-598311 GCA_003113815.1 Sphenodon punctatus
AGCACAGCTTCCCCAAAGCCCCCTCCCCCAACCCCCATTCATTCATAAAGCTCCCATTCTCACACCCCATCACCAAGCCCTCTGAATGCACGTGACTTCGGAAACTGTTCTGAAAGACCCAGGTCCTGGAGCCACAAAAATCAACGACATTATTTTAAAAAACAAAACAAACAAAAAACCATTGAAACCACGACCCGGTGTGACTTAAGAACTCAAAAACCAGAATTTGTACATCATCCGATCAATCCGTAGGCATGAGGGGGGCGGCCAATAAATATAAATAAATTAATCCCATCCGTTCCTCGCCCTCAGAAACCCCCACTGAAATCCTGCTCCCGGGCCAGGGACACTGCTTAGTCCTGGCAAAAGTCCACTGGCCTCATTTGTGTTACTGGCACGGTCCCTGGCACACAGCACAGCATCTGCCCTTTCTCTAACAGCTTCATTATCATTTGCAAAGGAAGCTCGATGGAAGAATCTAATCAGCTTAGAACAGGAAACAATTCTCCTCTCACCCTTCTAAAATGGATAAACAGCTCCAGGGTGTAGAAAATCCTCTTCCTTGTCAGGCAATGATCCCAACAAGTATTCAATTTCAGCTGGAAATTCTCCTCAGCAAACCAAGCTTGTTTTGTCCGATTGTTTTTTTTATATCTAAAGCTCAGGAAATGTTTGCTAATAAAATCAGCAGGATGGAAGAGACCTCCAGGATCATTAAGCCGAAGTCGCACCTCCTGCAAGTGAATGCTGGATTTTCACTTCCAAAATGTAATGCTAAGAAGGGTTAGCATGGGCTCACCATCCCTTATCTGTTCTCACAAGTAGTTGCTGACTCTGTGCAGCATTGAGAAAGAGTATCCAGGGGGTGGGTCATGACAGAACAACAGCCTTAGTTCTGAGCCAGGAGGTCAGAGACTGAGTTGGTTCTGAGGGAAAACCGGAGGTTGTAATTGTGTGTCAGAAGTAGGGAACCAGGGCAAATTTGAAACCAGACATCAGCAAGTGGAAAATCAGAGATGCTCAAGAGCCAAGGATCAGGGCAGGACTCAGGAAACTCTGTTGGAGACAGGTCAATGCAAGAGCAAGACACAGTTACGGTAAGGGCAAGGTTAGAGCATACACAAAGGGTAGGGTGAGCCAAGTACCTGCCATGTTTCTTGGACATTTCCTGATTTCCGTGCACTTGCAGGAAAGGAAAGTTGCGGCGGCGGACAGCTCCCAGTGCTGGAGCATTCATGAAACCAGCTGCTGAGCTTCACCACCAGGGCCAGACCTCCTTAGAGGAAGTTAGTGCAGATTTTATGTGATAGGAAAAAAGCAAGTCCTTCTGGAGAAGAACATTATTTATCAGAAACTGAATTCCTCTGGAAGATAAAATATTCCCCAAACATTTTTAATGCAGAACTTTAGGCCTCTGCCCAAGTATGATGAATAATAGGCAAAAATAGACTCTAAAAATTAGTTAATTTGAAAAAAGATCGGCCCAGTGACCCAGATCTACTCAGGGTGTCTGAGTGTGCCATTATAGTGTTGAGCTCAAGTGTGGTTGTCTTGTTCATCTCACACAAAGTCAGGGAAGCTAAAATGCTCCATTTTTATTGGATCAGATCCTGCTGGTGATACTGTGCAAAGTTCTTGGGCACATTGGCAGGCGCTTCTTCACAGCGGTGGCCGCATTAGCATTAAAGCTGAATGGCGTGAACAATCCAACCAGCACAGTGGTTATTGTCATAGGAAACGGTTTCTTTCACTGGTGAGAAAAAGAATTATAGCTTTGGTTTCAATCTCATTAGAGAGAACCTTGTGCAATTCTGCCACCATCTCAAGTGAGGCTGACGCGTAAATGGAACAAACTGTGGCAGCATCAAAGCTTGGGTTGAGAGCGAGCTTCTTACATGTGAAACAAGTACCAGAAAAATTGGCCTACCTGTCGAAATTGCAATCCCCAAATCATTTTGGGCAGATCAGCAACTAAAGGATACCCATTTAGTGCAGCCCAACGAGTTACCCTAAACATCGCTACCATTACAGGATGACCAGTTTTCCATTACCGAGTTCTATTGCTCTATTTGCGCCATCTTACAAATGACCAATGACCATTTACCAATATACGATTTTATTTCTGTCCATTTCTATTCCTCTATTGATCATTCCATGCCAGAAAAAAACACTAAAATGGTAGAACAGTAAGTTGGAATTGATCAGAAAAATGGCAAAACGCCAAAAGTAAAAAGGAAAGTCAGCCCATTGGTAATGGCAGTTCCTGGTATTTCAGGCAGCTGGGTACTGGTCTCAGCATTTGGGCACCAATCGGGTACCTGATTGGCTCCCCTACATTTTGGGTATTACTCATGGGTACAATATTTACTAACCATTTCATCTCTAGAGTTTTCGCAGCATTGATGGCAGAAATGGAGGCCACACCACCAACAGGATACGGAATGGTACTGCATCCTCAAGGCAGGATAAGAAAAGATGTTCTGGTTGTGGTGGCCACAGCCAAGGACACGCTGCTGTGTTTGTTCTCTCTGAGAAGTGCAGAGAACTGTGCACAATGAGTGCCCGGTGTGTTCAATTCAATTCAATTTATTGCGTGGTCTTAGACCATTGTGTATATCTGACAACATACAGACAAACAAAACAAAAAGGACATACATCTGTGTCTACAAATTAGCTCTCAAATTAAACATATAATACAACTCACAAATATACATAAGTTGACTAAAAATAATAAAACAGACCCCTCGGTTGTCTAGAGCACACCGACGAGAGACACCTCTCTATGCCCTGTATACATGCCCTAACATAGGGCCTTAAAATCCAAGAAATTCCTCCTGTCCTTAACCATCTGGGTCAAAAATTCTGCAGTGGCCTCTATTACCTGGATCTTAGGATTATTTAGAAGGGAACTCAGTATAAATACCTCTGAATGACCTGGATACTTGTCCAAATGCCAGGCCAGAAATTTAGTCCTAGCCCTGTCATAGAGATGGCAGCTCAAAATCATGTGCCCCGCAGTCTCAGAAATGATCTGATCGATAGGGCACAAATGCTCGGCAAAGGGCCCGGTGTGCTGGATAAAGACAATCCTTGGGAACCCAGAGAATAGATGTGACTGATCAGAATCGAACCCACAGGCAGCTGCTAGCAGTCTTCTCTCCACCTGTGCGCTCTTTGGCGCTACTTCTCATCAGTGCGCAAAGTGCATAATAACAACGTACCCATCTAATGGCGGATGATGTCCACTTATCAACAACCCTGACTACACGCAGGATCTCTAGGCATAGGGAGGGATTTAAACCCAACTGAATGGTTATTATCACATTGGGTTAGCAAACCTCAGGAACCATTAGCCCTGTGTAATTCCTTGTCATGAATCTGGTAGGTGGATTTTGTTCAGTACTGAGTTACTGCCTGGGAGAGGATTTCATTAAAGTAACCTGTTATTTTGTCAGAGTGGCGTTTGGGCTGAATTTCCTAAACAAACAGTGATATCTGGGAGCTTATGAGAAGGGGCAGAAGCTCCGATTTCCGCATCTTGAATGGGAAAAACAACTTTAATTGATGTTGCTGTGATTATAATCTTTTTAGAAAAAGCTTGGAAGAAAACTGTAGGATAGAGATGCTTTGGGACCCATGGGTAATATTTGCATTTTCAGGTATTGTTCAGGTATCCAATTGGTACCTGAATACAGATGGAGTACTCACACAACCGAAATTTCAGTTACCAGTTTTTTGAGTACCCAAGGTTACCCAAAAAAACAAAATAATACCTGAAACTTTTCCTGAAATCCAGGGTTTTAATAGTCAAAAAAATCAGACGAAACCAGTATTTCGGTAAACCAGTCTGTTGGTATTTTGACATTTTGGTATTTTGTGTACCTGATCAAAAACTGGTTGGCGAACCAAAAAATACCTGAAACTTTTGGTTAGATTCCAGTATCGGAAATTTGTTGAGTATAACCGTTTTTGTGGTTCCTGTTTCAGCTGTGCTCTAGAAGCATCGTGTCCTTGTATCGACTGGCCATGGAAATACTAGGGTTCAGCTGAGCTGTACAAGACACCGGATTTGTCCCTCGCTGGGTAACAGGCTTTTCCCACAGCTTGAGTTTCCCTTTCATATTTTATATTTACCCCCTGCCTTCCCATGCACTTAACACATAGCTCTATCTGCTACCCGGCTTGATTAAAGTATTGTATTTCCACAATCCATTATGTCCTTATTCTACGACAAAAATGTATTTTCTATTTTTAGAAACCATCATTTCTAGGTAAATAGCTGGCTGCCATTCACACAAACTTGCTGTCTCAAAGCAGAGAGAAGAGCTGGCGAAACAGACGGTAAATTTATCTGGACATACAGAAAATGGGAAAAAGGAAGAAACCATTAAAAGAATGTATTACAATTAAACACATGCCTGCTCTCTAAATGTTTCTTAACAATACAGCCATGATATTGTTGCAGATGGGAACATTTTTCGTTCCAGCTGCGGAAGTTCATAAATAAAATGAAAATCAGTTTGAAGGCAGATCACTTCTTATGACAAAGTTCCCCCCAGATGCTAGTTGGACCAATCCACTACAACTATCTCTATGATCTCTAAGACCACATTTATACCTGACAGTGGTGCGGCGTGGAAACCGCCGTGAGCTCAAAATCCAGCCCTGTCACCACGAGTAAAACCGCAGCGGAACTCCATTCACACCGGCAGTACTTCCGGCATCTCCTTCCTCCCCACCACTGCGTCTGGCTTGCGGCAGTTTCCCCGCCGCATCACCATCAGGTGTGAATGTGACCTAAGTCTGCTGAGTGTGCACGAATGCGGTCCTAAAGGCACTTCTGCTGGGGAAGGAGGGGCTAAACTAGAGCCCCTCTGTCGGCATGTCCCAAGTTCTGTTGGACCCCAAGTAGAGCTGAAACAGGCACCCAAAACAGGTACCCGGTCGAATTCACTGATTCAACTTGAACATTGGAGCTACTTTCCGATACGCAAAACAGTGTCTGATCAGGTAACCAAAATACTGAAATACTGATATATCAAAATAAAATAATAAAATAATAATACTAATAATACAGCTAATAATAGTACTAATAATTTTATTTTCATAGCTTGTTGGTTTTGTCCCCTCCCCCCCGTGTGTCGTGTTTTTTCGTGTGTTCTCCTCCTCTCCCCCCACACTCTAGTTGCATTCTGCCTCTTTTGTCTTGTCTCCCTTGCCCCCTCCATCTTGGGGCCCATTGGCCACATTTCCTTTTCCCCTTAGTCGCTCACAAGGGAAGTCTTGATAGCCAGCTGTGCCCCTCCTACAATCTGTGTTTATCCCCCAGCTCTGTACCTTGTCTCCTTGTTCCCTGCTCACCTTCCTCAGCCCTGTGGTCCTGCTCCCCTGCACCTTGTCCACTGTTATCCTCTGCCCTGGATCCTGCTCTATTAGGGATGGGAGTCAGTTTTGGCCAAAACAAAACATGCCCCCCAAAAAGGCATTTTCGGTTTCAAGCGAACCATTTGTAAATAGGCTTGCTATTTACGGGTGGTTCCAATTTTGTATTATCCCCACTGAAGTCAATAGGAAGGGAAACTAAACTGTAATGTCCCTCACGGGGTCATGTTCCCCTCACCCCTGGGACCCTGACATGTTACTTACCAGCCCCAGAGGGTGGGGTTGAGGATCCACCAACCCTACTTTGGGGGGCCTTGGCAGCACACATGCAAAATGTCCACCAGGGCTGTTTTGTGCATAAACAAAATGGCAGCACCGCTATTTTGGAATGCTTGCTCTCATCTCAGCCCTATGTGAGACCCCAAAGGGAACGCTCCAAGAGAAGAAAAAGCAATCACACATCATTACCCTCTGGGACGTCCCTGACAGGAATGAACAGAACCACTCAACAACAGCCCCATGGACCCCTGTCAGGTTCCACAGTTGTGTCAAGAACATGTCACAGTCAACTATATTGAAGGCCACTTATTTATAAACATAAAATCCATCCCCCGTTCGCAATCCCTCACAAACCCTTCCCTCCCACTCTCATTTCTCCACCTCTCACTTGGAGGAATTCCCTCCCCCAGCCTAGAATCCCAACCTCTCACAATGGGGTCATGGCTAAAGTATAGGGATGGGTGAACACAGTTCGGAAGTTCGGCCCGAACTCGGCCTGTTCAGATGACCAAATACGAACACAAATCCAAACACGAACTCAATTCCGAACATCAAAATGACCGAACAGTTCGGTCAGTTCGGATCGTGTTTGGGTGAGTTCAGGAGGCCAAAAAAGTGTCACTGGAAGGTCAAATCTGACAGGGAGGGGTAGTCAGCTGAGGAGCAGACTTCCAGGCACCAGGGGTGGAGAGGCTTGGAGTAGCAGTAGCCTGCCCAATCACCATCCCTTTTCGCCTCAGACCACTGGCTTCGCAGTCTGCGATTGGCCACGGGCTAGGCTGCACGGAGCCAATGGGGCTTGCGCAGGAAGAAATAAAACTGATTGCCTCCCCCCTCCCCAACACCTGCTAGCTAGTCACTGTTCCTGAACAGCAGGCTCCCTCTCCCAGCATTTCCCAGCTCCCCAATCCATTGCAATCCTCCTTCCATTTCACCCATCCAACCCATCTACCCCCATATTCTCATTCATTTATTTAGCTTAGCTTAGATAGATTTAGTGGTTATTTTTTGTTTTTACCCCTCCCTGTGTTCAATCTTTCTTCCTCCTCCTCCCTCCATTGAATCCTTTCCCTCTCCCATATATTCCATCCCTGATTCCCTTCCCCTGTTTTTTCATTTAGAGTAGGATTATTAGATTGAAATGAAACCTAAATCAGTTTTCTACCCCTCCTTGTGTTGTTTGTGATTCCCCCCCATCCAAGATAGATAGATAGATAGATAGATATAATAAAAATAAAAAACCAAAAAACCATATAAAAACAAATAAAAAACAAAAACCATATAAAAAAACAAAACAAAAAAAACCCATATAAAAACATTTCCTGAACGGCCGAACGGCAAATGAACAGAATGGCTGAACCGAACGCAGCCGAACCGAATGGCCGAACCCAAACCGTGATCTGTTCTCCCATCCCCACTAAAGTAAGGAGCTGCTTAATCTGCCTGCACCCATCCCGTCTCTCCCCTGTGGGGCTCTGCCTACCCTGCTCCATGCCCCCGTCCCTCCCACTGGCCTCTCACAGGTAAATTATGGAATTTGTTGCCAGAGGAGGTTGTTGGGGCCAGTAGTAGGGCTGGGTTTTAAAAAGGACTGGATAAGTTCTTAGAGAATAGGTCCATTATGGCTATTAGCCAAGCAGATTACAAGATGGGAACTTCTAACTTTGAGGCGCAGGGAATGATCAGCAGGAAATGGGTTGCCCATTGTGGCTGCTGGTACTTCTCCCATGCAGCCACAAGTTGGCTGCTATCGGTGACAGGATGCTGGGCTTGATGGACCATTGGTCTGACTCAGTGTGGCATCTCTTATGTCCCTGCCCACAGCATAGCCCCATCAAAATACAATGCACAAGAGGGATTATAAGTGGGGAGGGCATGGGGTGTGTGTGTGTGTGTGTGTGTGTGTGTGAGGGAGAGAGAAGAAATAGGTGCAACGTTCTTCAGGGCAGCACAACTTGGAGGGCATGGCCACCAATGGCCCAGTAATGGTCAAAGCCCTTTAGCGCCACCTCCAGGCAGCTTGAACCCTTTACAAGGTGAGACCTGAGAGGCAAATCTGCTCCCTGGTTTAATTCTAGCATGTTCTCACTTCCGCCCTTGGCATGACCCAGCCTAGAAGCAGCGGGCGGCCTACAGGTTTCTGTGGTGATGTGCAGCTCCATGGCTCAACCCAGCCCTGGCCTGCTAGACTCTCCTTCTCCCAGGGCCCTGACTGCCTGCTATACCTGCCCCTCTGCCTGCCTGATCGCCAGCTTGCCCTAACATGTTCCCCTTCCTGGATCCGCTGTGCCCTCTCTCTCACACACACACACACACTTCTGACAGATTCCCTGAGAGTGCCCTTCCCCCGGACAGCAGGTCCACTCCTTACAAACAGTTTTCCATAGAAAAGAAATCCTCTAATGAATGTGTTAATGCCTGATTGCAAATTAAAAATACGGCAGCAATTTTATTCAGTTTCCAAGTACGTGCGTCTAATAATTAGCAGAAATTGAAAGGAAAATATATTTTTAAAATTGTTTTTAGAAGCCAGGAAAATTATGAATTCTTTAACAGAAACAGGCAGTCAATTTGACTTAGTGCTACAGCAAAAAAGTTAGGAAGCGTGCACAGTTGCTATTTGATTCAGAGTGCCTTAGCACATCTGGAACATCATCATTTCAAGGGAGTCGAGTTCAGGCAATTCCTTCCCATCCGTTCTGAGCTTCCACCCTTTGAAGATGGCTTGAAAAGAGATTAGTTGGAACATAAAGCTAAGCCGAGTGATTATTTCTAAATAAAGATTCCTTCTCAAAAGAACAGGTGCACATGCTCCAAAAGGAAACATCTCTCTTAGAACTTTCCCACCCCCAGTGTCACCTGTACACAGAGCTAAGCCAGGCCAGGTGTAATTCCCCCTGCAGGGCCCAATATTTATCAGGGTGGATCTGAAGGGTGGGAGCAGCCACAAAAATGGGTAATCCTTTCGACATTATGGTTCTTGACCCCACCCAGGAACGTCAGGTCCTAAGTGGGACTTGATTCGTTTCCAATGGACTCCTGACCCGATGAACCAATTTACCATTGGGGGGGGGTCCTAATTTTTTTACTTCTGATACCAATTATTCGACAACTGGTGCCATTTTTTTTTTACTTACCTTCCCAGTTCCTTTACCAACTTGCTGATTTTCTGGTTGGTGGCAGTTGGTAAATCTGTAGCTCAGTAACTGTAATTAATAGGTGGTATTTAAGGATAATCAGGTGCCAAATCAGTATTCGGGTAGCAGCTTGGTACCAAAATCTCTCTGTGGTTAGGGGCCATGCAACATGCACGGGCAAATCCCTCCTGCTCTTTGATGGCCTGGTGCTCCTGGATTCCGAGGAGCAGCTGTGATTTCATTCAGCTGCTGAGACTTCGCTCCAATGAACCGGCCCATAAAAGGAACCTTGTGGAGCTCCCACACCAGAGTTTTACTCTATATTGAGACTGCAATGGTATTGGGTGCTCTCAGCACGTATCTTTGCTGAATACCAGACTGAGATCAAGCTTTGCTCTCTACAGGGATGCATTAGGTTATTCGTCCCAAACACACAGCTTAGCCCAACTGTGTGCTGAAAATGCAGAAGTAAGGTTAGCCGGGAGGAAGCAGGAGAGACCCTCCATCTGTCTTGCTGAGAACTTAGCCAGATGCATTCCTGGCCTTTGCGGATAACCAAGCTAACAAAGACTCGAGTCGACTCAACGGCATTGTCCACATCCCCTCTTGGATGAACGACTTTGTACTTGCTACTTGCCACAAACCAGCTGAATGCAAACAGAGCAGCTAGTAACTAGTAGGATGTCGTGTGCCCTTTCTACAATGCAACAGCTCCCCCAGCTTACAGACTAAAGAACTTTAACTGAAGAAGAACAAGTGTATACAGGATGGCTTTAAAAAAACAAGAAAGAAAGAAAGAAAGAAAAAAAGAAAGAAATCTCCCAGTGGCAAAGAATCAGGAGACTCTGAAAACATTTTGTTGCTTTTTTATTTCACAGGAGAATGACCGAGCTGTCTGGGCCAAGAAGGGTTTAGGTTTCCAAGCTGCCTCCTGGAAGCCCCTGTGGCCACAACTCAGCAGAACATGGACACTGACTTTTCGGTGATTACAGCACTTGATTGATTGGCTTCTTGTGAAGATGAGTAACTGTGGGAACCTCCCCGCGCAGTTTGACGAAGCGAGTGGTATTTTGTGGGGGAAAGGAGATGGACTTGCTTGTCTGCTTCCATTTGGGAATGGATTTCCCCTTGGAACAACAGCCTCTGCCTGCAACCCCCGCTAGGCACCCGAGAGCTCTAGCACAGCTGGTGGGAGGGATAGCGCTGCAAGCCGAGCCTCTTGTGCAAAGTGCCAATGGAAACTCTCTCCAGAGGGCTTACAGATCTAAACCGACAGGATAGACGTGGGGGGAGAGGGGGCAGGAGCTGAAACGGGTATTTGACTTAGTACCCGCTGCTAATAATTGCAATTTTGGATAATACTACCACTACTACTGCTACCACCACTGGGGTGGGCCATGGCTCAGGGAGTAAAGCACGTTCTTTGCGTGGATAAGGTCCCAAGTGCAATCTCCAGCATCTCCGACTGAGGCCTCTGCCGGGGATCCTGGAGGGTCTCAGGTAGCACGTCTGGGTGAGGCCTCTGCTGGGGAT
>QEPC01005917.1:618582-628645 GCA_003113815.1 Sphenodon punctatus
CCCCCCCCCCCCCAAATGTCGCCACCCAGGGGACCTCTAGGAGGGCGCACTTGGCCGAGCGCAGGGGCCAATCCAGAACATGAGGGATGAGGCGGTCCCGCAGGGAAGTGGGACCCAAGCTGCATACGGCTTTAAAGGTAATAAGCAACACCTTGAATCAGGCCCAGAAGACTGCAGCCAGTGCAGGGCATGGGCCACCGGTGTTATGTACTCCTTGTGGCCTGTCACCAACAGGAGGTGAGTCACCATATTCTGTGCCAGCTGCAGCCTCCAGGGTCGTCGCTAAGGGTAGTGCCACGTAGAGTGCATTGCAGTAGGCCAGTCTCGAACCCTCCTCCAGGTCCCTGGGTTCCTCAGGTGTTGACCTAGTGGAGGGCATTCTCTGTGGCCACGCCGCAGCTGAGGAACTCCCTCCTGCCGGAGGTCCGCCTGACCATAGACCTCCCCTCTTTCTGTAGACAATGTAAGACCTGGCTGTTCTGCCGTGCCTTTCCCGAGGGAGATGGGCTGGGGGTGGGGGTTGGGTTAGGGTGGGGTAGGGGTGGGGTGTTTTACTGTGGGTTTTTTAATTGTTTTATTGTTGTTTTTTAATCTGTTTTAATATGTTGTTAGCCGCCCCGAGATGCTTTTAGCAGGAGGGGGCGGCATACACATTTTATAATAAAATAAATATAATAAATGAATGCATGGATGATGGTGGCAAGATGGGAATCTAAAATATAAGGCTGAAGAATTTGAATTGAGTTTATTAACGGCACTAGCTTTCGCCATGGCCTAAAATACATAGAGTAAATCAGCTTACAGACATCAATACAAGCTATATCTCCAAAATATATTGGTTAATACACCAGAAAGAAAATGCAATATATCCATATCTGTCAACAAAATAATACCAATTCAAACGGGTATGAGTCACATAATTCGGGACCTTCAATATTGACTGGGAGTACAGTAATTAGACACGTGCCTAATTGACATGAACATTATGAAATCCTCTCTTCCCGGCATTTCATAGCTAAGAACATAAATGGTGTTACAGCTCTCATCACCAATTCATCCTGTGTGGCAACCAGGAGTTCTAATTTATGAGCATCTGAACAGACCTTGTTCTTCTCCCGTATTGGGTTCAAGCAAACATAAGGCTGAAGATGATGGGCCTCATGCACTTACCAAATGCACTCCTCCCTACAGCTGCCACCTGGGCATCCAGGCAGAGCTGCAAAGTGAGGAGGACTCCCAGACGTTGAACCTGAGGGACCAAGGAGGGTTGTATCCCATCAATGATGGGGGCCTCCACTCCCTCACCCCTTTAATGTAGAGAATTAAAACAAGTGCATTTTCACTACCATGTTGCATAGTCCATGCAACAGCTGTTACGAGCAGTTCCTTCCCCTGAGAAACCAATGTTCGACCATTTGCCCTGGGCAACCCCTTCAGAAAAGGGATGTTACGTACATAGTCAGTAACTTCCAAGAAAAGGGATGTTACTTACATAATTCAGTCACTTCCAAGTTAAGCTAATATTACCTTCTTCTCGGAACATGGAGGTATAAAAATGTGTCTCTGCATCAGCTGCCCTTTGAGGCCAATTATTGGATGCTCCTTGGGGAGCCTTTTCAAATAGCTGACCTTGGATGCTTTCATGCAGCATGATGGGGCACTGAGCATCAGAAACACCAAGCTAGGTAGAGAGAAAGAGAAGTCCTCAAACGGAACCCAACAAGATATTGGAACAAACTAGGACCCCTTTCTCGATGGCTTGTCAGGAACACCAAGACCTAGACTTAGACAGGGACATAGAAGTTCCTACATGACCCTACATTGCAGCAACCAACGTAGAGTTTGGTTAAAGATTAGAAAAACCTCCTAACTGTGAGAGCGATTGGGACATGGAATAATTTGCTCAGTGAGGTTGTGGAATTTCCTTTACAGGAAGTTTCCGAAGCCCAGCTGGACAAGTGTCTGTCCAGGATGCCGTGCAGAGAAAATAGGCTTTGCCGTGTTGGTCCCAAGTATAGGCAATAAAGACAAAGTAGTCAAGTAATCTCTTTTGTTGGACCAACTCCAGTTGGGGGAGGTAGGCAAGCTTTTGGACCTCCCAGGGACCTTCGTCAGGCATGGGGTTACAAAACAAAGAAACCAAGCCAAAGCAGAGGGGTATGTGCATGTGCCCAGTGAACACAGAGGGCCCATCACAGAGTGGAGAGGTGGGGAGAAGAGGGCGATACCAAAGGGGAAATACAGCAATGTAGTCGCCATTGATAGTAAATCACTAAAAGTGGCCTCTCACTGTCGACAGTGATGGGATAAATGGTTGTGATGTTGGAGGAAACGGAAGAAAACCAAGGAATAAAGGGTGGGGTGGGATATTGGGCGGGGGATGATAGTTGTTGTTTTTAATTTTTACCCCACCCTTCCTGCCAACGGTGGCTCAGGGAGGCTTACAATATATAAAATACATGTAAAAAACAACCAAAACCATAAAAATACCCCACAACCCTACAGCATCTTCCACACCAGCTCACTTGCCCCACCCAAAACCCTGAGAAAACCCCACCAATCATTGCCTGCCAAATACTTTTCCAAATCAAAAAAGTTTTGTGTCGCCTCTGGAAGATGGCCAGGCCTGGGTTCAAGTGAACCTCCTGGGAAAGGGAGTTCCCCAACATGGGGGCCACAGCGAGGCATGGTAGGAGAGGCGGGGTCCCAGATATATGGGACTCGGACAGTTTAGGGTTGTAAGGGTTGAAACCAGCCCCTTGAATTGGGCTCTGAAAGCTATTGGCAGCCAGTGCAGACTCCGTAGCACCGGTGCAATGTGCTCCCTGCGACTCGTCCCAGAAAGGAGCCAGGCTGCTGCGTTCTGCACCGGCTGCAGCTTCCAAACAGTCATCAAGGACAGCCCCACATAGAGGGAGGGCAGGTGAAGGAGAGAACGGGAAAGGAGGGGAGTCAAAGTAAAAGACGTAAACTTACCTGTAACTGAGAGAGCGATGGGATCTACCAATTACTGAACGGCAGAGAAACCTATGTACAAAACCGAGTGTATAGTTCTTGGGGGGGGGGGTAGCAATTCAAAAAGGGGGAATACAACAAAGTAAATATTAAGTTACTGTAACTGTGGACAGTGATCGGATTTATACATTTCTGTAGTGGCTTGTGAAGCCTATGTCCATACTGAGTCCTTTATTTTTAGTATCTAGCAGAGCTATGCATTTTTGTCCCCTGTCTCGTCTTTTAAAGGTGCTGAATAGGTTACCTTTTAAGTCCAGGAGACGAACACAGTGACCACCCTCCAGGAGAGAGAGGTCCTCGGTAGAGTGGTCTCTTTGGGAGAAATGAATGCCAACAGTCGAGTCTGTGCTCTTGTCCATGAACTTTCTTTCCTGGGTGAGTTCATGTGTTTGTGCAACGGTTAGTTGTCGCAGCACCCCCCCAATGAGACATAGAGACCAAGTATTGGATTAAAACAGGCCACACTCTTTATTAATAGTTATCAAGATGGTGGATGATTGCCCACGCAATATGGGTCCAGTATGCTAGCTAATTAACTCTTATTAACCCGAAACTGGCCGGGATGTGCCTTCCCGTGCCAGCTCCATCACAAACAAGGCTCCCCTTCGACAGCACCCTGGCTCTGGCCGAAAGGGGGAGCGTCCCAACTGTGGGCTTGAGTAAGGAGGTGGGTACCCGCTAAGTCAGCAGACCGTGCAGGTACTTACTGACGAAACTGCAGTACCCCTCCCAGGTAAATAACCCCAGTGCGTACTGCCTGCGCCTGGCACTGGGTGTCACCTCCCCATCTCTTAAGGAGATGACTCCTTTCAATTCCTAACCTATTTGACCTACTATAGCATACTGGACCCCCGCTGAGTGTGACATTTATTGATAAATTAAAATCTGTCCATCGAATTGCACGAATTGTACATGACCTGTACCAACGTTCTTCACGTCCACTTAGCCAAATCACTTTCCAAATTAAAACTTATTAAAATTAACAATTATAGCCAAATAATAATCCAATCAACCTATTTAACCTATTCTGCACTGTTGAAGGGACGAAACAGGTAACCCTTAAATTCAGGCTAGTCGCTAAAATTCCCCTTCGGCTCCGTAAGGGCAACCGGTGAATACCACAGTGCTAGAGGTGAGGTGGGTGGGCTGCTTCGTGCTCCTGGATGAACTGCCGCTCACATGCGGCCAGCGCGACTCCGCCCCGTGTCAAGAGGGCGGAGCCCAGTGGAAATTTCCAAAGCGCGGCGTCTCCGCGCACCCGCTGTTGCCGGGCAGATTCCCAGCGGCCGGAAGCACGCCGCAGTGCTTGGCCGCTCCATTCACGTCCGGTCTTCTCCGCCTCCCATGGACGGGGGCCGGACAATTACCCCATCGCCGCCATTACGGCGGCGAAGGGGGCTTTGCACAAAGGTGTCACCAATATAGTTCATCTACCAGATTTCTAGATGACCTTGAGTTACCTAAGCCCGGAGTTACTTGGGCTTGAGTTTCTTTCTTGCCTTTTTTTTGGTTATTGTTCAACTTCTGCATTTTCAAAATGTTTGCAGTGACGTTTCCAAGCCGTGCTCTACACAACATTTTGGAGGGGTTGGGGTGAGTATCTCTAAGGGATTTTTATGGGGTATTTTTGACAGTTTTATATATGATTACAAAGTAAAACCATCAAAAATACCCCATAAAAATCCCTTAGAGATACTCACCCCAACCCCTATCCCTACCTGCCATTCTCTTTGACCCAATTAGCACAAATAATGAAAAATCACTATCTATCTATCTATCTATCTATCTATCTATCTATCTATCTATCTATCTATCTATCTATCTATCTATCTAATCACACTGCTCTGAGTCTTTCAGGAGTCTAGAAGTGGAAATAAATAAATAAAGCACAGCTTACATTACGTCACTCGTATTCGGAGATTGCAAGTGGCAGAGAACCTACTCTGGTCAACGCAGAAGATCCTTCTGTCTAATTGGGATTCATCCAGCGTTAACTTCCAGGCAGTGGCTCGTGTTGCCAGACTAAGGAGTATTTCAGAAGTCAACCCTTCGTTTCCGAGAAGGGACCCAGATGCCACCATCACGTCGCCGCTTGTCATTCCTTGAGATTGAGCGTCTCAAAGTACCTTGCTGCACGGCCCAGAGCTGTCCCCATCACCCTCTCGGAGGTTTTCACAGCGTTTTAGAGAGCAGGGTTGCCAGAACCAGGTGCAGTATTTCAGGTCTTGCTGTGGCATCCCCACAGGATCTGGGAGAGCTGTGAAGTGTGCAGTTTACCCCTCTGGCATGCGGAGGCTCTGTCTTCTGCCCCACAGAGTGATTTGTGTTGTTGGAGGGGTGTGTAGGGTGGCTGGGATCCTTGCAATGGCTTCTACAAAAGGCACTGGGGAGGAGCATGACAGGGGTTACCAAGCCAGACCCTTCTAGGGGCACAGTAATCCTGTTCTCAGTCCAGCTTACTCCAGTGGGGCTATTCAAAAGTAATGGCAGTCAGCACAAGCAGGATTTGGCCCTTCCTCTCACTGCGCCATGACTAACTCTCAGCTTCTCCAGACAAACTAGAGACCTGGGCTGGGAGGAACAAAATCAGGTTTTAACAAAGTACTGCCCATAGGAGTGAAAAATCCGATACACCAATATAAGCCGGGGAGTCGCCGGGTAGATGCTACAGCAGCACAGGAGAGTTGGAGCTGGGTATCATGGTGGATCCTAAACTGAACATGAGTCGATGACGTGGCTCTCTTGCAAAAAGGGGGAGGTATCAAAACTGCTTTTCTCTGAACTGGTGAGGGAGACCTCCCTGGATGTTGTGTTCAACTGGGGCATTGCCCTGCTGGATGCAGACAAAATGGAGATAATTCAGAAGATACCCAGCAGCAACGTGCCATGGCGGCCACCTGTTCCAACTCAGATGAAGAAGCCGCCACATACATGGTCTAGACCGGGTCAGGCTGTGGTCTGTGGAGCAGATATTCATGCAGCTGGGTACTCAGGGTGGGGAGATGCACAAATGTGTGGCCAGTCAGCCCCGCCGATGCGCTAAAGCAAAAACATCTTTGAACTGTCCCTGCCCACACATCTCAAACTTAATTTAAAGTTCATAAGGACTCCTGATTAATAGCCCTGTGTTCTAAGGCCATTGGTGGTCTCCAACCCTCAACAAACCAAAATGTCGGTTTCCAGTTTTTGAGTATCCCAAGTTACCCCCAGATCCCCCAAAATACCTAAAAAAAATCCCCAGAATCCATGAGCAGAAGTCAAAAGAATGAGGACAAAAATGGTATTTTGGAATGCTGTTATTCTGGTATTTTGGGTACCCAATTGAAAACTTGTTTGGGTACTGAAAAGTACCCGAATTTCTCGAGTCAATCTGAATACCGTGAATTTGACAGGGATCCCCATTCTCGCGGGTGCTTGTGTTGTGACTTCTCAACTTTACGGACGGATTCCTGTCTCTCCCTACGTGCACTCCTCTTTTCTCACCACTCTGTCTCTTTTCCGTTCTAAATTTTAAGCTTCTCATGGTAGGTCTAGTCTCTTAGTATAACTGTTGAGTGCTAGGCACATTTCTGGTGTTAATAATAATAATAATAATTAATAATAAATAATTTATAAACTTTAGTTTGAGGAGAACTTAGCTACTTCAATGGATTGTGCAATGGCAGAATGGTTCTAGAATCGCACTTCCACCGTTCCAACACACATTGCTCCAGGAAAGCAGTCGGTTGTGGCAGGATGCGATGCATGTTGTGTTTGCAAACAGAATGGGCATAAGGGATTTCTGTCGGTCTGTTGTTACCTCATATAGCTTGGCACAGCGAGGGAAATTAATGCAGTCAATTGTTTATTCCTACACAGCCTGAACAATTCTAACCCTGCAGTGATTGGGCCCTATAATGATCTAGGCAGAATGAGGGACTAAGATGACTGGTTAGCAAGGGAGCCAATCCTGCTTACTTTGCACCAGTGTTTCCGTATCGGTCCTTTGCCTGCTAATCTCTGCCTGGCCTGACACCCATGTTGATGTTGCCAGTCATTTTTCTGCAGTTGCTATATATTTTTTTAATTAAGAAAAGAATCCATGTGTGGATCAGGGGAAAGCAAGGACTGAGAAATGTATCGCTCATATTCGTTATCCAACCTATGCTAATTTTAAGCTCCATCAGTTTACTAACCATCCTAGCTTGAAATGAAAGCCGTCGCCACCCCAGATCTGGGACTCGGGTCTCCCCAGTGCTCGGAAATGTGTGTTCCCAGCTCTGGCAGGGTTTGAGAGAGACTCGGACCCTCAAAATCTGGGAAGTCGGTTGGAAGGAAGGTTTACATTTTGGGGGGAATTGATGCATACGGTTCTTTCTGCCACCCCAGCAAGTCTTTTCTGTGGTAACTAAGGCAACCTAGCTTCAAAGGCAAAAGGATACAAAATAGAGGTTTCCAATTTTATTTTATTTTATTTTAAAAATGTAAGCCAGCTTTTTAAAAATCTGAAATGAATGTGGCTTAAGCGAACATTGCAGGGGGGACGTGCAGCCTTATGGCCATTTGTCTAACCCTAACCCTGTATAATTCATTCACAGAAAACATAACCATCCCATATCCTTGCAAGCTGGCATTATAGAGCGCAGGGTCTTGCATGGGTAGGGCCCCATGAGCTGGGCTACTCTCCGACTTGTTCTCACGAGCAGTCCTGCAACAGGGCTGTCTTCCAGAGAAGTTACACAAGCAGGAGGAAGTGTGAGCTAAATAGTCCCCCCTGCTCCTTCCCTGCTTTGGAACCTCCCTTAGGGGTCGTGGCTTGGACCAACAGTCACTGAAACAGAGACGTTGTGTGAGCGACTGAGGCTCTCTGGAGCATCGGAAGGAAAGGGGATAAAGAGTCTTTACTCTGTTCCCAAAACCTCAGAACAGAGTCTGTTAAGTCAGCCAAATACGAGAGGTGCGGCAGTAGGGGGAAATTGTTCAATTACTCTTTTTAAATTTTATTTATTGGTCTGAAAAACCATGTCTTTGAAAAGGAAATGTTTTGCTTAAAAATCCCATTTATGCTGCCAATTTTTATTTTTCTTAAGAAAGAAATTTCTTTTTTTTTCGCTTGATGCATTAGTTGTTGGTAAGTTGTATGAGATCCTAAACTTTTCAGTCCCTTCACCATTAATGATGATAATGACAATAATTGATCATTTTTAAAATGCCTTGAAATGAAGAGTGTCCTATTTTGGGGATTGTTTGGGGATTAGATCTGACCTAGCTGTAGCCGACATCCTAGCAGCTTGGACCGTGGATTACTCCGAGTGACCCTACCCACTGGTGCTAATCCTCTATGGGGGAGCGGGGCCAAACTCTTCTGCCAGCTGATACCATTGGCAGCATCCTGACGTTTGTGGTTCGTAGCCATAGGAATCAAGAAGCTAATTTAAATATTCAGCAGCATTAATTTTCCACACCAGTTAATTAAAGTGTGGTTGCAGAGTAGCGATGCCCATTATTTTTCTCTAATATTCTATTTCCCTAATCATTATTAAGAAAAAGCAAGATTTTGACGTGGAAGACTATCCTATTTTAGCCCCCATTGCCTTATGGGAGTGCGTCTTGGACACTTATAAGAAGGAACAAAGGGGGCTTTGAAGTAATTTAAATGATTCATTGAAATGATGTATTATTATTATTATAAACATTTATATATAGTGCCAGTCATGTGACCTGGTGCTGTACAGAACACAGAACTAGACGTGGTCCCTGCCTGTGGCTTACAATCTAAAAGACAAGGAGAGGGAGACGGGGAGAGGCAGTAGAAGCCCCGTCTCCTGTTTTATGGGATGAGTTTCAGATGGTATCGCCCTCAGATTCCGGGGATGCTCTTCGGACTGTTTGATCCACCTATTGTGAACTAGATCCATGCCCGTCCTGGCTGGTTAAGGCTAGCCGGGAGACACTGGGGCAACTGCTTGTGGGGATAGTCAATGCCTCCCTTGGGGAGGGCAGGGTGCTGGGCTGTCTCAAGGAGGTGGTGGTGTGGCCCCTGCTCAAAAAACCATCTTTGGACGTTGACGCCCCGGCCAGTTATCGGCCAGTCTTTAACCTTCCCTTTTTAGGGAAGGTTATTGAATGGGTGGTGGCTCAGCAGCTTCAGGGACATTTGGACCAGGTTAATTTTCTTGATCCCTGGCTGTCGGGCTTTCGTCCGGGTTATGGCATGGAGACTGCACTTGTGCCTTGGTCGACGACCTCTCCCGTGAGCTGGATCGGGGTCGTTCGACCCTGTTGATCCTGTTAGATCTCTCGGCTGCATTGGATACCGTTGATCATGAGTTGTTGCTGACTCACTTGCAGGACTGGGAAGGGATTGACAGGACTGTTCTTGAATGGTTCCACTCTTTCCTGTGGTACCCCACCTCACGTGTGAGGTACCACAGGGTTCTATCTTATCCCATTTCTTGTTCAATGTATATATGCAGCCTCTGGGAGAGGTTGTTGGGGAGTAGGGCTGTTGCAGCAGCAGCTATTACCGCACCGCAATTCCATTCCTCAACCTCGGCATCCCACGTTGCGCCTCGCAGAATTCCGTGCGGTACCCCGCGATTCTGCAATCATTCCACCACAAGAAACCGCATCTGTGACATGTATGTGTTTGACCGATTTGCTGATTGTTAATCAGTGGTCTTTTACCGCGTTCCACCAATTTAATATATGAGAGACAGGCATGATGAGCATCTATCGCGGTTCCGTGAAGGGAGTGGAGTTGGCTTAGGCGCTATAGCTAATAATATGACTAGGCTGCCGCTGCGCTGCGCTGTGCTGTGTGTGTCTGTGTGACTGTGAACAGTCACGCTGACAATGACTGCTGGTGCTGTGTGTGTGTGTGTGTGTGTGTGGTACTGCTCTGTACCGCAGTAACTGCTCCTGCTTCTTCTAAATACATGCATGGTGTTTTTATTATATGGCAAATTGATATTGTATGGAAACGTAAATTGATCTCCAAAGTAAAGTTTTTTGAACAAAACTCCTGGTTACAGCTTAAAATGACCGTTTTTGAACAAAACTCCTGGTT
>QEPC01005917.1:638177-648644 GCA_003113815.1 Sphenodon punctatus
GGCTGCCATGGAAACCAAGTGACCACAGCTGCCTGGAGCAAAGCAGTTTACCAGGAGAACTTTTTACACACAAAAGTTCTGGGAGAAGTTCTACGCAGAAGTTCAAAGAGCCAGATGTTGAAGATCTGGGTGAGTGATTTAGACACACAGAAAGTTCAGGATGTAACAGCAAACATCCAGGAGAAAATGTGTGTGTAAAGACACCCAATAAGCAGTATACGGTAAATCAGTTTGCAGTACACGATAAATCACAGGAATGGTAAATCAAAGGAAATGGTAAATTGAGAACAATTCTTGACCGAGATCTCAAACCATTACCGAGATCATCCTCAGATCTCAGTAATGACTCTTGATTCTCAAGAGATTTTTGCAAGAATCAAATTTATTCTTGTTTCAGACCTGATCTGGAGTATCTGTGGATCCAGGAATTCAGTACTTTCTAGCAGGAGCGGATGTGGATTCCTGTAGGGCTTTGGGACTTAGAAGGCCACTTGTTCTCTTTTATTAGTTTCCTCTTTCTTTCTGAGAGATCGATGCCCTAGTACAGGGATGGCCAAGAGGTAGATTAGGATTTAGCCGTAAATCACTATTATTTAGTCCATCCACAATAGTTTGGGGGGGGGGGAGGCTCTGCTTGGAGATCGCCTCGGGGAGGAGAGCAGAGTCAGCACCCCAGGAAAAGAGAGAGGCTAGGAGATCTACTTCAATGCCGTAGAGAAGGCTTTGTCGAAAGAGAAATGCTCCTCTTTGCTCCAGAGACCAGGTGGTGAGGTACCCTAGATAGAGCTGGGAGCCAGCGGGAGGAGTTCCACCTTGAGCATTGTAGTCAAAAGGAGGGGTTCATCCTGGTAGATAATCTGGTGGATGACCTACACCCCCTAGATCTGGCCACACCACCCTAGTATCTCCTGGAAACCATTTTCATTATTAGAATGATTGCAGCCCTCCAGTCATGTGACTGGTGTGAGCAATCACAGCTAAGCTGCAGCTGGAGTCTTAAACCTCCCCAACAAAGTGATTAGCTTTCCAGCACAAGTGCTGTCCTCTCCTTCCTTTCCAACGGTTGGAAATCATCTCTGATTGGCTTATGTTTCTTCCATAGTGACTGTGCCCCCACCAGCTTTTTCCCCAAGTCTGTTTGGTTGGGGCTGAGAGCAACTTTGGGATTGCAGTAAGTGGCCTGAGATGATACAATCAGGATACAGTGCGATGGGATCGAAGTACTTATAAAACGTCAATTCATGCTGGTTCTTGAAAGCTGTTCCAGCATGAAATTAATTGCAAGTATGCTACCTCTGGGCATCTTGGAACAATAGCCTCTCAAACCCGTGCAATTATTGGTTAACGCTTGCATTGAAGAGATAAGGAGGACAGCTGAAATGAGTTAATGCTAGCCAGAGGGGCCGAGGGGAATAAGAGGGAGGCCTTTCTTGGAGATGAGAGGAACAGAAGTCCATTAATTAATGATTGAAACCAGCAACAGCTACGATGTGGCTTGTTATACCTTGCGGTCTTAGAAAGAGGAGGAGGCCAAGGAAGGGCACCTGGCAGGGCAGCCAACTTGTGTCAAATGGGTAGTTGAGTTGGTACCGAGGGTAATGCCCACATTTTGGGGTACCATTTTGGGTATCTTGCAACATGTTTTTAATGTTGCAAGATAAGGGAGACCAGCAAACCTAGTCCTGCAGGAAGCTCTGCTGGCCTGAGCGGTGTGTGTGTGAGATCTGGGTTTCCATGCTACCGTGCTTGTAGGTCAGCCCTCGGACCTGTTTTGGGGTGAGGCTTCGGGAACTTTCAGCTTAGTGGCTTGTCAGGCATTGAAAGGTGCTGTCTCCTAGCTGGGTAGCTATTATCAAGCAGGGCCCTGCGTCTCTTGGGGATTAACATCCTGTTCAGGGAGAACATCACCATCCTCATATCGTCTGAGAGTGTTTGTGAAGCCACGAGAGCACGGAGCCCCAAATTCTGGCTGCAACATGTTGGCATTCCTGTGCAAATATGATTTAAATATGAGGAATAACCCATCCAAAATGCTTAGGCAGAGTCGGTTTTTCCTTCATTATATACTCGCTTGTAATTGTTTATTTATTTGGCATGAAGCTGGGAAGCTGCAGGTGCACGTAGCGGGTCAGGGTCCGACCGCTCCAGGCATGGGGGCTGCATGGGCAGAGTGGGGAGTGGAGTGTCAGTAGAGAAGGAGTAAAGCTTTGGACTGGGAACCCAGTGCGAAGTGAAGTCAGAAAGGCAGGAAGGAATGAGACTGTGAAGAGCCTTGAGGGAGAAGGAGTTTGTGCTGGATGGGGAGCTGGAGCTGGTTGAGGCACAGACAGAACCACCTGCCAAGCATGCCCATATGACCAGGGCCCACAGAGGGACGTTCTCTGTCACTGGGGAGCTCCCTTCCTCCTGGGGGTCTGTCTGTCAGAGCCTGAGAATCAGCATATTCCAGAGGTGATGTTTGGCATTGCGTCCGGCAGGCGGGGATGGGGATTGGGCTGGGAGGGCTGAGGGGCGAGGGTGTCTTGAGGGATTTTAAATGTTTTCTTGTGTTTTTAATGTTGCAAGATCCTCTGAGTCAGAGGAGAAGGGCGGGGCAGAAATTTAAATCATCAATAATCAATAATGATCTAAGTCAGGTGTTCTCGACCTTTTTCCAGTCACGCGCACTGGAGCGAAGGATGGGGCTACTTGGGAGCCTGGCATAACTTTCACGAATGATTTGTATAAATTTGCATAGCTTGTCTCTCCTCTGCAATTCAGTAAATCAGTAAATCAGTTCGCTTATTCCACTTACTGTAGCAGCTTATGACTGGGGGCCTCACGTGTGAAAGTGTTCCTGAGCCCTCATGATAGCTGTCTTGGGAGCGCCTTCCGCCAGTTAAAGCTGGTGCGGCGGCTTTGGCCGCTGGTTTCGGTTCCGCATCTGGTCACGATCATCCATGCTTTTATCACCTCTTGGATAGACTACTGTAACGCGCTCTACGTGGGGCTACCTGTGGTGACGGCTCGCAAGCTGCGGCTGGGGCAGAATGCGGTGGCCCGGCTCCTGGTGGGGCTGGGCCGCCGGGGGCACATTACACCAGTGCTCCGGTCTCTGCAGTGGCTGCCAATAGTCTTCTGGGCCCGATTCAAAGTGTTGGTTTGGACCCATAAAGCCTGACACGGTCTGGGCCCTGCCTATTTGCGAGACCGCCTTGCTTCCAGGACTCTGGACTGGCCCCTGCGGTCATCTGGGGGCGCCCTGTTGGAGGTCCCTCGGGTTTCCCGGAGGGCCACGTAGGACAGGGCGTTCTCAGTGGCTGCGCCGCGCCTCTGGAATTCCCTCCTGGTGGGGACCCATCTGGCCCCAGACCTCCCAGTTTTCTGTAGGAATTGTAAGACCTGGCTGTTCCATCAGGCATTTGGCGAGGGAGAAGGGTGAGGGTGGATGGAGTGGGGGGTTTGGGGGGGGTTGGGGTTTTTTTCTCCTTATTTTTACTATTGTATATGATGCTTTTATATGTTTTATTGTATTTTACTGATTTTTATTTTGTTAGCCGCCACAGGCTGCCTGGCAGGAGGGGCGAGGTATAAATCTTTTAAATAAATAATTAAATACGCAGCTAGTACCAACTGTATCAGAGTGCCCAGGGCTGGGAGGACTTACCCACAGAAACGCTGGGCTCTCTTTTCTTTCTTGTAGCAGAAGTCACTTGAGGGATGAGAATGCAGACATGACAGACGGCCCCGTCTCTTGGGCACTGCCATCAGGGTAGTTACGGTTTGCAGGCTGAAGAGAGCTCCAAGTCCTGTCTAGTAGCCAAGGCCCAAGAACTCCCTCCAGGAATCTCTCTATCAATTAGCCTACCAGCCGGCTGTGTGTTTGGCTAAAGTACAACAGCAGCTGGGACACAAAGAGCATGTTGGGTATTATTAGCAGAGGGGATATCCCCATACCCACCTATACATCCATGGGGCACTCACCCCTCGAATGCTGCATGCAATTGTGGTCACTCCATTGGAAAAAAAAAAGATAGAGTAGAAGTGGAAAAGGAAGGGGAAAAGCATCAAAAATGGTCAAGGGTCTAGAACAGCTTCCATATAAGGTGGGCTGGGTGGGGAACTTCAGCCAAATGCAGCTCCTGGCTAGTGTTTAACATGCCCCTTCCCAGTGCCTGGATCCAGCTCCTACCCCCAAGCTCTGAGAGACTGAACTCAGCGGAAGGGCGCAGAGAGGAGGGCACGTGCACCCATAGGGAAAGGACAAATTCCTGGCTGAGAACGGGGACTGGACCCTCCTTTTCCTGAGTGCGCCCCTTACCCCCCCCGTCCCCAGCTTCTCTGTGGCCCCTGGAGCTTGGACCCGTTTGCAAAGTGGCTGCTGGGAGGGAACAGGTTCCCCGTGTTAGAGGGGAACTTGTTTGGGGGCACAGTATATCGCAGGTGTAGGTCACACTAGGTGTCGTCACCCGGACTGGCTTATCTTGCATCCCTCACCTGCCCCAGGTTTACACGGCCCCAGTGGGTGCCATGCCCCACAGTCAGACCACGTGACCACCACCACCACCATAGAGTTGGGAGTGGATTGCCAGATGCTCTTGGCTGCTGCCCACAACTCTATGGGGTTGGCCGGGGCAAGTGAGAGCAGAGCTGTGTTAGCTGTCCAGCAAGCAGACAGCAGCCCTGTCTCCAGGTTTGTGCAGCCGCAGGATGATCCGGAGAGCTGCAAGCAGGGCTGGATTGGAGCAGGGGCAGCCTGCCCTGCCTGCAGATCTGGAACCCCGCCGGCTCGCCCTGGGTGAGGCCCAGCTGCCATCCATCTGTTTCCACCCACTGCTACACTGTTCTCCATCACAGAATTACAACACACAGCATAGTATGGTGGAGAGAAGGCAAAGGGGAGACATGAGAGTTGGCTTCAAATCTCTGAAGGGCCGTCGCAGAGAAGATGGAGCGGACTTGTTCTCTGTTGCTCCTGCGGGCAGAACTAGAACCAATGGGCTCAAACTACAAGAAAGCAGATTTTGGCTAAACATTAGGAAGAACTTCCTACTGGTAAGAGCTGTTGGACAGTGGAACAGACACTGCCTAGGTGTGTGTGTGTTCTCCTTCACTGGAGGTTTTCAAACAGAGGCTGGACGGCATCTCTCAGGGATGCGTTCGCTGTGGATTCCCATCACTGAGTAGGGGGCTGGACTAGATGCCCTCTGAGACCCCTTCCGACTCTAAGATTCTATGATTACAAGTTTAAGCCACAACGTCTGTGGCTGAGCAGAATGTTAGCTTGAGTTTAAGCCCTCTGGTCAAGCAGGGCAGAGTAGCCTGAGTTTTGCATCCATATTTATCGACAAGCTGAAGCGAGTCGAGCGGTACTAGGGTGTTGAGATTGAAATGAAGCCGTTGAGATTCAGGACGCATTCCAGAGATGGGCAGGCAAAAGAGCTGATGGATGGTACCAGGGGACGATGGACTCTGCCCACTGATCAGAGGTGGATTTATGGAAGTCCGGTAGAGAGCTTCGTGTTTGACAGAATATACGGGTAATGGTTTTGGGTGGAAGAAATTTGTTATGTTGCATTTACGTAATAAGGTGTAACAAACCAGTCAGTTGTTACAAGATAACATCCGCCAACTAATTGTTGGACAAGACGGCACAAACCCATCGATTGTTAAAGACAATGATGGACCAATCAAGTTAAATTTGATAATTGTTAGGTAGATGCTTGGATATACGTAGTTGATGCAATCTGGAAAAAATGTTATATAATCTGTCTGACTGGGACCGCCTCTTAGCTACTGGCCAAACTCAATGCTCCAGAGTGTAACCAGTGCCCCTCCGTTGGGGGTCAGTAGAGTCTGCTTTGCTAACTCAACAGCCTGCTCTTTTCTCTGAGCCACTCCCTAGGGTTTGCTCCACCCAAACCTGCATCTGCCATTCACCTACCACACCTCGTCCCTGGCATGCGGAGAGGCCTCCAAAGCGTAGAGCCCTTCAGCTTAAAAAGGAGGTCAATGAAGTGGGATAGGATAGCAGTTTATGAAATTGTGAATGGTGCAGAGACGGAAAATCGAGGTGTATTATTTATCTTTTCTCTGATTTCTAAGGTACGGAAACAGTGGCTGGAATCAACTGACGGCAGGTTTAATAAATAAATAAATAAATAAATAAAATATTAATATTAATCAAACAGATGGGAGTACTTTCCACACAGTTCTCAATTAGCCACTGGAACTCATGATTGTGGCCAGCAGCATTGCAGGTTTCAGAAAAGTGTTAGCTAAGTTAATGGAGGATCAGTCCTCGATGGCGGTTAGACGACAGGTTGGCCGGGGGAATGAAGCCTTTGTCTGCTGGTAGTTGGGAGTGAACAACAGGGAATGGATCTCCTCAGATCTGTCCTAGCTGTATCTTTCCTCTCAAGTCTCTGATGTTGCGTCTCTGGGATGCCAGCGAGATGGATTATTGGTCTGGCCCAGTGTGGCATGGACTTTATTATGAAAGTTTATCATTTAAAGGGGCATGCAGGCTTGATTTGCCAGCTGCTAGAGATGGAAAATCTGCCCCCTCTCTTGGCAGCTTCTCCCCATGGTTAATCACCCTCGCTGTTAAAAACGGGAGCCTTATTTATAATTTTGATTTCTCCTGCTGTCTCCACCAGATTTTCACTTGTGTTTTTTGTTTTTTTTAACCCTGGCTGGTTTTCCTCTGAGTCTTCATTACCCTGGCATTTGGGTTGGGTAGAATGTCGGGGGGGTTGAGCCCGGTGCGACTGTTATCCAGGTTGTTTGTGACGCCAAGAATGGCATCATCAGTGTTATTGCCGAGCACCAAGTGCCAGTTATGAGGTTTGTACTCCACAGCTCAGTCAGCTGGTCAGCACGTTCTCCCAGGACACATTAGAATTTGTCAGTAAGTGACTTTTTATTGCTTCTGCTCCAGTAATGATGTTTATTTCCTTAGCAATGCAAATTTGGCACATTACATCAACCTATTTTGGTGTGTTGTAATGCAGGTCACAGCTGACGGTCCTCCTACAGTCTGTGTGGGCCTCCACGTTCTTCCTATTAGCTTTTTTTCTTTCTTTCTCTTTTCTATTTACCATGGGGCTTGGTTAAGTAATGCAGTCTTTTCCACCACACCATCAGCAGAGTAACAGTGGGGTGCACGCACTCTGAAAGGGAGCTCTCTGCACAAGACGGCACCAAACACTGAGAAAAGGTGGTAGAAGAATTAGGATGACAGCAGAACGTTCTAAAAGGGACTTCGTGGAATGGCGTCCCGGGGCAGGAATTGATGGCTGCTCATGTAGGTGAGATAACAGACTAATGGCAAATACCAGCTGTGCCCTTTATTTAGAATGCAGAGTGGGGATGCAACTAGCACTGAAACTTGATCTTGATTTTTTTTCTCAATTCTTGCCAAGAATCATGGTTCTCGTCTAGCGAGAAGCAAGAAACCCCCCAGTCCTTGACACTTTCTCGGTCAAGAATTTTTCCTTATTTACCATTTACCATGATTACCGTTTACCATGTAGCGCATACCAATTTGCTGTGTACCGCTTACTGTGTACTGCATTCATCCCGGTAATGCATATGTGCAAAATGGCAGCAGCATTGCTGGCGCCATCTTGGGAGAGGGCCGCATATGCACAGAACAGCAGCGGTAACCATTTTGCGCCTTCACTTTACCAGGATGAACACGGTACCTAGTAAGAGGTACATGGTAAACTGGTACATAGTACAAGGTGTAAATGACAGTAAACGGTAAATCACGGTAAATGATAAACATTTAATCATGATTAATGGTAAATCAATACAAATTCTCAACAGAGATCTCAAAATATTTCCCGAGATCTCAGTAATGATTCTGGATTCCCATGAGATTTTCACAAGAAACAAATTGATTCTCATTTCAGCCCTAGATGGTGACCTCTTAGGATATCCCTCTTAGGCTCTTTGTGGGGATGAGCATGTAAGGTCAGCCTAATGTCACTGTCTTGTGAAATAAGTTTCTGAGTTGTTACCCCTAATGGCCAACTCATGGGGCATTTTTACACGCACCTTACAATTCCGGATTTTTCAATCTTCTGGATTTACAAGTGCACAGTAAGTTCCTAGATGCATTCTTCACACAAACGCTGCCCTGAGGCAGCCTAAAGTAGCCGCAGCTGTAGACATTAGGAACTGCCATGGAGCAAAGCAGTTTTCCAGGAGAACATTTTACACACAAAGGTTCTGGGAGAAGTGCTACACAGAAGTTCAAAGATCCGGATGTTTAAGATCTGGGTGAGTGATTTAGACACACAGAAAGTTCAGGATGTAACAGCAAACATGCAGGAGAATTGTGTTTGTAAAAGCAACCATGGTCAACCAAGGGTGCCGACCAGTACTAGTTGCTAATACCTGGTATTCATCTGTACATTAAATCGTCTGATGCTAAGGGGGGGGGGGGGTTTGCTTTGAGGTTCTGGCAAAGTGACTCTTAGTTCTGTCGGGGTGCGGGGGCACTTGAGGCCATCAAGCCTGTTGTCACGGGGAATTGATATAGTGCTGCAGCATTCCTCAGGCTGTTTTCTGTTAAGGTGACAGTTCCAAAACTCTGTATTGGGAGGGCCCCAAATGGGGTCGTGCCATCTGCCAATGGTGCCATCATGCCAGGTGACATTTCCTATCCATTGCATGACTTGATATCCGCTTAGGGCAACAGGATTATGTTTGTCTTCAAATGGGGTCCCATCAACACAAAGTTTTGGGCCCTTTCCCTTTTCTTGAGGGGCTTATGGTTAGTTCTGGGGCTACAGATTCCCATCAATTTCGTCCTTGTAGCTAGAAAGTTTATCTGTTTTACAAGGCAGTGCTTCCCCGTTTTCCTCAGATGAGAAAATGGTTGTAAATGATTGCAGAACAATAAGAGCATGGGGTTATCCCCACATAGCTGAGCCTGGTGGTATTTCTTGAGCCCAGAGTCCTCGGTCTGAGTTACTAGGTAGCATCAGGTCATTTTGATGTTGCTGCATCCATTGATTTGGTGCTTGGCTCCGCGTAGCGGCTGCTCATGGAGAAAAGACAATATTTCATTGGCTCAGCTTGTATCAGGAAATTGCCACAGGATTGAGTGGGAGCCAATATTTCTTCTCAAAGGAGCTAGACCAAAGTGTCCTCCACTCAGCTCCATCCCATCTACAGCTGAAACGAGTACCCCAAAAACGGGTATACCTGCCAAATTTCTGGTACCTGAATCAAACCAAATATTTCAGTCAGTTTTCGGTTCCCAAGCAAGTTTTCGGTCACGTATCTGAAATGCCGACAACTGGCATGCTAATTTTCATCCTGATTTTGTCCCTGGTGTTGGGATGTTCTATGGTATTCTGAGTTTCGGGGGAATTTTGGATACTCAAGATTGGTAACCAAAAAATCAGTTTTCGAGTACTTGGTTGGTATTTGCGTACCGATACAGATACCCAAAGCGGTACCCAAAAAGGCAGATTGTTTTATTTTATTTTTTTAAATTCAGAACTTATATCCCACCCCGTAGGATGACCTGCTCATTTTGCCTCTTCACCCTCTCTTTCTCTTCTTAGTCAGGCCGAACACCATGCTCTGTATAACCCCTTCCTTCCCTCCCCGTCCAGATCCCAACAACTACTTTTGCTCCCTGTTTGTGCAGAGCGGTGTACAGGTTTCAATTCCGTTCACAAAACCCCTTCATTTGTGAGGGCCACGTGTTGTGAACTTGATCCGTGCCCATCCTGGTTAGTAAAAGCTTCCAGGGAGATGCTGGGGGCGGTGCTGGCGAGAGTAGTGAACGCGTCCTTGCAGCAGGGGAGGTTGTCGCCCTGCCTCAAGGAGGCTGTGGTGCGCCCCCTGCTGAAAAAAACATCTTTGGACGTGGACGCGCTCGCCAGCTACTGACCTGTCTCTAACCTTCCCTTTTTAGGGAAGGTTATTGAGTGGGCGGTGGCACTCCAACTCCAGGTGCATTTGGATAGCATTGGTTTTCTAGACCCTTTTCAATTTGGGTTCTGCCTCGGCTATGGCACTGAGACGGTGTTGGTGGCCTTGGTAGACGATCTCTGCCGGGAGATGGACGCAGGATGTTCGACATTTTTCATCCTGCTAGATCTCTCGGCCACTTTTGACACCGTGGACCATGGGCTGTTATTGAGGCAGCTGTGTGACCTGGGGTGTCTGGATGGGACCGTTCTTGAATGCTTCTATTCATTCCTCTCAGGGAGAAGCCAGCGGGTGGTGTTGGGGGAGGAGACATCGTGCCCCCGCGCCTTATCGTGTGGCGTTCCACAGGGTTCTATTCTGTCTCCATTATTATTTAATGTATATATGCAGCCCTTGGGGGAGGTTGTGAGAGGGTTCGGGGTGCGGTGTCACCAATATGCTGATGATACTCAGCTGTACCTCTCCTTTTCAACTGACCCAGACCCTGCTGTCTCGTTGCTATCCCAGTGTTTGGAGGCCGTGGCGGAATGGATG
>QEPC01005917.1:648897-666094 GCA_003113815.1 Sphenodon punctatus
ACGCTCTACGTGGGGCTTCCCTTGTTCCTGGTCCGGAGGCTGCAGCTGGTGCAGAATGCAGCGGCTCGCCTCCTTATGGGGGTGGGCCGTCAGGAGCATATTACACCTGTGCGCCAAGCTCTGCACTGGCTGCTGATAGCGTGCCAAGCCAGGTTCAAGGTGTTGGTGTTGATCTATAAAGCCCTATGTGGTCTGGGCCCCTCAACCTCAGGGACCGCCTCGCCCTCCGTGCCCCAGAGCGCCTTCTGCGGTCTGCTGGGGGTGCCTTCTTGGAGGTCCCCTGTGTTAAGCGGGGGGCCACAATGGAGAGGGGATTCTCGGTGGCCGGGCCGCACCTTTGGAACTCCCTTCCGGAGGAAGCTCGCCTGGCCCCAAGCCTGTTGACATTCCGGTGATGTTGTAAAACCTAGCTGTTTGCCCAGGCTTTTGGGGGAGGGTGGGAGGGTGGGCTGAGGGGTTTTATCTCCCCCACCTAACTTATAGCATTTATATATTGCTAGCCCTTTTTTAAATATTTTAAATTTTTTGTATTGAGTGTTTTAAAAAATTTTAATTATATTTTATTGTTGTAAGCCACCCCGGGCTGCATGGCAGGAGGGGTGGGATATAAATCTATTAAATAAATAAGTAAATAAATAAATTTTGGAGGGGGAGGTTGTCATAAACCACCCTACCATTGGATTTATTATTTTTTGAAAATATGTTTTTTTTAAATAAAACAAATCACTGTACATGTGCACAAAATGGCCGCTAGTCTGTTCTTTGCATGCTCGGCCCTTTTCCAAAATGGTGGTGGAAGCCCATCCAATCCCCACCCACTACTTTTTGTCTCTGCTTGTGTGTAGGAGCGCGCAGACGACACCGTTACCATCTTAGTTTCAATTTTCGTTTTTGTCATTTTTGGGATTGTAAATGACTTTACTATTATTATTTTTAAATTAAAAGTTAGTTAATACAAAATTACTTTGCGCACACTGCCAGGCTGTTATGCGCACATGCCAAATGCGGTCATTTGCACATATGGAGTCATTTTCTTAAATAGTATTTTTTATTATTCAAATGAAAATGGATGACATTTGGCCTGTTTTTGTAATATTAGTTATGGAAATGAATGGGACTCCATTCGTTTTTGTATCTGGTAGAAAACATTATGGATGCCCACTCCTAGTGCGTGAGGCACAGCCGCATTTCCTCACCAGGACGTGTTATCGGCAGCCTTGAGTTGAGGGGAGAGACTGAGGCGCTCAACGAGACAGTATGAGCTGGAGTGCTCTGTCCATGTTGGGGGACCCCGTTTCAAGAATAATGCAAAGGAAATTGAAGAAGGTGCAGAGATGGGAGCTTGTGTTGTGGGGGTGGTGTTTGGAAAGCTATGGGATCTCCTTGAGAGAGCCAGGGCTGTTTATAGGCATATGCTTCATGCTTATTAAAATGAACCAGTTCTCCCTAGAACCACTAACACAAAACAGCTGTTTTATTTCATATTTGACATCTGAGAGGTCGTTAACAAGTTAATTGGGCATTTTCGTTTGTTAAGACATAGTTTTTAGTAGTTAGCAATAGTTACCATAACGCCAATGCTACTGGTGCAGAAAGAGGTGGCCTATCATAATCTTTGGAGGAACCAAGGCAAGCGAGAACAGGTTCTGTCTCGTACCCGGGGCTGCATAAACCAGAGATTCTGCCGACAAAACAACTGGGCCTGTCCTTCACAAAAGAGCTGACTGACTGGGATGGTTGCAGAGAAGAACCGTGCACACTTTGGTAGCTGAGCTCCAGAGGCAATGAGGGTAGGGGGGGAGCAGCAACAGCAGCCCCCAGTGACTCTGCTTATCTGAAGTTCTGACCCCCAAGCCAGCAGAGGGGGAGAAGCACATGGGACCCATAAGAGGTGAAGCTGCCACACGGAGCAGCTAGTGGTGAGCGAATCCTACTTGGGAAAGCTACATGTTTCCTAGATCCCGGAAGGGGGTTGACACAAAACTAAGCTCCCTGTCAGGTAGTCAAATGGAACCAGTCAATGGGATCATGGAAGTACTGAGCCCCAATGAATCACAGACCTGGAAAGGGCCTCAAAACTCATCTAGTCAAAATTCATCTGACTGGCTGCTTGATGCAGGACATCCAGCGACAGCGTCCTGGCAGATGGACGTCCAGCCTCTCTCCGAAAATTCCCTGCAACAGAGAGTCTAGTGCGTCCCTCTGCAACTTGTTCTACTATTGAACAGCTCCATTATCTAGACTGAACAGACCCAGTTCATTCAACCTTTCCTCTGTTTTTTTCTCTCTTTGGCCTTTTTTGCAGTTGCATTCCATGGCTGACTCATGTTCAGCTTGTGATCACCCACAATCCCTAGATCCTTTTCCCATGAGCTGCTGCCAAGCCAGGGATCGCTTTTCTTATACTTGGGTATTTGTTTTTCTCTTCCCCAGCTGCGGAACATTAAATTTATCTTGCAACTTGAATTACATTTTCTTGATTTCGTTCCAGACTTCCAACATATCAAGATTTTTTTGAATTCTAATTCTCTCCTCCAAGGTGTTCGCTGCTCCTCCCAGTTTTGTGGCACCTGTAAATCCCCAAGATGCTGAATATCACGGTACCCAAGACAGGGCCCTGTGGGACCCCACTTGATACCTTCCTCTAGTTTGATTATGAGACATTGATAGATCACTCTCTGAGTTCGTTTCTTCCACCAGTTGTGTATCCACCTTGTTGCAGTATGTCCCAACCCACATTGTGCAAGCTTCTCAATGAAGAAGTCATGCAAGACTTTGTCAAAAGCTTTGCTGAAATCAAGAGAAAGTATGTCCACAGCTTTCCCCTCAGCCGCTAAATGAGTTACTCTGTCAAAGACGGCAACACAGAGTACAATCCCTTAAACCCGTTGTGGCTGTCTTTGGCCCGTGGGCCACTCTCATGTTTGGTTTATGGTTGCCAGATGTTGACTTGGGGTATCCTGGGTCACGTTGGCGGTTATCCCAGCCTCTCACCTCGGCAACCAGCTGAAGTAACAGCCCGGGCTAGGGCTCACCAGATAGGGGCAAAGTGGGGCACAGCAGGTTAGAACTTGTGTTCTGCTCCGCTGTGACCCAACCCGGATAGGGTCCGCCATGGATGGTCTTTAATGGTGGCCGTTATTGGCCACTATGACTGCCTGACATAGTGGGGGAGGGGAGCAGGGTGTTGAGAGTGGTTCGGGGACAGGACCAGTCACCAGCACATCTGCTGCAGCTGCTGTCCCGGCCAGGTTGCCCATGCAGTGGGATGGCTCTTCCGGCTGCACTCGTCTGTGACCAGTGGCTTAAGTGGACCCTGGCCATGTCAGTGGCCACTCTGGGTCATGTTGGTGGTGCGCCGCAGTCACGTGCTTTTACCCACAGTCTGGCATGACTTATCCCTGATGAATCCATGCTGGCTTCAAGTAGTTAATGCATTGTCATCAGGATGCTTGGAAACTGACTACTTTATATCCTGCTTTAGTGTTTCAAGCTAACTGGTCTATAATTTCTCAGATCCCCCTCCCCCACCCCCATTTAAAGATAGGGATAACATTTGCCCATCTCTTATTTTCTGGCATATCACCTGTTCTCCCAAACTTCTCATAATTCTGAAAGTACTTCAGAGACTTCTTTCAGTAACCTACGGTCCATTTCATCTGGCCCCGCAGACTTGAATTCATTCAAAGTAGCCATTCTTTCTGTTTTTGTTTCCAGCAGCTCAGACCGCTTTTAGCCGCGGCACTCAAAAAGCACCGTGCAAAGTTCCGTAGAGAGAGAGAGGGGTGGTGGGGTTTAGACGTTCTCCTGCGCTACCGGAAGTGACCTTGCTCCTATTGTCGTAGCACCCCCCCAAAGAGACGCAGAGACTTAATATTGGTTGTAAACAGCATGGCCGCACATTTATTAAACCAACGAACGATAAGGCCGGTGGGGGATTGCATCCAGCAATCATGGGTCCAGCATGCTAGTATTTAACGATACTTTTAAACTATAACTGAGTACTGCATGGAAACTATAACTGAGTACTGCATGGAAGCGCCTTCCATTATCAGTACCTTAACTCGAACCGTCCCCTCCTTTGACTGCAACAGTGCACTGGCCAAAAGGGGGTGTGCTCACTGTGAGCGTGAGTAAGTCGGTAAGTACCCCGCAGAATGTGGAGGCTTATCCTGCGGAGTACCCCTCCCAGGTTTATGACTACTGTGCATGCTGTGCCCATCATTACATAATAAATCACCACCCCATCTCTTATGGAGATGACTCTTTTAGCTATCTTAACCTGTTTATCCTAAACGAGCCTGCTGGACCCCCGCTTTGTGCGACATTTGATTATAATCCAATTGTTTCAAATACCATCTAATTCACTTGCTTATCATCCTTTCAATTCAATTTTTATTATATTAACTTATCCGAATTGTTGCCAATTCTATGAATCCAAATAACTCCAATTATATCGCCTATTTATGCCTATGCGTATTACAGAGAAGGAAGTGAAAAATGGCCCTTTAAAGGAGGCTAGCCATCAAAATTCTTCCTTGGCACCTCTAACAGCTACCATTACCAACCTCTGTACTACGCGGGTGGGTGGGTGTGGCGCTTCTTTGCTCCCTTAGACCCATCTGCCGCTCTCACGCGGCGCAGGGGATCCCTCCTTCTAAAGGGGAGGAGCCCCAGGCCCCACGCTGCGCTATGTGCCTGCGCGTCGGGCGGCCGCAACGCGACCCGCACAGAGAGAGCCCTGCTAACAGGGCTCTCTCAGCCAGCCAGCTGCTTGTTTCCCGCGCCTCCTTGGTAAGTGAAGGAGGGGGGAGGGGCCCGACAATGGCCCGTCGCCGCCATTTAAGGCGGCGACGGGGGCTTCTGAAGCAGCAGCTGCTGAGAACAAGCGCGGCTTTGAAGATGTGGTGTTGTAAAACCCTCGAGAGGTAGCTGTTCTTTCTGGGTTTGTTGCCAGCAGTTCAGTCACTTCATTGCACAATGCAAGGGATCATGGTAATTTAATTAGATTGCATGAATTTATTTGTTACCTTTATTTTTGTTGGTATCATTTATGGAGAGGACATACAGGCCTTTGAGGCAAGCAACAGGTTTATTAATTTCCTGTAAAGGTTCTAGCTGGAAGCTTGAATTTTGAACCCAGTCCTGTTGCTGTCTAGGGACATAGATGGATGAGCTGCCATGATCTAGTGTTTGGATTGCAAGTTGTATGCGGAGAGGGCGGGGGAAGCGAAGATGCTTAGTGAAACATTTGGAGAAGAAGTGACTAAGGGAGACAATGACATCCATTTTTAAATATTTGCAAAGCTGCTATGAAGAAGATGGGGGGGAAATCCTGTTGTTCTCCCTTGCCGGGTGGGTACGATGGGCAGCAATGGGGGTTCATGCTGGAGAAATTCTTTTTTAGGTATTAATAAACAACACACTAGCCCCCTATGAGCGGGTCTTGTGTGAGTCTTCCCCTGATGCCCCATCTGGGAGTGCCAAACCTAATAAACAAATGGGGGTGGGTCGAGGGGACGATGTCCTAAGGGGCAGCAAGGAAGTGGGGAAGCTGGACCCCCACCCCACCCCCTCAGTCAGTCTAGCAACTAAGGAACAGGGGTGTGTAGAAGGAACCAACTTCATTTCCGTCTTGGAAAATGTAGTTGTGTATTTGTTTTTGTTCATAATTTAATTTCATTTTTGGAATTAAATTCATGTCCCATTATTTTCAGTGGGCATCGCATTGCAGGTCTTGCATTGGTTTAAATAGCAGTTTTCCTTTGGCTCTCTGACACTATCCCCTCCCCGAACTAGCGGTAACTGCCCAGGGTGGCAGAATATATGACAGAGAGACACTGGCAAGAAGCAGGCGGGCATAGGATGGAGAAGAAGGCACTGGTAGGAATCTACCGCAGGTTGAAAACCACTGCTATAGAAGGTGGTGGTTCTGACTCTCCTCACATCCCTACGGGTGTTTATGTGATTGCTTGCTTGGACTTTGGACCCACCCACCCCCGCCATTGGTACTGCCAAGTTACTGGTAGCATTGAAGAACGATCCACCCAGGAGTTGTATGGTGTTCCCATTGCCAATTGGCCAGCAGGGATGCCCATCGTGTCTCCTGTCTGCTCTCCCCTCCCCCCCGCCTTCCCTGGAGTCTCCCGTAGCCTCATAGCAGGCCGTATGAGTCCAGTGGGGCAAAACTAAAATGACTTCTTAAAACAACTTTTGGTTGAAATGAACTTTGTTTTAGTTAAATTAGTAACTAAAATTTTTTTTAGAAAAAGTCATTTTAGTTACTAATTTAACTAAAACAAATTGCACTCCCCAACTAAAAAAGCTCAGCTCCCTGTTTTGTGAGCCATGTGCAGTCGTTTCAAGGTTGTGGGGAGGGTGGTGATGCAGAGAGAGGGTGTAACAACCACGGTGGTGGGCCCGCTTAGGATTGCTTGAAACTGCTTTGGTTCACAGGCCACCATCACGTTTGTTGGGGCCAATCCAGATCTTTGCCCCAGAGTTTCCCTGGGTGTGTTTGTGGCTAGCCTGGGCTGTGATCCCTGAGACCTCCATGGTTACAGACCTGGATAGCCGCCAACGCACCTGGGAAATGGCCTGTTGGACCGGGTCATGGCAGGCTATCACGTGTTCTAGCCTGGTCTGGAGTGGCCACCGTGACAGGCAGCCATCATGGCTGTCCAACATGGGGGGGTGGGGCAGGCCGCTGAGCACAGTGTGGGGGGGGGCAGATGCACATTTGCGCAACTTACCCCCTCCCTCTTGGCGCACCACGTAAACATTTGTTCTGCAGTCGGACCCAATCCTAACCAGTTTGCAAGTGCCTTCCTGGTCAGGATTGTGGTGTGAAGGCGCCTCTTCTTTGCACCCACCGAGACATCTTCCAAGCACAACTCCAATTCAAGGTGATTTTCCAGACAATTCTCACCCAAGCCAGCCCCAACCCTGCTCTCCAGCCACCCACTTCCTATCATAGCATCAGCAGCAGCTACAACCTGTCACTTACCCCTCCCCAAGCATCAACCAACTCTGCGTCAATCTAGTAGACAGGACGTCAACATGTGGGTGCACATTAGCCAGCATTAGCCCACATGGAAGACAGACTCCACGTTCTCTGAGTCCATGCCATGGGTGATGGGGGAATGTTCATTGACCAGAGGATGATCTTGGCCATCTTATAGACAACCATGAAACCACCCACTTGTGGGAGGTTATCATGATGTTTATTAACATCCTTAGACTGCACACACACCCCATCCCACCCCACCCCACCCACAGGAAACATTCTGAGTCCTGTTTGCCTCCTCCTCCCTCAGTTTGAGAACCTAGGAAAAAGGGGGATTCTTTTTCATTGAAATTTTATAAAATAAGGTTGGATGCACCTGTATACAGAGATCTGGGCGTCCAGTTCCAGGACTCTGTGTTTATTGAATAAGGCCACTTATCCATCAGCCACTTATCCGGAGTAGACTCTGTAGAGAGTCTGGGCTAAGGGGCTGGTGGACCATGGCACATGTGTGTAGGTGGACAGCAGCAAGAGCAGACTCTCCAGCAGCGCGCATGTTTCATTGAATCCCCCAAACCAGAGAGATAGACACCTGTCAGTGGTTCAGCATCTCTCCGGCGCTGCCGTGAAAAGTCGGCCCTTTCTCATTTCAAAGCTAGTTGCTTTCTTCTGCAATGTTTGTTTACACACTGTCTCCACAACCTGCTGAGATTTGCTTGACTTGCAGTCAGCATCTGACCTGCTGTGGGCAGCCTGTAGCCATGGTTGCAATGGTAGCACCATCATGGGAGAGCACGGGGATATGACCTTTGAGCTACTGAGCACTAGTAACAAGGCCCATATCCTTTAGTAACAATTGACCTTCTGAGCTCCCACCTTGGAAAGGTTCATTTTAAACTCATTTCTAATGAGATCTCCCTCCATTAGAGCTCATTTGTACAGCACTAAAGCCAAAGTCAATGGCGGCTTCCAATTTTCAGGTTGCTCATGTTATCACATTAGAGGTTCATTGTATTAATGTAATGGGGCCTTAATAGGCAATGCTCATTTGCCTGTGCAGTAATAACAAATGCTGCCACTTTCCTGTTGTTTTTGATTTTCAATCCACTGCATATGCCACACTCCCTCTGCCCTCCTCACTTGTCGCTTCTTGAAAGGCGATGTGGAGAAGTGGGGAATGCAATGGAAACAGACAGGTATCCCATGTTGGTGTATGAAAATATTCGCCTCGTCTATGTTCCGAGGCACTGTCAACAGAGAAAGGTGATTTTTTCTCCCAGGGGAAACAGTCGCAACAGAAAGGAGACTGAAGTCAACTCATCCCTTATGTCATTGAGAAAGAGAGCTTTCAGGGCCTCCTCACCTCTCAGATGAGTATTGGGTGAGGGGGGAGATAGGAACCTTGCCGTCATGAGGATACAGGAGAGATGTTGGCTATTATGATCATGAGTGCCCAAGGAAGGCCTCAGTTGAGGAGGCCCCCACCATACTGGCCGGTAGACAGGTGCACACAGTGAGTAACAGTCACATGGCATGATTTTGGATCTAGGTCTAGAATGGAAACAGATAATAAGTTTAGTACCTGCAGGTGATATCCAGGTTTTTTAGTGCCCTATGCGTTACCCGGGTACTGATCGGGTACCCAGAAACCTGAAAAGTGGGTAACTTCCGCTACCAATGTTCTGATTGCTGATTGGTGTATCATGTAAAAAATCGGTACAATGGGGATGGAAATTAAAACAACAATAAAAATCAGCACCAAAATCAGTTTTCTGAGAGTGGAAGTTAACTTTCTGGGACTGAAAATCAAGAATAGGTGTCAGAAGTAAAAATATTGGTATCGAGAATTGGTATTCGAGGCCCTAACCCTGGAAGCTGACATTCTTGGACATTGGGCACTCAAATCAGGTCACAATTGGGTCTCAGTCAGAACGCGATGTTGTTGGTTCAATTTCAGGTACCAGGAATTCGTCAAGTGAACCTGTTTTTGTGTATACTCAGCTCAACTCTCTTCCAGGCCACCACACAGAGATTATTTGACATGTGTCCAGCCTAACATCCTGGTGGCAAGACTGTTCTTCAGGACTGGGAACCCCAGGCAGTCTAGGCCCACAAAATAGATTATTTTTGGTGCCTTCTGGCTCTTGAGTCTTTAAGATTTGTGCTGTGGAGCCATACTTCAGGCCTCAACATACAAGACTGGCTCTCCTACCATGCATTGCAATCCTTGTGGTTGGCCAGGAGGTGCCCTCTTAGAGGTGCCACCTTCCAGCCAGATTCACAAAACAAGGGCCCCCAGAGAAGAGTTCTCAGTTGCTGCCCCAGAGTTATGGAACTCCCTTTCCCTGGAGGCCTCGCAGAGCCTGAACCGGAGCATTTTCTAAGACTTTTCTTTTTGGCCAAATGTTTGGCTGGGGAGGATAGGAATTGGGTGAGGGGCTGCCAAGGGGTTGGAGAAGTTTGTTAGGAGATTTTAATATATTTTATGTGTGGTTTTTTTAATACAGTTCTTATTTCTTGAGCTGCCCTGAGTCTTATGGGAAGGGCGGGGTATACATTTAAATAAATCAATATTTTCATGCTTTCCTCAGAAGCAATGAGGGCCAGAAACTAACTTTAAAAAAACAAAAACAGCTACTAAGAGTTCCATGATTTTAGCAGCTGGGGCTTCAAGTCCGCTCTTAGGACTTGAAAGAAAATTGTGACAATCGGCAACCCTGCTCTGTTGGTTTATTTTAATAGATTTGTTTTACTAGTCTGTTGGATTTCTCAGGGCAGATAGTTGGGGTGGAGCAGGTCCTGCAGTGGTGCAGGGGTCTGGCTGGACTAAATAACTCTTGAGGTACCGTCAAGCTCTGGGACTCTCTGAATCTCATCAACTTTATTGTGCCAACTTTATGACATCTAGATAAAATGTCTAGATGTCATAAACAACTGCTTCCTGGAGCAGCTCGTCCTGGAACCAACAAGAGAAGGCCTAGTCCTAAGTGGAATGCAGGGTTTAGTGCGAGGGGTAACAGCACTGGAGCCGCTGGGCAATAGCGATCATAGTATAGGGTCGTAGGTATTTATTTCTTGTGTGACCATAAGGTCGTTATAAAATAATAATAATAATTAAAAAATAACACAACCACTTACAAATAAAGTCATTTCAGATAAGAATGTAATACAGCCATTTCCAATGTTACACGAAGCCCTAAGAATAGACATAATCATACAAACTGTAAACCAATCCACCACAAGGGGGAAATCAAAATAATTTTTAAAATACAAATAAAATAAATTCATCAGTTTAACAAAACCAAAACATATGGACTGAAGGAGACAGACCGTAATCAAGTTTGCTGGGATACACATAGAATAAAAACAATGCCACTTTCTTAGTGACTTCCTTAGAGCAATCTCTGAATAGAGCCTTTATGTAAAATTCCTCTGGCCGCCCAAGGAAGTTAGCAAGTTCCGTACTAAGTAATCTCTGCCGGACAGTGGCATGCAAAGGGCAGTCCAGCAGTAGGTGTATTGACTCAACATGGCGCATTTGCAAAGGCGCTCAGCTCCCCTGATACCTGACTGAGGAGTCATGGCAGGAGGGAAACGGTTCAGTCTAGCTAGGAGAAAGAGCCTCCTATTTAATGGAGGGAGTCCACAATCCAAATATGCCTTAGAAGAATCATCGGGACTGGCAAAGCCCAGAGACCTGCATTCCTTCACTGCCGCCCATCGTTCCTGGTGTCCAATATCAGAAAGCCTCTGGTCCACCAAATGTTTAGCAGCTTTGTAACCAAGGGGGGCAAGGACCTCAGGTGAAAAACCAAGATGATTTAGCTTCGTTACTACAGCCATTAACCAGCTACTGGATGCCTTATCAGTAACCACCAACTGGGATAAGGGGGCTGTCAGGTTGAAATATAACCTTAACCAATAATTCAAGGCCCCCTTCCAAATCCTCTCCTGGAGAGGTATCAAACCACATTCCATATTGATGGAACCAGATCAAAGGTGACTCGAAGGTCGACAAACGCCACATACAGCACTTTTCCTGCACTAGCAAACGTCTGTATCAGAAAAGAGAGGAGGAAACGATCTCATTGTAGACCTACCTTCTCTAACCCAATTTGATCATTTACCATAATGGCTTGGAACTCCAGCCAGCTCTTTAGTTTAAGGAACAGAAACTTCGCATAGAGTTTACCAATAATACTAAGTAGGCTTATAGGTCTAAAGTTCTTAGGGTCATTGCAGGCACCCTTCTTTAAAATAGGAACCACAACAGCCTCACCCCATTAGGCCAGAATAATGCCCGAAACATTTATTCCTGTAAAGAAAGCTGCCAGTGTCGGGGCCCACTAGTCTACCCTACTCCTTAGGAATTCAGCTTGGACGAAGTCAGACCCAGGGGCCTTACCAGTGTTTATGGATGCAATCAAATCCTCAATTTCTCCAGGCATAACTGGTTTCCATTGGGGCATCAATGGCTGCAAAACCAGAATCTCTCCCTCCCCACTAAGAGATGCATAGAGGGCTGTAAAATGTGCCTCCCACTCCTCTGATGAAACCTGGGCACACCCGAGGTTAAAATCCTTACCAATTCCTCTAACTAATTTCCAAAACCTCTGGGTATTTAGGTCCCCGGAGGCCCTGTCGATCTGGTTCCACATCTGCCTGTAATGAAGGTCTCTTTTAGTCCTAAGAAGATCTCTCTATATACGCCTCCTATCCGCCAGCTCTTCCCTCACGCTATTATCATTGGTCACCCTATAACGTCGATGTAGCTGATGCAACCTAGATTGTTCCTCGCGGCAAAGTGCCCTCTCTGTGCTATTAGTAGAGAGCATAGGGCGGAGCCAATCCATCAGCCCCTGGTATGTATGCAAACAATCTTTGGGGAAAGGGTCCTCCAATAGTTCTATTTTAAACTGCTCCCCCTTCCCAGACTGCAGAGCTGCTGACAGGGAAATACTCAGATCTTCCTTCCATTTCCTCCTGACTATCCCCCGACTCAAGTCAGTTGTAGTATCAATCTGCATATAGGATTGGCCAGGGTTTAACGTAAGACACAAAGGTAAATGGTCACTAGTCGACCATGGGCCCACCTGAAAATTCCCTACGAAAGGAAGAATACCTGCAGAGACTGCAATATAATCTATTACACTACTACTGCTTCCAGAGATGTAGGGAAATTCACCTGGATAATTGCCCCAACCACGTCCATTTAATACATAGGGTATTTTCAGACATTACGTGTTCACGGTCAACCACAGTGAATCCCCACATGGTGATCACGATCACGATCACGAACTGTCTGTTGGGGGGAACGGAAGTTTCCCCCCCGATGTTCACCCCTGTGAATCACCGGGGGGAATCACATTCACCACATGAACGGCGGTCCCGGTGTGACCGGTGCCATTTGCGTGGTGAATGTGATTTCCCCCCCCCGTGATGAAGGGGACCATAATGTCTGTCCCCAGACCATGGCCTGGAATCCGCGGTGGGATTCCGGGCCGTGGTCAATGCAGGTGACCGCTGTGGCCGCATTGACTGCGGCTCTCGCCCATCTCCTGGAGGGCAGGCGGCCGGGGAAGCATGGGGGGGTGGGGCTGTGCGGCCACACGTTGTGCCGCACAGCCCCACCCCCCTGGATTCCCCACCAGGATCGGCCACCGCATCTGTTGGCCCGTTACGCAGTGGCCCCAGCGGGGAATCAAAAGGGTGATTCCGTGCCAGGGCCAATCGGCCCCGTCACGTCTGAAAATACCCATAAAGAACCAATTCTGACAATAATTTGGAAAAGAGGACTCCATTCCTATTATAATCAAATCTGACATACTCACAGGAGGGAAAATGCAAAAAAAACACCCCACTGCGGTAACATATAACTTTATTATTATTATTATTATTGTTAATAATAATAATAATTAATCATTAGCATTAGCATTTATATATAGCACCAGAAATGTATCTGGTGCTTTACAGAGAATAAAATAGACATGGTCCCTGCCCGAGAGCTTACAATCTAAAGACGGGGGGAGGGAAGACAGGGAAGGGGGAACAGAGAGAGAGACAAGGGATGCAACATTCACGAGGATGTGAGAGCTCAGGTACATGTTCTTGTCTTGGTTACAGTAAATAGGAGTTTTCGGATAACAAGTAGGGGATAATCCTGAGTGGGGGTGATTAGCAGGAGTTAGGAAGGGCGGAGCGGAAGAGGTGGGTTTTGAGGAGGGACTTGAAGGTGTTGAAGGTGGGGGCCCGGCAGACGAGGGCAGGGAGGGAGTTCCAGGCATGCGGGGCAGCAAGGGAGAATGGACGAAAGCAGTTGGAGGAGCAGGGGAGGCGTGGGAGGGTGAGGGAGGGAATGGAAGAGGAACAGAATGCTCGAATGGGTTTGAAGGGAGATCAGAGCAGAGAGGTAGTGGGGAGTAAGGTTGTGAAGGGCTTTGTAGGTGAAGATGAGGAGCTTGTGCAGAATACGCTCAGGAAGGAGGAGCCAGTGGAGAGAGGAGAGGAGAGGCTGCACATGGTCGAATCGACAGGCTAGGTGGATGATCCTGGTAGCAGAGTGTTGAACAGAGATGAGGGAAGCAAGGTGGGAGCGGGGAAGGGCAGCGAGGAGGAGGTTACAGTAGTCAAGGCATGAGATGACTAGGGCATGGATGAGAGTTTTGGCAGAGGAGACAGACAGAAAGGGCCAGATCTTAGCAATGTTGTGGAGGGACTGGGAGAAGCGGCAAGATTTGGCCACAGAGTCAATGTAGGGTTTGAAGGTGAGGTGCGAGTTGAAGATGAAGCCCAAGCTACGGGCTTGGGGTACAGGGAGGATGGAGACCCCTTCAATGGCAATTGACAGGAAAGAGGGAGAGGAAGGATTAGCCATGTTCAGTTTGAGTTGGCATTTAGGCATTTAGACATCCAGGTGGAGATACTGGAAAGACAGTTGGTGAGACAAGCTTGAACAGAGGGGGAGAGGGAAGGAGTGGAGAGATGGAGTTGAGTGTCATCAGCGTATAGGTGGTATTAGAAACCATGGGAAGCAATGATTTTGCCTAGGGTTTGGGTGTAGATAGAGAAGAGGAGAGGGCCAAGGACAGAGCCTTGGGGAACCCCGACTGAGAGGGGCAGGGAGGAGGAGGGGGAGGAGTTAGGAAGAGAAACATTGAAGGAGTGGTCAGAAAGGTAGGAGGAGAACCAGTCGAGGACAGAGTCCTAGAATCCCAGGGAGTGAAGCGATTAAAGCAGGAGCGAGTGGTCAACAGTGTCGAAGGCAGCAAATAAATGGGAACTATGTAAAAATGAGGAAACTAGTTAGAGGGAAACTTAAAGGAGCAGTTGCAAGAATTAAATGTCTACAGGCAGCATGGAGACTATTTAAAAACACCCTCTTGAAAACTCAGATTAAATGTATTCTATAAATTAAAAAAGGTAGGAAGAGGACCAAACATCTGCTTGTGTGGCTAAATGGTGAGGTGCAGACGGCTATTAGAGCCAAAAGGGCATCCTTTAAAAAATGGAAAGAGAATCCCAATGAGGTAACTCGGGAAGAGCATAAACGTTGCTGAAGTAGATGTAAAAAGTGAATACGGCAGGCGGCCAAAAAGGAATTTGAGGAGCAACTTGCTAAAGAGGCAAAAACTAATAATAAAAACATTTCCAAGTAGAAGCAGGAAGCCTGCTAGAGATGGGCTGTTAGATGACCAGGGGCTGAAAGGGGCACTTAGGGAGGAAAAGGACATTGCAGAGAAGCTAAACAAGTTCTTTGCTTTGGTCTTCACTGCAGAGGATGTTGGGGAGGTACCTACGCCGGAACCTTACTTTGTAGGCGATGAATTGGAAGAGCTGTCACAAATCCACGTGACTCCGGACGATGTTCTAGAGCAAATTGAAAAACTAAATACTAACAAATCACCAGGACAGGATGGTTTTCACCCCAGAGTTCTGAAGGAACTCAAATACGAAATTGCAGACCTACTGTTAGTAATTTGTATCCTATCGCTAAAATCTGCCACTCTACCTGAGGACTGGAGGGTGGCAAGTGTAACCCCAATATTTAAAAAGGGATCCAGGGCAATCCTGGAAACTACAGACAGTAAGGTTGACATTTGTGCCGTGCAAAATGGTGGAAACTATCCTTAAGAACAGAATCGCTGGGCATGTTGATAAACGTGGTTTAATGGGGAAGAATCAACATGGATTTAGCAAAGGTAAGTCATTCCTCACTAATCTGTTGGAATTCTTGGAGGGTGTAAATAAGCATGTGGACAAGGGAGATCCAGGCCTGTATCTGGATATCCACAAAGCATTTGATAAGGTCCCACATAAAAAACTCTTGAGAAAATTAGAATAGGCGGTAGTGTCTTACGATGGATAGGAAGCAAGAAGTTAGACTGAATGGTCAGTTTTCACAATGAAGAGATGTAAAAAATAGTGGGCCCCAGGGATCTGTATTTGGACCGGTGCTCTTTAACATATTCATTAATCATCTGGAAAGGGGTGTTAAGAGTGAGGTGATCAAATTTGCAGATGACACCAAGTTATTCAAAAACACGAGCGGATTGTGAAGAACTGCAATGAGATCTTACGACACTGGGTGCCTGGGCATCTAAATGGCAAATGACATTTAATGTGGACAAATGCAAAGTGATGCACAGAGGTAAAAATAACCCAAACTATGTGTACACAATGCTGGGTGCTAAGCTAGGAGTTACCACTCAGGAAAAGGATCTGGGAGTTATTGTGGATAATGCACTGAAATCTTCAGCCCAGTGTGCAGCACAGAAAAAAGCAAATAGAATGTTAGGAATTATTCACAAAGAGATAGCAAATAAAACTGAGGCTGTCTCGGTGCCCCTCTTGGAGATGTGAGTAAGGGAGTTGTGGAGAGGGGGTTGCCTCTTGATGGGGTATCTTGGGTGGGTTTGGGGTTGGAGAGAGGAGAATGGAAGGAGTGTGGTGAGTTTTGTATGGCCACTGATGTGGGGTTGGTGGGACCACCTCCCCTTGGTGAGAGAAGGGTGGAGGTGGTCAGGATTTCCCTGGTGGCAGCAGGGGATGAATTGACAGAATGGGGGACCTACCCTGTTGTTGTGGGGGAGGTCATTAATGAGTCATGAGAGGGTATGGATTTGATAATTGCTGATTATGTTGTATTTAAATGATATTTAAATTGTATATTATGTTAAAATGCTTTGACAATGACTTGGGTCCCCTGTGCGGAGAAATCCAGGATGTATTTTGTTGTTGTTTGTACGCCGCCTCGAGTCCTATGGGAGAGAGTGCGGGGTATAAATAAAAGTGGAAATGGAAATGGAAAATAATGCCTTTATACAAATCAATGGTGCGACCGCATCTTGAATATTGTGTGCAGTTCTGGTCGCCCCATCTCAAAAAAGACCTAGTTGAACTAGAGAAGGGCAACGAGAATGATAAGGGTATGGAATGGCTTCCGTACAAAGAGAGGCTTGACAAGCTGGGTCTCTTCAGCTTAGAGAAGAGAAGACTGAGAGGGGAGATGACAGAGGTTTATAAAATCTTGAGTGGTGTGGAACGGTTATTTACCCTCTCAAATAGTACTAGAACTAGGGGACGCTCCATGAAACTAGCTGCCGGCAGATTTAAAACAATAAAAGGAAGTACTTTTTCACTCAACGCATAATTAACTTACGGAATTAGTTGCCAGAGGACGTTGTCAAGGCCAGTAGTATAGCTGGGTTTAAAAAAGGCCTGGATACGTTCTTAGAGAGTAGGTCCATTAATGGCTATTAACCAAGTAGCTCACGGGATGAACTTCCTACTGTCAGGAGCTGGGAGTGAACAACGGGGAATGGATTCCCCATTGGGACTCTTGGTTCTTCTCCCATGCGATGCTGGGCTTGATGGACTATTGGTCTGAGTCAGTCTGGCATGACTTACGTTCTTATGGCAAATGACTGACCCAGATTTGAGATTCTCAACACTCTTGTTGTTAACATGTTAACTCTTGTTCTTGCTCTGGTCATCTCTCGCCTCGATTACTGTAACCTCCTTCTCACTGGCCTTATTATTATTATTATTATTAACAAACATTTATATAGCGCCAGCAGTGTACATGGCACTTTACAAAGTAATAAAATAGACACGGTCCCTGCCCCTAGGGCTTACAATCTGAGCGACAGGAGCTGGGGGAGAGACATAGGAAGGGGAACAGAGGGAGAGACA